>CM029013.1:160295795-160891460 GCA_016801055.1 Panax notoginseng
TTCAACAACTAGTGATGCTACTGACAGAGCATTGCAGAATCAACTCACAGAACCAAGGAATGACGTTTAAGGATTTCAAGGCAGTTGGACCACCTGAATTTCATGGGTCCATGAATCCAGTGGAGGCACAAACCTGGATTATGGAGATAGAAAAGGTGTTTGATGTCGCTAGGGTAAGGGATGATCAGAAGACTACTTTTGCAACATTCATGTTGAAAGCAGAGGCTAGTTATTGGTGGCAAGCCAATAAAACTTGTGAAGGGCCAGGAATTATGACCTGGGATAGGTTTAAGGAGATATTCTTCGAGACCTATTTCCTATAAAGTTCAAAGAGTCAGCTAGAAGTACACTTTTTGGAACTGAAGTAAGGAACGATGACGGTATCCGAGTATGCCGGAAGATTCAACGAGTTGGTGAGGTTTACGCCATATCAAGTCAGTACAGACGAGCGCAAAGCAAAGAGGTTTGAACAAGGATTGAAGCCCTGGTTGTATAGTAGGGTCTCCTTGTTCCAGTTGAAAACATTTGCAGCGGTGATGGAGAAGGAAATTCTCGCTGAGAGTGGAGGCGAGGCTGTAACAAAACATAACCAAGAGCAGAGGAAGAAGAAGACTGAAGGTGAAGTTAAGAATGGTGGAGGTAATAATGGTGGAAATGGCAACAACAGTTTGAAGAGGAAGTGGAATGCGAATAGGGTAGCTGGAAATCAGCAAAGAAACCAGCAAAATAAGAAGTTTGAAGCATGTGCTACATGTGGAAAATTTCATAAGGGTGTGTGCTTGATGGGGAAACGAGTATGCTTCAACTATGGCCAGGAGGGTCACATCGCCCAAATTGCACTCAACCGAAGAAGAACGTTTGCTTCACGTGCGGGTCCAAGGATCACTTTGCTTGTGAATGCCCTAAGAAGAGATCTGGTGAGACAAATGGAAGCAAGGGAAATGCTAGTGGAGGTGCGCTGGCTATTGCTGGACCAACGTCAATAAATAAACCCACAGCCAGAACCTTTAACATGACGGTGCAAGATGATGTGCAATCAAAAGATGTGGTGTCAGGTATTATCCCAATCAATGATTTTGATGCTTATATATTATTTGATTCGGGTGCTACTTACTCATTTATATCTGACAAATTTGCTAAGAGGTTAGGATTGCCTAGTGAAGAGCTGAATTTCCCTTTAAACATAGAAATTATAAATAGGGAAGTGATTCATGTTAGGTTCGTATACAAGAATTGTAGGGTGAACATTAAGGGGAATGTTATGAAAGTAGATTTAATCTCGATAAAACTCAGAGAGTTCGATGTTATTTTGGGAATGGATTGACTATTCAATTATGGAGCGGTAATGATTGCCAAAAGAAGTGTGTAAACCTTATGACTCCGTCAAAGGTAGTATTTCATGGTAGCAAATTGCCTAGACAAATGAAATGTCTGACGATGATGCAGGCCAAGAAGTTATTGAGTCAGGGCTGTGTAGGGTATTTAGCTTATATAGTCGATACTCGGAAAGAGAAAGGTGTGAAATTGGAGGAAATACCAGTGGTTAGGGAATTTGGGGATGTATTTCCAAAAGATTTGCCAGGACTTCCACCTGAGAGAGGAATCGAGTTCTTGATCGACTTAGCACCAGGAACCGCTCCGATATCGAAGGCCCCGTACAGAATGGCTCCGGTGGAAATGAAGGAACTAATGGTGCAACTGCAAGAACTACTGGACAAGAATACATTCAACCGAGTGTGTCACCGTGGGGAGCACCTGTATTATTCGTGAAGAAGAAGGATGGGTCAATGAGTCTTTGCATTTATTATAGAGAATTAAACAAGGTCACTATTAAAAACAAATATCCATTACCAAGAATAGATGACTTATTTGATCAATTGAAGGGTGCTAGATATTTTTCGAAAATAGATTTGAGAAGTGGATATCACCAATTGAAAGCGAGGAAGGAGGATGTACCGAAGACGGCATTTCGAACTCGTTATGGACATTACAAATTTTTAGTAATGTCTTTTGGTTTGACAAACGCCCCTGCAGCGTTCATGGATTTGCTGAACAGGGTGTTTAAACCATTTTTAGACAAGTTTGTGGTGGTGTTCATCGTTGATATTTTGGTGTACTCTAAAACTTAAGAGGAACACGTGGAACACTTACGTCTGACGTTGGAGACGTTAAGAAAAGAAAAGTTGTACGCAAAATTCTCTAAATGTGAATTTTGGCTGGAACGTGTACAATTTCTTGGTCATGTAATCGATAAGGATGGGATTTCAGTGGATCCATCAAAAGTCAAAGCTATGATAAGTTGGGAACAACCAAGAACTCCATCAGAAGTGAGAAGTTTCTTGGGATTGGCAGGATATTATAGATGATTTATTCAAGATTTTTCCAAGATTGCCACTCCGTTGACAAATTTGACGAGAAAATCGGTAAAAAAATTTTGGATGGAAAAGTGTGAGGAAAGTTTTCAAGAACTAAAAAAGAAGTTGAGTGTGGCACCTGTGTTGTCATTACCAGATAATACAGGAAACTTTGTGGTGTATAGTGATGCTTCACATAAAGGATTGGGTTGTGTCCTTATGCAGAATGGCAAAGTCATTGCGTATGCATCAAGGCAACTGAAAAACTACGAGAAAGGGTATCCAACTAATGATTTAGAGTTGGTGGTGGTTGTGTTTGCATTGAAGATGTGGAGACATTATCTTTATGGAGAGAAATGTGAGATCTACACAGACCATAAAAGTCTGAAGTATATTTTCACACAAAAAGACCTAAACATGCGGTAAAAGAAATGATGGAACTGATAAAAGATTATGATTGCGAGATCTTTTATCATCCAAGCAAAGCGAATGTGGTTGCAGATGCCTTGAGAAGGAAAGGCAGAGAAAAGTTGACGTTGTTAACAGACAAGGAGGAGATTATTATAGCAATGGCAAGGTTAGAGCTGGAAATCAAATTTCCAGAAGAACCCGATGAAAAATTGTACCAGATGGAAGCCAGTCAAACTTTGGTGGACAAAGTGAAGAACGCGCAGCTACAGGATGAAGAATGCAAGAAAATAAAGGAAAGTGTGGCCGAGGGTAAAGAAGTGAAATACAAGGTCGATACTGAGGGAATGCTAAGATTCGAGGGACGAATTTGGGTTCCAACAGTACGGGATATTAAAGAAGACATCTTGACAGAAGCTCATAGCTCAAGATATTCGATTCATCCAGAAAGTACGAAAATGTATCAAGATTTACGGCGTCATTTCTGGTGGCCGAATATGAAAATAGATGTTGCAGAATGCGTTGCAAAGTGTTTGACATGTCAGAAAGTGAAGGCCGAGCATCAATAACCAAGCGAATTACTTCAACCGTTAGAAATACCGGAATGGAAGTGGGAGCATATCACAATAGATTTTGTGGTAGGTCTTCCAACGACTTAGAAAGGATACGATGCGATATGGGTGATAGTGGACAGATTGACGAAATCTGCACACTTTTTGCCAATAAAGATTAGATTTAATCTTGATCAGCTGACGAAGCTATACGTTAAAGAAATCATCTCACGACATGGAGTTCTAGTGTCAATTGTATCAGACAGAGATCCGAGATTCACATCAAAATTTTGGAAGAGACTACAAGAATGCATGGGAACGCAACTAAAGATGAGTACATCATATCATCCGCAAACCGATAGGCAAAGCGAAAGAACGATCCAGATGCTTGAAGATATGCTCAGAGCATGCATAATGGATTTTAAAGGAAATTGGGATGATCATCTACCGTTGGTGGAATTTGCATACAACAACAGTTACCACACAAGCATTGGTATGCCGCCGTACAAGGCGTTATACGGCATAAAGTGCAGAACTCCACTATGCTGGGATGAAGTTGGTGAGCGTCAACTGTTAGGCCCAGAACTGGTACAGCAGACCGCTGAAGTTATCAAACTCATCAGAGCAAGACTGGTAGCTGCTCAAGATCGACATAAAAAGTATGCTGATCAACACAGGCAGAGTCATGAGTTTGAAGTAAGAAGTTTCGTGTTCCTGAAAGTTTCTCCTTAGAAGGGGAAAATTCGTTTCGGCAAGAAAGGAAAGCTCAGCCCAAGGTTTATTGGACCTTTCAAAATTTTGCAACGAGTGGGAGAAGTAGCTTACGAGGTAGCTTTACCTCCAGAATTAGAGCACGTGCACTGTAACGCCCGAGAAAATTGGATTTTTGAGAATTAAATTTTTATTTGATTAAATGAATTTAATTGATTATTTAAAGGAGCAAGCTAATTGAAGGTCGTTTGTTAATCGATTTCACAATCAATGGATACGTGCAAGTATACACGGTCAACAAGTAATAAAGTGATAAAATAGAGTATCGTTCCCACAGAGAATTTTAATTAATAAATTCCAACTACTAGCATTTTATCAATCCAATCTTTATTTAAACAATGATAAATTATAATTTTCTGAAATAAGGAAATTAATTTAGGCAATTAAAAATACTATTCTAAAACAATCAAATAAATAAACTAAAATTTGAGTGTATGATTTCAGATAAATAAGGATTAAGACTTCAATATCCCCAATTATGAACTACAAATCAATTATTCAACTATTCCAATTATTATGTCTAATGAATTGTCAACAAGAATTCTCCAGTGCCAAGAGTCCTTTTCCAAGTGATCAACTGACTTCTATTTAATTCAGATTAATATTGCTATATTCCTATGCAAAACAAGTGAATTAAACTCCTTTAATTTCAATTCCTTATGCGTTACATGCGGTGAAAAGATATTTCCATTCAATTCACAAACCTAATTATTCACTGTGCGAATAAATAAGTCACACGTTATCAAACCCAATTCTAACCCTAGAAATCCTCTTCCAATTCCTTCTAGAGTAACAAGGTAATTATTAGCCAAATAATTAATCAATAGATGCAAGGCATGATAATCAACTCACCTTAACACAAATAATTGGACTAAACTGAATAACTAATTGATAGCCATAAAAGGTTCAATTGAAATCTTAATTAAAGAATTAGTTCATAACGAAAATAAAAACCAATAATTGTTTGCAAATCATCCTTAAAGAATTACAACTTGATAGTAAGAAGAAAACGAAGAACACTCTTTTGCCCCTCCTGAGTCTTCAAGTTATCCGTGTGTAGCCTCCAATGAATGATTGCAAGAGCGATTAATTGAATGGATCCTACCCTAATTTTAGCCCTTAATCTCCTTTTATATCCTCCCACAAATCCTAGTCCAAATCAGCTTTAAATCTTTCTTCAACAGTCAAGTCAACCGAAAGTCAACGCTCGTCTTGGTCAACAACAGTCACGACCCAGCGCCCCGGCGCTGGTTATAGTGTATTTCACAGCGCCCCGGCGCTATAGGTTGAAATAATTATCGTTTTGCCATTTTCAGCTCAAATTCCACCGTTTGCTCCCGCTGTTCCCGAATCTGCAAAATAACACATAAACACAGTAAAAAAAATACTCCTAAATGACTCGAGGATACAACAATTTAAACCCAAGTATATCCGATTTATGGGTATATTACCCAATCATCAAATACCCCCAAACTTAAACCGTTGCGTGTCCTCAAGCAACAAAACACAACACCACAAAAAATAAAACTAAACCACGTGCAAATGCAAACATTCTATATGTTCTTCATTCCATCTACGCAATAGCTCTTGTATATCCATTGGCCTCATAAAAATCACAAAACATGCTAATACATCATGTTAAAGCAGGTCAATGATATCCCAACGATCACCGAATCTGAATCTATTATTACTGATATTGTGAGTGTGTGTTCAACAACCATGCTAACCCATGAAGGCAAAAATATGAAAGATAATAAATTTCTTAGTAAGCCTCATACAGTGTAAACTTGAGAACTCATCAAATATACTTGTTTCAACTGAAATCAAACAATTACCCTAGTTCAAAAGTCAAAATGGAATACTTATGCTTTGCTAATAATTGTTTTTTTTTCATAACGGGGGCATTTTGCACTTTTCCCGCTTTATTATTATTCTCATGACTATGCATCGTCTTATTCCCTTAGGCTTTTCAATGCTACCTTAACGAGCTTTCGACCAACGACTCCCAAGCCATTAAGACCTTAGGGCGCTAGGTGTAGAGACAGTCCCCTCGGGCTTACTTGCTCAAGTAACAAAGGCCACAAAACTAGACAAGCACGCCACGGTTTTTTTTTTTTTTTAGCTTATATATTCCAAATATTTTTCCCCCAAACTCAAGTTTATGTATAAATTCAGTCTTCACTATTTATTCAAATTGTCCCTTCATTTCACTAGCAATCATCCTTTAGAATTCTATTATCTAACCATTTAAACTATTATAGCCAACAGGGTTGTTTTCCAAAGTGCTATTCTATAATATCAGTGTCAACCAGATAAAGATTCAATTCATGTCAAGAAAATCATATTACTGACTCAACAATCCTTACTAGACTTGTTCATGCAATTCTACTTTCATCATTGACCCCCAAATATACGCACTAACAAACGCGCTATTTTATGCAATCCTAAATGCAATGTTTAACTACCAATAACAATCCAACTGAACGACCCCCAAACTAATCTAGAGCAATGTCCTCATGCGACAAATATAGCAAAATAAAATAGAGGACTTCCCTGACGAGCTTATTCCTCGGGGGGAGCATCATCATCCCTCGCTCATCGAGTGATCAGAAGGGGGGAAGACTGGCAGGACTGGAGCAGTTGGGAAGTGACTCAGTTGAACGCCCGGATGTGTTTGGACAGTCAATGCATTCTGTGCAGCAAATTGGTCAATTAAGAATTTGAGAATCACGTCCTGCCGTTCCGCCAAGCGTACATTCTGGGACTTCATGTCGTAAAACCAGCCGTCCATCTCCCGCTGGACTGCCTCTGGAACCACACCACGATGCTCTACTGTAGATGGACCAGAAGTAGGTGGAGCCTGAGGTGGTGTAACTTGGGGAATTATGAAACCCAATCCCCTAGGGTGATTAGCCCCACCTGTCCATACTTTATACCTGCTGATCAACTTGTGGTCCAAAACTGGCATGGGCGTTTGGATCATCTCATCCGATTTCCATTTTACTCCGAACTTATCACACAAAACGCAGATGAGAGACGGATGTGATAAACCGCCTGTGGTCCCTCCTCGGGCTGCTCAGAGAATAGACTGTTGAATGACGTGTCCGACATCTATTTGCAATCCTTGGATAATAGAGTATAGTAGCACCGCTCTTTCTTTAGTAACATGGCTCACATGTGTGCATGGCATGAGTTTGGCACAGATGAAGGCATACCATGCCTTCCCATATAGACTGAGGTTAGAATGGGGGAAGGTCATGCTGCCGCGTTCATGTACTATCCATGTGGTACCCGGTTGACACAGCTCGCGGATTATTGTCTCATAGTCTGGACCTTGGCGCAAAAGACCGGCATATTCATCGTTAAGATCCTCCAAATTCAGTTGATAGCACCCATTGATATCTTCGTCGCCAATTTCCACTGTCTTACCTCTCACAAACACGCCGTAGTGATCGTGTTCGGAAACATTAGCATAGAATTCCTTGACAATGGCAATCACTGCTGGATCAGGCTGTTCGGTGAGGGAAAACCAATTTCGTTCAGCAATCATGACCGCTATTTCTCCATCTTTGGTTTGGTCGGGCCGTAAACCACGTTCGGGGACGAGAGAGCGGGTTGCCATCTTATTGTAGCGCTCCTGTGCGTCGGCGGATACAAATTGGCGACTATCGAATCTTGGTGGAGCCGAGGCGGAACCGGAACCGTCTCCCCGTTGACGTTTGGATGTCATGTCAGAAATTCTGCAATTACAAACACGTGCATGTATTAGCATTGAACAGAATTGAGTGTGGATAAATTTATGTATCACTTAACCCCCAAACTTTATAATATGTATATATGTTGAGTACACGATTGGGGATGAAGTGTGAGGATGGGATTCATATCGAATAGGTCCTGGTACAATTAATAGTCTGCATTTGGAGAGCAACATGCATAAGTCGATCACAAAAGGTGTCGTGCAAAGCAACATGTTCTAGAGTGTGCATATAAGCTTGATGTGTTTGAATGTGGACATGATCCTTGACATAGGCAAATTATCAAACACCTTGTGGGCTTCACATAAAATTGCTCTAAAGAACACTATTTTCTTATTGATTCCAATATCTAACATTCAGATACCACATATGCATGTTATCTCAATCAAAGTTGGTGCCCAATTACAAGTGAATGGAGGACGATCGATATTGTAAAAGTGAACGGAGGATACAAATTCGCTTACCCATCTAATAATATTTGAATGCACCATCAAAAGAGTGTAACTGAGTAACATACCTTAGAGAGAGAGGTGAAGATTGCGTTGCAAAAAGGAAATCCCAAAGTGAATGTGTGAGTTGTGTTTGCTATTGGGATGGTGATTGAAGGTTAGAAGTCAGTTACCAGCGGCAGCGTAAAATCGTGTAAGGAATTGGAAGGGTTGGAGTGGGTCACCGCATAATTGAAGTCAATTAGGAGTCAATTCCGCCTTTTCAGCACCGGGGCGCTGGGATTGTATCGTCCTACAGCGCCGGGGCTCTGAGTAGCAGAAACATGGAACGAGGACAGAGCCGGGGACCTGGACTTGCGTGGAGACTGGGCGCTGGGGCGCTGATAGGCAGGGACTTCAAAACACCCTCAGCGCCGGGGCTCTGGAATTGCGTGGAGACTGGGCGCCGGGGCGCTGGACGGCAGGAATTTCAAGACACACTCAGCCTACAACCTGCAAACTAAGACTTAATTAATAAGGCTACACCTCCATGATATAAATTAAGACTCAAGCACACCAACTACTGGCTAGCCATCCTAACACAAAATAAATAGGGAAAATAATTGCACTAAATAAAACCAAAAGACAATTAAAAATAATAAGAAAATTAAAACTAAAAATAAACATAAAAAGAAATTGATTGGGTTGCCTCCCAATAAGCGCTTGGTTTATAGTCGTCAGCCCGACTTTTCGGTGTTGCTCATTTGATAGTTGGATCGGAAAGATTCATGACAGTAGTTTGACGTTCGATGGGGCCACTCCAATAATGTTTCAGACGCTGGCCGTTAACCTTGAATGTACGCTTTGAGTTCGGTTCCTCGACCTCAATGTTTCCGTGTGGAGCGATAGATATAATTACGAATGGCCCGGACCACCGCGATTTCAATTTTCCTGGAAATAGACGCAAACGGGAGTTGAACAGTAATACGTGTTGGCCCGGTTCAAATGTCCGATTGAGAATTTTCTTGTCATGCCAGGCTTTGACTTTCTCCTTGTAAAGCTTTGCGTTCTCGTAGGCATTGAACCGGAATTCATCCATCTCGTTCAACTGCAGTAATCTTTTCTCACCTGCTGCTTCTAGATCAAAGTTCAGTTTCCGAATGGCCCAGTGTGCACTGTGTTCTAACTCAACCGGGAGGTGACACGCCTTTCCAAATACCATTTTGTACGGTGACATACCAATTGGATTTTTGTACGCCGTTCTATATGCCCATAATGCATCGTCAAGACGCAATGACCAATCTTTTCGTGACGGGTTGACCACCTTTTTGAGAATCCTCTTAACCTCCCTATTTGACACCTCCGCTTGGCCATTGGTTTGTGGATGGTATGCGGCTGCTATTTTATGCCGAACCCCATACTTTACAAGCAATTTTGTGAACTGCTTATTACAGAAGTGAGTTCCCTCATCGCTTATTATTGCTCTTGGCGTCCCAAATCGGGTGAAGATATTTTTTAAAAATCGGAGAACAACGTTAGCGTCATTAGTGGGTAACGCTGCGGCTTCTACCCATTTGGAAACATAATCGACCGCTAACAAGATGTACTGATTATTGAACGATGATGGGAAAGGTCCCATAAAATCGATTCCCCAAACGTCGAACAGTTCAACCTCCAAAATTATGTTGAGTGGCATTTCATTACGCTTGGAGATATTACCTACGCGCTGGCAGCGATCACATTTCAGCACAAAGAGGTACGCATCCTTGAATAACGAAGGCCAAAAAAATCCCGATTGGAGCACTTTTGCAGCTGTTCGATCACCGGAATAATGACCTCCGTAATCTGAGGAATGGCAATGGCCTAATATACTATCCATTTCTTCATGAGACACACAACGTCTTATCATTTGATCTGCACAGGCCTTAAACAGAAATGGTTCATCCCAATAGTATTGCTTCACATCGTGGAGAAACTTCTTTCGTTGTTGTGAGGTCAAATCCGGAGGTAACACTTTGGCAACCACATAATTCACATAGTCAGCATACCAAGGCAATATTGTGGTTACCCGGAACAGTTGTTCATCCGGAAATGTTTCATTAATCATTAAGTTGTCTTCTTTCTGTACCTCTGCGTTTTCTAATCGTGACAGATGATCCGCCACCTGATTTTCTGTCCCCTTTCTGTCCCGGATCTCCAGATCGAACTCTTGTAGCAACAGTACCCACCGTATTAAATGTGGTTTTGCATCCTTCTTCTCAATCAGATATTTAATGGCAGAATGATCAGTATAGACAATTACCTTCGTGCCAATGAGATAAGCTCTGAATTTGTCGAAGGCAAACACCACTGCAAGTAACTCTTTTACGGTGGTTGTGTAGTTTAACTGGGCATCTGTCAACGTCTTACTAGAATAGTAAATAGTGTGAAAGATCTTGTCGTGACGTTGTCCCAACACTGCTCCCACTGCGTAATCACTGGCGTCGCACATCAGTTCAAACGGTAAAGACCAATCGGGCGCCACAATAATTGGCACAGATACCAATTTCATTTTTAATAGCTCGAATGCCTCGATACATGTCTGATCCATCTTGAAAAGCACATCTTTCTCTAAGAGTGAACATAGGGGTTTCGAGATCTTTGAAAAATCTTTAATAAAACGTCTGTAGAAACCCGCATGTCCCAAGAAACTTCGTATTCCCTTTACAGATGATGGAGGAGGTAATTTCTCAATCGTTTCTATCTTTGCTCTATCTACCTCTAATCCGGCTGCGGAAACCTTATGTCCCAGAATAATTCCTTCTTGCACCATAAAGTGACATTTTTCCCAGTTAAGCACCAGGTTAGTTTCCACACATCTGTTTAACACCAAAATCAGATTCTTTAAACACAAGTCAAAACTGTCACCGAACACGAAAAAGTCATCCATAAACACCTCTAAGTTCTGTTCGACCATATCGGAGAAGATTGCCATCATACATCGTTGAAAGGTCGCTGGCGCATTACATAAACCAAAAGACATACGCCGAAATGCAAACGTACCGTATGGACATGTGAACGTAGTCTTTTCTTGATCTTCCGGAGCTATGGCAATTTGATTATACCCAGAATATCCATCCAGCAGACAATAGAATTGATGTCCTGCTAACCTGTCCAACATCTGATCAATGAACGGTAAGGGAAAGTGATCCTTCCGTGTGGCTCTATTCAACTTACGGTAATCCATACATACTCTCCATCCTGTAACAGTTCTAGTAGGGATGAGCTTATTGGTTTCATTCTTCACCACTGTCATACCTCCTTTTTTCGGTACGCACTGTACAGGACTTACCCACGAACTGTCAGAGATTGGGTAAATAATACCGACGTCTAACCATTTTATGATCTCCTTTTTCACCACATCTTTCATAATGGGATTCAGTCTTCTTTGCATCTCAACAGTTGGTTTTGACCCCTCTTCCATTAAAATCTTATGCATACAGAAAGATGGGCTAATACCTCGAATATCCGCTATAGTCCACCCAATCGCTGTTTTGAACTCTCGCAAAACCCGTAGCAATTTTTCCTTTTGGGTGTCAGTTAATTCTGTCGCAACAATCACTGGTAGGGTGTCATCTTTTCCCAAATAAGCATACTGCAGATGAGAGGGCAGTGGCTTTAATTCCAACACTGGTGGCTCTTCTATCGAGGGTTTGCACTTTTTACCTTCAGTGTCGGCCCTATCAATGGTGTCGAATGGTTTATTGTTTTTTCGGTAGAACGATGCTGTATCTAGCCATTTGATCTGCTGAATGTCCTCATCAATACCATAATCGTCTATTCCGAGCATCATAAATTCTATGGGGTCATCTGCATAATTACCGCAATGCTTGTGATTAACTAATTCATCCATTAAATCCACCTGCAAACACTCACCTTTTTCCTTCGGATAAGACATTGATTTAAACACATTAAAAGTGACCTGCTGATCTTCGACTCGCATTGTCAATTCTCCTTTTTGTACGTCAATCAATGTTCTCCCTGTGGCTAAAAATGGTCGCCCGAGAATGATGGGAATTTCCTTGTCTGCTTCACAATCCAAGATAACGAAATCAGCTGGGAAGATGAATTTATCCACTCTTACTAATATATCTTCAACGATACCTCGTGGATATGTAACTGATCGGTCCGCCAACAATAAACTGATATTAGTCGGTTTTGGTGCCTTGAGTCCAAACTGACTGTAGACTGATAATGGCATCAAATTAATACTGGCCCCCAAATCACATAATGCTCTTCCCGAAAACTGGTTACCAATGTCGCATGGAATAGTAAAGCTACCTGGATCTTGCAACTTCGGAGGCAACTTGTTCTGGATAATTGCACTGCATTCTTCGGTTAGCGCTACTATTTCAAAATCACCCAGTTTCCTTTTCTTTGACAACACATCCTTCATGAACTTAGCGTAGCTCGGCATTTGTTCTAAAGCTTCGGCAAATGGGATGTTAATATGCAACTTCTTGAAAATATCTAGAAATCTTGAAAACTGCTTATCTAACTTGGATTTCTGAAACCTTTGCGGATACGGTATGGGTGGCATTGTGACAGTTGGTTCTGGTGTGTTCTGCTCTATGATTTCCTCTTTATCTTTCCCGGTTTCCACAACTGCTTCTATTGCAGCTGTTGCGTTGTCCCCCTTTTTCTTATCCTTAATTGTTTCTTGCAATTCCTTCCCACTGCGTAGAGTTACAGCCTTACAATGCTCGTTTCTTCCCGGATTTATTTCTGTATCACTCGGGAGCGTTCCTAGTCGATGGTTATTCAAGGCATGTGCTATTTGCCCCACTTGATTCTCAAGATTCTTTAATGATGCCCCATGGCTTTGCAAAGTAAGCTCGACTTGATTCAATTTCTTATCTTGCTCCTCGTTCTTTTTGTCAGAAGCTCTAATAAATTTTTCCAAGGCTTCTTCCAAACTTAATTTCCTCTCTGGTTGTTGAGTCTGATTTTGAAAGCCGGAGGTGTTTTGTTGTCTCGGTGGTTGAGCTGCAGCTTGATTGTTACTCCATGAGAACCCCGGATGATTTCTCCAACCAGGATTATATGCATTTTGAGTCGGATACGTTTGAGTTGAGCGATTATAGCTCCCGACGAACTGTGCTGATTCAGAATTTATGGCACATTGATCCGTAGCATGACTCCCAGCACACAATTCACAAACCATTGCTACTTGTTGTGCGGTTTGTGGACGCCATATATCCAAATGCTTAGCGATTGCAGTCACTTGTGCTGTCAATGCTGTCATCGCATCCACTTCATACTTTCCCGCTGCTTTCGGAGGATTAGATCTAGTCATGGGCCACTGATAATTGTTTGTGGCCATTGTCTCCAACAACTGATATGCCTCATCAAAGCTCTTAGACATGATCGCTCCCCCTGCTGCTGCATCAATACTCGCCCGTGTGGACGCGTGCAAACCATCACAAAATATTCCCAATTGCATCCACTCCGGAATTCCATGATGAGGGCACTTACGAAGCATATCCTTAAACCTTTCCCACGCCTCATATAATGATTCTGAATCAAACTGTGTGAAAGTGTGAATATCGTTCCGTAGTTTTGCCGATTTTGCTGGTGGGAAGAACTTAGCTAAAAATTTTTGAGCTAAGTCATCCCAAGTAGTGATCGAGCCAGGAGGCAAAGAGTGTAACCAACTTCGTGCTTTATCTTTCAAAGTAAACGGAAACATCCTCAACCTTGTAGCATCTTCCGATACATTGTTAAATTTGAAGGTATCGCAAACTTCCAAGAAATTCAGGATATGCTCATTAGGATCATCTATCGAATTACCCCCAAACTGACATGTATTCTGTAGCATCTGAATTGTTCCCGGTTTTATCTCGAAACTGTTTGCATTGATTACTGGCCTCCTAATACTCGACTGCAAATCCGTGACATTTGGCATGGCATATTCCCTAAGTGATTTCTGTTCGTTCCCTGCCATGTTCACGGGTATTTCTTGGTTTGCCAGTTCTTCTCCCAAATGTATAACCTCACTATTCAACTGCAATTTCCGACACTTCCTTTCGATGTCGTCTGTATACGGAAAAAGTTCTTTTTTTGTTTTCGACCTGGTGTGCATACAATCAAAAGAATTCCTGCCAATCCAAGAAGAAAAATAAGTAACGTTTAAATTAAGACTAAATTGATTATAACTAATATGAAATTAATATTAAAAAAAAAAATTCCCCGGCAGCGGCGCCAAAAACTTGTTGATCGATTTCACAATCAATGGATACGTGCAAGTATACACGGTCAACAAGTAATAAAGTGATAAAATAGAGTATCGTTCCCACAGAGAATTTTAATTAATAAATTCCAACTACTAGCATTTTATCAATCCAATCTTTATTTAAACAATGATAAATTATAATTTTCTGAAATAAGGAAATTAATTTAGGCAATTAAAAATACTATTCTAAAACAATCAAATAAATAAACTAAAATTTGAGTGTATGATTTCAGATAAATAAGGATTAAGACTTCAATATCCCCAATTATGAACTACAAATCAATTATTCAACTATTCCAATTATTATGTCTAATGAATTGTCAACAGGAATTCTCAAGTGCCAAGAGTCCTTTTCCAAGTGATCAACTGACTTCTATTTAATTCAGATTAATATTGCTATATTCCTATGCAAAACAAGTGAATTAAACTCCTTTAATTTCAATTCCTTATGCGTTACATGAGGTGAAAAGATATTTCCATTCAATTCACAAACCTAATTATTCGCTGTGCGAATAAATAAGTCACACGTTATCAAACCCAATTTTAACCCTAGAAATCCTCTTCCAATTCCTTCTAGAGTAACAAGGTAATTATTAGCCAAATAATTAATCAATAGATGCAAGGCATGATAATCAACTCACCTTAACACAAATAATTGGACTAAACTGAATAACTAATTGATAGCCATAAAAGGTTCAATTGAAATCTTAATTAAAGAATTAGTTCATAACGAAAATAAAAACCAATAATTGTTTGCAAATCATCCTTAAAGAATTACAACTTGATAGTAAGAAGAAAAAGAAGAACACTCTTTTGCCCCTCCTGAGTCTTCAAGTTATCCGTGTGTAGCCTCCAATGAATGATTGCAAGAGCGATTAATTGAATGGATCCTACCCTAATTTTAGCCCTTAATCTCCTTTTATATCCTCCCACAAATCCTAGTCCAAATCAGCTTTAAATCTTTCTTCAACAGTCAAGTCAACCGAAAGTCAACGCTCGTCTTGGTCAACAACAGTCACGACCCAGCGCCCCGGCGCTGGTTATAGTGTATTTCACAGCGCCCCGGTGCTATAGGTTGAAATAATTACCGTTTTGCCATTTTCAGCTCAAATTCCACCGTTTGCTCCCGCTGTTCCCGAATCTGCAAAATAACACATAAACACAGTAAAAAAATACTCCTAAATGACTCGAGGATACAACAATTTAAACCCAAGTATATCCGATTTATGGGTATATTACCCAATCATCATCGTTCTATGACCTAAACATATCAGAACGTCGTAGGATTTTGGCTACGTGGTAGAATTAAAGTGTTTGAATTTCCAAGACAAAAATAAAAGCTTTCCGAGAAATTTTCTGAAAAATACTATTCACGCATTTTTACTCGGGAATTATTTTTGAATTTCCGAGAAATGCATAACGATAGATTATCGAGGTGAGATGGAATATCCAATAATATTTCAGTTATGAAAAATGCAGTTTTTCTCCTGCGAACTTAAAACCTAACGATTGGAGAAAATGATTTTCGAGAATGAAATGTAATGCAATTAATGAATTAAGTGATGATCGTATACTACGTAGGTATTATACGAAGTAATGAATACGAGTATGATATGAGGTATTATGTGAGTATGTATGAATGATGGTATATCGTATATCATGAATTAGAATACGAGTTAGGATACGCGAATTATACGTAAAGTATATGTCCTAAGGCTTTAAGCCAAATGTATTGAATTTGTAGGATTGTGTAGGAAATATTAAAGTCCAATGAGAATTGACAAAGCCCAAATGCAATAATGGTTAAGTCCAATAGAAATTAAGGAGCAAGCCCAAGTATATATAATGAGAAGCCAAAGTGAATTAATGTAAGCCCAAATTATAAGTAAGCTAATTAAACCTTAAGCCCAAAATATTAATTCAATAGGTAAGGGTGATCCATTGGGGCAACCCATGAGAACATGGATGACCCAAAGTGGTGGGCAAGTAAAGTGACTTAATGGATAAGTATTGTGGTGATCAAGTAATGTGACTTAAAGGCTAAGTTATGTGATTAACAAGTATACTTAATGATTAAGTAAGTGTGATGGCCAAGTTTAGGTGGTGAGCAAGTTAACTTAATCACAAAGTAATGAATAGTAAGGAGGTGGAGTGGCCTAAAAGACTAAACTACCCTAACCTTGGAAATCCTATAAATAGCAAGCTTGGATTCATTTGTTTGGTTGTTTCATTTCATCCAACTTATAAAGTTGAGAGTTTATTTGCTTGAGAGAATAAGCACATATAAAGTTAGACTTCCTTTGTTAGATTTCCAACCAACAACTTATAACTTATTGGTTTGAGAGAAAAAGCAAGAAAAGCTAGAAGATTAGCCTTGTTAATTCAAGAAGCAAGAAGGAGATTAAAGATTTACCAAGTGTTATTCAAAAGTAAGTATTCTTAAACCATGTTTCTCTTTCTCTTCCATTGTTAGAGAAGGGGGTGTTGGTAGAACTAGCATGATAAGGAATGATAAATTAAAGGGCTTAAGTCTTAATAAGCCGTATAAGTCATGAATAAGCTATTTGTAATCATATAAGTTAAGAACTTGTGAAGATCAATAATGAACGTATAATAACTTGTAAGAACTTGTAACATGTTTACATTAATGAAGTTAGTATAATAATAAGAAGCAAGAATAATGGTTAGAAGTCATTAACCATAATAAGTTATATGAAAAGAAGACATAAGTCATGAGTAATGAAAATATAAGTAATTTATATTTTTACAAGTTATAAACTCACAACGAACTAGCAATAACTTATCATGTTTATAAGTTAATGAAGCATGTATGTTAAGATATTAGTATAATGGATTGAATCCTTTTGAAACGAAAAACAAATCTTAAGTAACGAAGTTTCGCCGGAATTCACACGATTAGACGACAATCGTCGAATTCGTGAAATTCTCGTAATGGAAGTCAAATTTTGATATTGAGCTTGGAAATGTTGGTTTTCAATGGAGACAAGTCTTATTTGGCATTATAGAGTTGCGGACTCAAGAATGACCGAATTCCGACTTAGAACGAAGAAACGAGCGTTGAACGTTCACGAACGTTTATCGTTTTCGTTAAAAATAGACTAATAGGTGAATTTTTAGCAAACGAAGTCGAATAGATAAAATTCTTGCATGAACGCATAGAGTACGTGTTTTGTGAACCATAGGCTCTTGAACGAGCCAATTCGGACTTATAACGAAGAAGTTACGAGGCCGGGAATCTCACTAAGTCAAAAATCTGTCAAAGTTATCTGTGGCTCAGAGTCCCCGCCGCGGCGCGACTTCAAGCCTAAATGATCGGCGCCGCAGCACCAAAGTGAGCCTCAGCCTCTATAAACTCATGCCGCAGCGCAACAAATAACAAAGGGACTCGCGCCGCAGCGCGGAGTTCGGTCTTCAAGCCCTAATGGGCGACGCCGCAGCGCGGCATAACAAAGAAACATTGGCGTCGCAGCGCCAGCCTTAAAACATAGGTAGAAAAGAATGGTTACAAATAGAGTATGAAGGGAAATTATTTAGCAATGAACTAAGGGACTTAATAAAATATTGTTAAAGTCATAACTAAACCTCAAGTGTGATCACTTAGAGTTAAAGTAAGTCAATTGAAGATGAACGCAAACGGTATGCAATAAGCGTACTTAAGCAATGACGATCGAGTTTTGATTAAATAACGTAAGGACGTTAGTAAGCCGTGAGGAAGGATAATTAACTTTAACCGAGTTGTAATAATGTAATAATTTCAATTAAATTATAGAAAGGAACGAAGTTGGTAAGAATGATGTAAAGAATGACGGAAAGCCGTAACCAATAAATAACAAATCTAATACGGGATTAGATTGAGAAGAAGGGTAAGATTCTTTAGAAATCAAGTATGTTCATTCATGACCTAATGTGGTATGTTATGTGGTGATGTGTTGTAGAGATCGTAAAGACTCAAAGGAAACGTAATTAATCAGTAAGCAAACGCTGAAGGCAAGTATTTTAAACCCTTGCTCCAGTTCATTCTGGACAAGCTTTGTAATTCATGTATTCTTTCGCATGAAGTCTTGAATAATAAAGTCTAAAGCCAATTCTTTCGGCAAGACTTAAATTATGATTTTGTCAAGCATGATTAATGTTTACCGAGTTATAATGGTATGGCTTTCAATCGAAGACCAAGTATGCTAAAAATGTTTTTGTCGTTTAACGACAGGCACGTGAGGTTGCCACAACTTAAACGTATACACGTTTAATGGATGTAGTGTTGATCAACATAGAGTACTATGGGCTGATCACCCAGAAGTGCTCGTAAGCTATGCCGAACTTACAAACTTAATGCTGGGTTGTCCTTTTCAAAAGAAATTATGAACTGCTCATGGTCTCGAGCCTTAGTTGATATTCTACTGAATATTGTTGTTGGAAAACGTTTTGAATGAAAAGAAGTGCTATTTTGAATTATCGATAGTACTTCGTAACTATTGTTCAGTTATTGAAGGTATATGAGTTCTATGTTTCAAGCATGTTATTTATTAGAATTGTAGTACTTGCTGAGCTAGTCTGCTTACTCTTGCTTGAACCATATGAACACAGCTAAGATCGAGCGGACCGAAGGCTCAGGCAAAGACAAGGGCAAAGCGAAGACGAACCCTTAGAGTTCTTATGTAATAGTATAGATGAATGATTGTAATATATTTGATATTATGACAAGAACAAACGAATGGGTTATAAAGAACTTGGGGAATGTAATATTATTTTTAATATATAAGAGATATATTAGTCCTTTTGAGACTGTTCAATGAAATGAACGAATGAATGGTAGTACCGTGTAGCACCATCTGTCGGGTTGGAAGAGACCCGGATTTGGGGGCATCACATGCACAATATTTTTCATGTGTCGGTGTTGCGACCGTATAAACCCGATTACAAGCATGTGATTGAGTATGAACCGTTGCAGTTCAGTAAAGATTTGTATTACGAAGAGATTCCTATCTAGAGAGTCGACAAGAAAGAACAAGTGCTCAGGAATAAAGTGATACCTTTTGTGAATGTTATATAGAGGAACTACAACGTCGAAGAGGCTACGTGGGAACTCGAAGCTGATATGATGAAAAATTACCCTGAGTTATTTGTTTAGTTTGTGTCTTCGATTCTGGGGACAAAATCTTTATAAGTAGGGGAGAATGTGACGATTTGATTGTTCGAGATGTGATTATGGGGACAGAATCCTTGTAAGGAGGGAATGATGTAACGATCCAAAATTTCAAAATGTAATATTAAATATTTATCGAATAATATAAATATTTATTTGATGTGTCTATTGTTGAATTGATGAAATAAATATTTTATTGATGTGATGGTTGTTAGTAAATATTTATGAATCTAAATTTATTTCTAAATTGAATTAATTTATAATTTAGAGAGTGGTAGAAATAACATGAGATGTTATAATGTTGTTTTGATTTAATAATTTAGATGGTATATTAAATTATTAAACAAAGTTATAATGGAAATTATAATTTTTGTGATATTTACTAAAGGCTATATTTAATTAAATTATAGTATGTGATTAATTTAATGGATTAATGTTGGATATAGAAATCCAAATAAATAATATGTGATTATAAATTATAAACTAAAATGTTTATTAAAATAAATTAAAAAGGGTTTAATTTAGTTTTTACCAAACAAGGCTTAAGTATTTTAATTCTTTAAAATTAAATGGTTTTTCCAAACAAGCCTTATGGCTTTTGGTATTTCTAATTTTTAAAATTTAAAATAAATAAATAAAATAAATAAAGTAATAAGTATAATATAATTATAATATATACGTTAGTTTGTAACTACAATTATAATTAAGTTGGCGTATTAAGACTGTCAGTTTATTTCCTACGCTGGCTATCAGTTGATTTTTGGCTTAGCTTTTGTTTACTATACGCATTCTAGTGGCTGAGTTTTGTGTGAGTTGAGAGAATTTGAGAGAGAAAGATTTCAGAGTATTTTGCAGTGTTTATCAAAAAGGATTGCAAGCAATTTGAAGGTACTTCTTATACAACCCTAATATATATATGTATATGTCTACATATGTGAACTACGGCAAAGTTTTCCTATGCTCTGTGAATTTTATTTCTTCCAAATTGTTGTTATGTAACTAAGTTATGGTGGTTATACATGCTATAATGATAGAGTTTATGTTTAAACAAGAGATTGCATGCTAATTTCGTTTACAGTAGAAGAAAATTTTTGACAGTGTATGTTTGTATGTATTTTTTTCATATGGTTCATGGAAAATTACCAATTTTGGTGGCCAATTCATATGGGAAACTGTAAATTAACGCTTGTATATGTTAGTTCATTGAGATACGAGCATAACATAATTTGAATGGAGTGATTTGAACAAATAATGAATTCATAGTGATGGTTTTTGGGATGAATATCAAAAATGAAGTTTTATATGAAAAACATGAAAATTGAGAAATTAAAATAGTTTTAGTTGTTGTTAAATTGTGCTAAGCGGCTGAATATGTTAGCAATTATGTTTATGATAGTTGTATATTTATTTTACGTGTTGTTATCACTGTTTGGTGGGTGAAATTTGTGTTTATTGGGCTAAAGTCAGCTACTGTTCATTAGCCTTCTCTGCGCCTGTCTGAGCACCGGTGCAGCTGCGCCGGTGCCAAGGCAAAAAATGGCGCAGCTGCGCCGGTCCCAGACCTTTGTATAGCGCAGCTGCGCCATTCCCTAGTTTGAGATTTTGGTTCTACTGTTGCTGCAGATTTGTGATAGCAACATGGCATGGTCTAAAATTATGTTAGCATGTTAAATGGGTAATGTTAAGGTTAACATAACATAGTGAATTGTAGTTAGTAAGTTCGAAGTTGCAAAAATGATTAGTAAATCGAGAACGCGTTATGTGATAACTTAGTTTACATAATGAATGTGACGCCCCCAAAATAGGTATACATCACCCATTATGAGTCGCCAAATACTTGGTACAGAAACAACTACAACTTTATTAATACAATTATTGTGTAAAATACAACAACCCAATACTGTGAGTTTAAATATAAATACTATCTAATATACAGTATACAAACTCAAAAGGAGTCCTCATTACAATTATTATCACACTATTTTATAAAATAGTGAGGACTGCTAACACAACTGACTGGAACATCACTCCACACCCCGACTAGTTCCTGTTATATTCTCGCCTCCTGAGAAAAATGGAACAAAAAGGAAAGGGTGAGCTCAACTAGCCCAATAATGAATATTATGACTAAGATAATATAAAATAGATTATCATTAGTCTTCAACAGGGAAAAATCTGATAGAATATAATAGACAACAAGTTTTAGATCAACAACTGCAGCGAAAATAACAATCCATTAGAAGAGTCAAGTAGATAATGAATTCTACTAGCTTCTAAGATTTAAAAGTCCATCATCAATATTTTAACCTTGTAACATCAATCAATATACATCTTGAATCAAATATTCATCTTTACACTACAGGCCAAAGATATTCATTTATATCACCAGTTGGTCATGTTCATCTCAACACCTGTTCATCTTTGCACTACGGGCCAAAGATATTCATTAGGTAATCATTCAACTTTGCACTACAGGCCAAAGATATTTAGTAATATCATCATTTAGGACTGAGGATGATGAAAAATATCTTAAAGAAAAATGAACCCAGTGAGATAAAAGAACAATTATTAGGGATTCGTATTACAGTTTATTCAAGTTCAATAATACTCCGTAATAACAAATTTTGAAGCAGAATTAAAAAATAATGATCAAAACATGGATACAATCAAATATAGTAACCATAATAGACATCTTGGACAAAAAAAAGAAAATTTCATTTTTCGGTGAATAGTACCATATTCGTGAATAGTGTCGTATACGTGAATAGTAATCCTGACACAAAAAGTTCTAAATTTGATAAAAAATTCAAACCAATATTTGGGCATAATGATATTGAAAGAAATAATATCATTTACGAAGAAAATGACATCCCTTACCTCAAACGAACAGTACTTCTGATCAGAATATCGTATATGATGCTGAATGAAACTTGTGCTGAATAACAACTCTCAAAGTATCAAAATCCTCGCAAAATACGCTCAAGAATATAGAGAGAGAAAGAGAGAAAACTTATGAATTCTGGTGTGATTTTCAATTCTAACTTAGCCCTCTATTTATAAGAAAATGTTAGCACGCCGAAGCAGACTTGACCTGCAACCTGATGGCTTTACCTGCTACTATTCTCACCCACCACATTTGAATAAAAATTCCAGCACATTTCTCACCAACTAAAAGTGGGGCCCACCAATTCTAGAATTTTCCATCAAAATGATAAATTTTGAAACTTCAACAATTTCTGAACCAGTCATCTCTTAAAATTCATAACAAATCATACGTTCATTTTTAACGGTTCAAAATTTGTGGACATATACTCAACTTATATATGAATAACATATCCAAAAATCATAACGATCCAACGGTCAGATTAAAAATTATAACTCATGCAATATATCTCATTCACGTACATACTAGCAAGACGTTCAAGGGAATAAAGTCTCACGTATAGGCAAGAAATGGGTAGACTTGGTTAATCTATCAACAATGACCCAAATCGCATCTATGCCTTGAGCAACCTTGGGAAGACCCATAACGAAATCCATAGTAATGTGTTTCCACTTCCATTTTGGAATCTCAAGTGGTTGTAATGGACCCTTTGGTACTTGATGCTCCGCTTTTACACGTTGACAAGTTAAACACCTCGAGATAAACTCTGCGATTTCTCTTTTCATATTGCTACACCAAAATGTATGTCGAAGATCATGATACATTTTGGTACTCCCAAGATGGATTGCAAACGGTGTGTTGTGTGCATCCATCACGATTCTATGCTTCAAGTCAAAATCGTTAGGAACACTAAGTCTGGAGTTGACTCGAAGTATTCCTTCTTCATCGATTCTTGCATCTGGAATAACACCTTCTTGCACTTTCTTCTTCATACGCATCAGCTCCATGCCCGTAGCTTGAGCAGCTTTAACTTTATCGATTAAAGTCGGTTCTACTCGTATATTTGATATCATCATGTGGATACTCGGAGCCTTCATCTCTATCTCCATCCTTTGCAAATCATACAAAATGGGCCTTTGTGTTAACAACATTGCACTCGTACCTGCATATGATCTTCTACTCAATGCGTCAGCTACTACGTTCGCTTTTCCGGGATGATATTGGATGGTATGATCGTAATCTTTCAACAGCTCGAGCCAACGTCGTTGCCGCATGTTGAGTTCCTTTTGGGTGAAGAAATATTTGAGGCTTTTATGATCTGTATAGATCTCCACTTTCTCCCCATACAGGTAGTGTCTCCAGATCTTCAACGCAAAAACGACTGCTGCCAACTCCAAATTATGAGTAGGATAATTCCTCTCATATTCTTTGAGTTGTCACGAGGCATAGGCTATGAGTTTCCCATGTTGCATGAGAACACATCCTAACCCTTTGCCTGAAGCATCGTTGTAGACAACAAATCCATCCGAACCAGATGGTATTGTCAGAATAGGTGCCAAAATGAGTCTCCTCTTGAGTTCTTAAAAACTCTTCTCACAATCCTCGCTCCAACTGAATTTTGTATCCTTCCGAGTCAGCTGAGTTAACGGAGTAGCGATTCTAGAAAATCCTTCCACGAATCTCTGATAATAACCAGCTAAGCCCAAAAAGCTACGTACTTCGGTCACCGACTTCGGTTGCTCCCAACTTTGTATTGCTCCAATCTTCGCCGGGTCAATAGATACTCCATGTTTTGACACCACGTGCCCAAGGAATGCTACTTTCCCAGGCCAGAACTCCCATTTCATTAGCTTGGCATATAGCTTGTTATCACGAAGCCTTTGCAGTACCAGCTTCAAATGGCGCTCATGATCTTCACGGCTTTTGGAATAGATGAGGATGTCATCAATAAAGAAAACAACGAACTGATCCAAATATTCTTTGAACACACGGTTCATCATATCCATGAAAGCAGCAGGAGCATTAGTCAATCCAAATGACATGACTAAGAATTCATAATGCTCGTACCAAGTTCTGAAAGTAGTCTTTGGAATATCCTCAGTTTTAATCTTCAGCTGATGATATCCAGAACGAAGATCGATCTTTGAAAAGAATTGTGCTCCTTGTAACTGGTCGAACAGGTCATCAATGCGAGGTAGTGGATACTTATTCTTGATGGTGACATGATTCAATTCCCGATAGTCGATACATAGTTGCATACTACCATCTTTCTTCTTTACAAATAAAACAGGAGCACCCCAAGGAGATGTACTAGGACGAATAAAACCGATGTCCAACAACTCCTGTAGTTGGACCTTTAAATCCTGAAGTTCAATAGGAGCCATTCGATATGGGATTTTAGAAATGGGCTTTGTACCAGGTTCAAGGTCAATAAAGAATTCAACTTCACGTTCTGGAGGTAGACCGGGAAGTTCTTCGGGAAATACGTCAGGAAATTCACTAACAATAGAAATATTATTCAAATCTGACGTGTTTTTGTTTAAGTCTGTGACATGGGCTAAGAAAGCTTGACATCCGTTTTTCAATAAACGAATAGCTTTATGGCTTGACATGACAGTGATTAACTTTATTGGTTTGGTTGTTCGAATTCACATAACAGGTTGGTTAGGAATATGAAAACTAACAACCTTACGAAAATAATCAATTTTAGCATGATGAATGGTTAACCAATCAATCCCTAAAATCATATCAACTGCAAGAATTTTCAACAAAATAAGATCAGCAGGTAATGTGATGGTACCAACTTGAATCAAG
This sequence comes from Panax notoginseng, assembly GCA_016801055.1. Classification (NCBI taxonomy): domain Eukaryota; kingdom Viridiplantae; phylum Streptophyta; class Magnoliopsida; order Apiales; family Araliaceae; genus Panax; species Panax notoginseng. The sequence continues at coordinate 160,321,196 of CM029013.1, forward strand.
CAAGATTTATAAACAGTAGATGTAACGAAAGTTTCTCCTAACGGAGTTTCAACAGATAAGTCAAAGTCTAATTTCTCCGGAGTTAAGTTTAAACGTTGAGCACAAGCAGGAGAGATAAAAGAATGGGTAGAACCGGTATCTAATAAGGTATAAACTTCGTAAGAGTTTATGATTAGCTTACCTGTGATTACCTCGTTTAGGTTCCTAACGTTTTGGGCAGTCACAACAAACGCCCTTCCAGGAACCACCGACTTTGACTTGTTCGGTACAGCCTTTGGAGTCACCATCCCCGTTGAACTTGGTTTCGCTACAGTACAATCTCGAGCGATATAACCTTCCTTTCCACAGTTATAACACACCTTGGATTATTGTGGGGAGTTTGGGCTGATGTGTCCCTCTTTTCCGTATTTGTGACAAGCGACCGGTGCTCGTTCTCCTCCCCTAAAAACAGTTGATGTTTGTGCTGACGTCTTCACGTTATCATTGTTGTACCTTCTCTTCTTGAAATCTCCTATCGACTCGCTTCTTCTATTATCACGGCCACGATTTCCACCATAGTGGTTACCGCTTTTGTCCGAATATTTTCCTCCCTGCTGGTTTTCATTGGTCTGATGACCGCTGCCACTGGTATTACCTTGGTTGTGTTCCCTCGGTTGAACATACTCATTATCTCGCTTTAATAATTGAGCCCTGTTTACAACATCTGAATATAAAGAAAATTTATGAGAGATAAGATATTGCCGAATCTCGGGTTTTAAACCTCTCGGAAACATCCTTGTCATTTGTTCCTCATTCTCTACCAAATGAGGTGCAAACCTGGATAACTCTGCAAACTTCGCCTCGTACTGGGACACCGTCATATTGTTTTGTTCCAGACTAATAAACTCTACCTCCTTCATATGACGAATACTTTCAGGAAAATACTTGTTATTAAACAGTTTCTGAAATGTTTCCCAGGACATGTTGAGTGCGTCAGGCTGGGTACGCTTCACAGACTCCCACCAGTAGTCTGCCTCACCGCGGAACATAAAGGTGGCGAATGGAACCTTCTGTTCCTCCGTGCATCCCAAGACATCAAATATCTTGGTATTTTGCTTGACCCACGTTTCCGCCTTGATCGGATCCGGCTTTCCCTGAAAGTCTGGTGGTCCCAACTCTTTGAACTGCATGGCTGTGACAAGCTGCGCGTTGCTATCATTTCCACCTGTATTTTGTACACTTGTCTCCCTCGTCTGATTTTGCATAAACTTCAAAAAGCTTCTAAACATCCCATCATTCACCATTTGTTCGGTGGTGTTGTTTACAGGAGGAATATTGCCTTCTTGTTGCACATTTCCCTAGGTGATGCTTAAAGGTGTCTCCATGGTCTCATTCACTCCATTGTTAACGTTCTCTGCTGCCATTCTCAAATACTGCCACAAAACAAGGGTTAATTGATATGTCACATATTATCTCTATACTCTGACCGACCAAATAATTACTAAATAAACTTATTCAGGTCATACTAGCGAAAAAATTCCCCGTCTCTCCCCTCCTAGTTCTTATCTCACATCTCAGGCAGGGATCATATCCCTAAGCTTTGATACCAACTTTGACGCCCCCAAAATAGGTATACATCACCCATTATGAGTCGCCAAATACTTGGTACAGAAACAACTACAACTTTATTAATACAATTGTTGTGTAAAATACAACAACCCAATACTATGAGTTTAAATACAAACACTATCTAATAGACAGTATACAAACTCAAAAGGAGTCCTCATTATAATTATTATCACACTATTTTATAATATAGTGAGGACTGCTAACACAACTGACTGGAACATCACTCCACACTCCGACTAGTTCCCGCTATATTCTCGCCTCCTGAGAAAAATGGAACAAAAAGGAAAGGGTGAGCTCAACTAGCCCAGCAAAGAATTTTATGACTAAGATAATATACAATAGATTATCATTAGTCTTCAACAGGGAAAAATCTGATAGAATATAATAGACAACAAGTTTTAGATCAATAACTGTAGTGAAAACATCAATCCATTAGAAGAGTCAAGTATAGAATGAATTCTACTAGCTTCTAAGATTTAAAAGTCCATCATCAATATTTTATCCCTGTAACATCAATCAATATACATCTTGAATCAAATATTTATCTTTGCACTACAGGCCAAAGATATTCATTTGTATCACCAGTTGGTCATGTTCATCTCAACACCTATTAATCTTTGCACTACGGGCCAAAGATATTCATTAGGTAATCATTCATCTTTGCACTACAGGCCAAAGATATTTAGTAATATCATCATTTAGGACTGAGGATGATGACAAATATCTAAAAAAAATGAATCCAGTGAGATAAAAGAACAATTATTAGGGATTCGTATTACAGTTTATCCAAGTTCAATAATACTCCGTAATAACAAATTTTGAAGAGGAATTCAAAAATAAGGATCAAAACATGGATACAATCAAAGATAATAATCATAATAGACATCTTGGACAAAAAGAAGAAAATTTTATTTTTTGGTGAATAGTGTCGTATTCGTAAATAGTGTCGTATACGTGAATAGTGTCGTATACGTGAATAGTAATCCCGACAGAAAAAGTTCTAAATTTGATAAAAAGTTCAAACCAATATTTCGGCATAATGATATTGAAAGAAATAATATCATTTACAAAGAAAATAACATCCCTTACCTCAAATGAACAGTACTTCTGATCAGAATATCGTATATGAGGCTGAATGAAACTTGTGCTGAATAGCAACTCTCAAAGTATCAAAATACTGACAAAATACGCTCGAAAATATAGAGAGAGAAAGAGAGAAAACTTATGAATTCTGGTGTGATTTTCAATTCTAACTTAGCCCTTTATTTATAGGATAATATTAGCACGCCGAAACAGACTTGACCTGCAACCTGATGGCTTTACCTGCTACTATTCCCACCCACCACATTTGAATAAAAATTCCAGCACATTTCTCACCAACCAAAAGTGGGGCCCACCAATTCTAGAATTTTCTACCAAAATGATAAATTTTGAAACTTCAACAATTTCTGAACCAGTCATCTCTTAAAATTCATAACAAAACATACGTTCATTTTTAACGGTTCAAAATTTGTGGACATATACTCAACTTATATATGAATAACATATCCAAAAATCACAACGATCCAACGGTCAGATTAAAAATTATAACTCACACAATATATCTCAAAACACTAGTTTGATTTTTTTTAATACCTCCATTCCGACAAAAATATTGATAAAACACCTCAACATAAACTCCTTCATTTTTAACCACAATAAATATATCCAACATTTATATCCACATAAAATAAATATTTCCTTATCATATGAATCAATAATTAATTATTCACAAATAATATTACAGAATCACATTTATGACAACCAGGCCGTTCCCAGGAAAGAGGGGGCTTTCCGATAAGGATTTCTCCTTACTGGCGCGCAATTAGGTGACAAAACCTCTCCTTAACAGAACTTTCTAGACATTGTCAATAATGTTATCTAATAATATTATTCAAATAATATGAATTATTGGTCAGATAATGAGAAATACAGTGCAGTAACAATTGTTGAAAAATCAATAATATAAAATATCAACGCAGCAATTATTGAATCAATAAAATAAAATATTGAACAGTAACTACTGTAACAATTATTGAGTACTGCCTTCTTACGTAAGGATCAATAATTCAAAAATATTGTGTAAAACCGTGTGCTACTGTGCAACCACGCGTATTACTGTATTTTAATCACCGGGTATTCCAACAGTGTTAACGGTAACAACTACGCCGTTATTTATAAAAACTCAATTTTTGTCGTTTTCTTCATCCGACCGATTTTCGTTATGGGGTCCACAAATGGCTGCGCCGTCGTACGAATATTCCCCGACAACAAGAATATTCCACGACAAAAGGAATATTCCCTGACAAAATGAATATTTTATAACCGCTTGCTTATTTTGCAAAATTTGCGCATTTCACCCATAACCAAAGCATTATATCAAATTAACACCTTATTATTCACAATAATATTTAGAGAAAATATGATTTTATTCATTAATAAGTTGGGGTTTTACAGCCTCCCCTCCTAATGAAATTTCTTCCTCGAAATTGACGTATGTACCTGGTGTTTCGAAAAGGTGAGGATACCTCGCTTTCATTGCTGATTCTAACTCCCAGGTCATTTCTTCAATAGCATGGTTTCTCCACAAAACCATAACTTATAGTATAACCTTCGTGCGTAGAACATGCTCTTTCCTGTCCAAGATCTTAACAGGTACCTCCTCGCAAGTTAAATCTTCAGATATCTCGTCTGGTTCAAACTCAATAATGTGGTTCGGGTCTTTAACATATTTACGAAGCATAGATATGTGAAAAACATTATGAACACGAGACATACTTGGAGGTAATGCAAGTCTATAGGCCACATTTCCTATTCGGTCAAGAATCTCAAATGGACCAACAAATCGTGGATTGAGCTTTTCTTCTTCCCAAATCTTGTAACTCCCTTCCATTGTGCAACACGTAACAATACATGATCCCCAATATTAAATTTCACGTCCTTTCGATGAAGATCCGCATAACTCTTTTGTCGATCATGTGCCGTTTGTATACGTTGTCGAATCGTTTGGATCTTTTCTGTAGTTATGCGTACCAATTTTGGTCCCAACAATGTTGCTTCACCCACCTCGTCCCAGCATACTGGAGAATAATATTTTCTTCCATACAACGCCTCGAATGGAGCAATGTCTATACTTGCTTGATAACTATTGTTGTAAGAGAATTTCACCAATGGTAGGTACTTATCCCAACTCCCTTTGATATCTAGGACACAGAGTCTTAATAGATCTTCAAGAGTTTGAATAATCCTCTTTGATTGTACGTCCGTTTGAGGATGGTATGCCGAACTTTCTGCAAGCTAACCCAAAATCGTGAAGTGAATCTTGGGTCACGATCCAAAACAATGGATACTGGCATGCCATGCAATCTCACAATCTCATTCACGTACATACTAGCAAGACGTTCAAGGGAATAAGTCTCACGTATAGGCAAGAAATGGGCAGACTTGGTTAATCTATCAATAATGACCCAAATCGTATCTAATCCTTGAGAAACCTTGGAAAGACCCATAACGAAATCCATAGTAATGTGTTCCCACTTCCATTTCAGAATCTCAAGTGGTTGCAATGGACCCTTTGGTACTTGATGCTCCGCTTTTACACATTGACAAGTTAAACACCTCGAGATAAACTCTGCGATTTCTCTTTTCATATTGCTCCACCAAAATGTATGTCGAAGATTATGATACATTTTGGTACTCCCAAGATGGATTGCAAACGGTGTGTTGTGTGCATCCATCACGATTCTATGCTTCAAGTCAAAATCGTTAGGAACACTAAGTCTGGAGTTGACTCGAAGTATTCCTTCTTCATCGATTCTTGCATCTGGAATAACACCTTCTTGCACTTTCTTCTTCATACGCATCAGCTCCATGCCCGTAGCTTGAGCAGCTTTAACTTTATCGATTAAAGTCGGTTCTACTCGTATATTTAATATCATCATGTGGATACTCGGAGCCTTCATCTCTATCTCCATCCTTTGCAAATCATACAAAATGGGCCTTTGTGTTAACAACATTGCACTCGTACCTGCATATGATCTTCTACTTAATGTGTCAGCTACTACGTTCGCTTTTTCAGGATGATATTGGATGGTATGATCGTAATCTTTCAACAGCTCGAGCCAACGTCGTTGTCGCATGTTGAGTTCCTTTTGGGTGAAGAAATATTTGAGGCTTTTATGATCTGTATAGATCTCCACTTTTCCCCCATACAGGTAGTGTCTCCAGATCTTCAACGCAAAAACGACTGCTGCCAACTCCAAATCATGAGTAGGATAATTCCTCTCATATTCTTTGAGTTGTCGCGAGGCATAGGCTATGACTTTCCCATGTTGCATGAGAACACAATAATATTTTATAACCACTTGCTTATTTTACAAAATTTGCACATTTCACCCATAACCAAAGCATTATATCAAATTAACACCTTATTATTCACAATAATATTTAGAGAAAATTTTTATTCATTAATAAGTTGGGGTCTTACAATGAAAGTTAGATAAGTGTTGTGAAGTAAAACACTTAGAGTTTCTGAAATGTAAATGATAATGAACATGTTATGGTATGTTAGCATATCTAATAGGTATTGTGGTTCTAAAATTATGTGTAGGTTATCGTGAGTTTAATTTTATAGCTTACGCTCAAGGCACGTTTCTAAACCTTATCTTTTTACATTGAGAAAGTTTTCTAACTCTACACTTTCATTGAGTTAGTTCTATTATTACATTGTGTAACTTTATTCTTTTGATTGAGCAAGCTTTTTATCTTAACTGCTATTGAATAAGTCAATTGTTCCTAAAATACATTCGAGCAAACTTTAACTCTAATGTTATTTGAAATTCTCATTTGATTGATTCATTCTAACTTGTTTATAGTTAAGCAAGTTTCTTAAGTTCTATTATTGTATAATGAACATAGTTTTTGAACTCTCGTCTCTATGATTGAACTGTTTTAATTCTTTGCATGAGTTAATACCATGTTGGGCAAGTTTTTAGTTTTCAGCTTGCTATCAGTTAATGTACGTTCTGTGATTTCATTTCTAATGTTATAAGACTCTAACCTTAGCTTATTTATTGTTCAAACAAATGTTTATCATTTTATTCATTTTGTTGAATACTTATGCTCTATAGTTATTTCAAGCATGAGTTTAATATGTATAATCAGTTCATTTATGATTCTCAACTGTTCTATGTTATGCTGTTATCAAACATCTGTTGTGATTATCAAATACTATTGATTCAACTAGTCCTCTAGTTGATGTTCGTTAAACTTCAATTTCCCTTGAAAGCTTATCCAAACCAAACTTTCTTTGGTGCGGACTTGTACTCTAAATACTAGGATGGACAACCCTATTATTATTAGGGGATAATTTACGCATAGTGTTAAAATATTTGTGCACAATACATTGTACGAAGGGCTGCTCCCCCTAAGTACGAGGAGTTCTTATAGTCTTATGACTGTTAAAGATGGAGTTGAAAGATTACTCGCAACTTTGGACATGGTTCATGGTCTTATAACCCTCAGTTATATATATTCCATATTTTGGATTCCAGTTTTTGATTATCATTGTTGGAGTGTTATTCAGACTTGATGAGCCTATTCGTTGGCAATTATTATTATTATTTTCCTGTTGGTTTTTTTTTATATCCAGTGAGCAATTGTTTTGCTCACTCTAGCATATTTATACACTCATTGCAGCTAAAGTGGAGAAGGTAGATGAGCCTTCAACTAGCAAAGGAAAGGAAAAAATGTACAAGTGATGCTGATTTGTACTTTTGATTACTGTTATGATCATAGATTTTTCAATAATGATGTAATGTAATAATTAAATTCCGCAATTGAATGATGTTTAAAGGTTAGATAACCTGGGATGTTTTTGAATTAATATTGTAACCCTATTTAAAGGGAGGATTAAGGTTTAAATATTATTTTATCTAGGTAGATAGTATGAATGTTTGGATAGTGAACACCAAATCTTGTGAGAATGAAGTACCTAGATTTGGGAGTGTCACACTAAAACTGAGAAGAACAACCCTATTTTAGGGGTACGCGATGCATTTAGATGTTTGTGCATAATACATGGTATGAAGGGCTGATCCCCCTAAGTACGTGAAGTCCCTACAGTATAACTGTTTAGGTTAAAGTTGAAAGATTACTTGTAACCGTGGACACAGTTCGTGGTCTTATGACCCTCAGATATATTTCATATTTTGATTCCAGTTTTTGGTTATCATTGATAAAGTATTATTCAGTTCTGATGAGCCTATTCATTGGCAGTTATTATTCTTTTGTTGTTCATTGCTATATCTAGTGAGCATTTATTTTGCTCACTCTTGCATAAATATAATTATTGCAGCTAAAGTTGAAAAGGTAGATGAACCTACTACAAACAAAGGAAAAGGAAAAATGTACAAGTGATGAAGACTTGTAATTTATTGGCTTTTATGTTAATAGACTTTATTTAAATGATGTGATGTAACTATTTTTATTTCCGCACTTGATTTATGTTAAAAGTTAGATAACCTGGGAGACTTTTTAATTTAATGATGTAACCCTTTATAGGGAGGATTTATGGTTAAAATGTTACCATATTTGGGTAGATTGTATGAATGTATAGAAAGTGAACACCAAGTCTTAGGGGAATAAAGTACCCAGATTTGAGGGTGTCACAATACCAATATAATTCCCCAAATTTTTTACTTCCATAAATTATCCCAACACATTTTCAGTTAACCACATCTCAATGCATTAACTTAATATATTCATCTCTGTCCAATATTTAAATATATTGGTCCCCTTCTTTTATCAGACACTTATTTTCGTTAACATATCTTAACTATCAAATGTTTTCATATATTATTACACTATGTAATATATTAAAATTATATTTTAATTTACATATTCATTCCATTTTCTTTATGTTAAACACATATATTAATTCACCATCTTACTTGAGTGAATTAACTTATGTATTCAAATTACTATCTCACCACTGCCACACAAGATTTTATAATATAGTATTCCATAATATCACTTAATTAACCAATATTTATTCCGGGTTAATTAATTAACTCTTATGCAAATCATGTTTTGCTAACTTAATTCATTCATGGACAACTTAATCACCATTTATGACCTTTATATGAGTCCTTAGTATACATATCTTGAAATCAAATTTGTACAAACTTACTCAGAGTTTTCTACAGACCGGTGCAGCTGCGCTAGTCATAAGCTTGGAAGTGGCGCAACTGCGCTACCTCAAGTTCAGAGGCAGACAAGTCCTGCATTAGCAGAAATAGAATTTACACTCCTAAATACTTTACATATACCTCATAAATGATAACTCATCTAAAATCAACATTTTCTTTGATTTCACATCATCAATTACTATTTTCTTTAAAAATTTAAATAACAAACTTCGAGTTTTAACACTATACTTTTTCTTAATAGTTTAACCGACTATAAAATCTCATTTATGGGTTTCTGTCCACCAATAACAAAAATTCAATATATAACACGTGTATATTTTTATTCAAACCCGACATATCTTATAATAAGAATTCTATTTACTAAATTCTTATTTTAATACTTTCTAAAAATTCGGGTTATCACAGTTGTAGGGAGATGGTGGCTTATAAAATTTCAATATTATAAGGCCATAATGAAAGTTAGATGTAAAGCGTATAAATGCTTTAAACGCAACGCAGTTGCGATGAACGATAGGTCTTAGCATACAACGAACCGTATGACTTCGACATTAAGAAAGAATGATAAACGTTCATGTAATGGATAACAAATGGAAGCGATTAAAACCTTAGGTAAATGTTGAATGAGAGATTAAGAGATGAACAACGTGAACGCTGAATACATAAACGATCCTCGTGAAACGTATTCACGTCGTGCGAACGTTCTAAGTATACATTGGTTGTATGACTTAAACGTTGACGAAGGTAGTAAGTAAGTTATGAATTAACAAGAAAACCGTAATGAATGGTAATAAGGTTACTGAAAGTCCGAGTGTGAGTCAGATAGAGAATGTTAGAATGAACGTAAGTGTTAAACACTTTAGCTAACGTAAGGGTAAAGTGTATGTGAATATTAAATGGGTAGAACCTACACACCATGTATGGATTGACCGTAAGGTAAGGAAGACTAATGATTAAACCTGTGAACAGTTAAGAAACTTAATTAATGACAATGACATATAACGTTAAGAAGCTGAGTTAATTATTATAACTTGGATAACGTTCCGAGTTGAATGAACTGGACGTTATAAGATATGGAAATAAGGTAAAATAAAATGCTTAACACTATGATCACATAGTATTAACATTGAATGATCGTTCAAGGTATATAAAAGACTGTATGATTTAGACGATAAGGAATAAATCCTGAGGTATGGCATTTAGTTGCCAGAAAGCCATAAGGAATGAGAAATTTGAAAGTAGTATGCACACAAGCCAATCATGTTTGATGATAAAGCATATACTTTGTAACAATCTTATTTATTTATTAATTAAAAACATTAGTTTATTAAAGACTTTTAATTTTCTACATGATGCTACTTTATAATATGTGATAAACCCATAGTTTTGAGCAATGCTTTTAGAATAATGATGATGATGATCATTCTAATGAGATCTAAATTCTTAGAAAGCTTAAAACTAAAATAGTTCTCAATCATTAGATTACTAAATTGGGGATTAATGAATCCGGATAGATTGGTATATACGTTGCTTGCTCATTGGATGGGGATGATTGATCTTATGATCATTTGTGTGGAGACACTAAAGCAAGTATGTAGGTGCTTATTAGAGAATAAGTTTACTGAACGTGGCTCGCTAAGGAATACCTAATAGAGTTTTACTTGCCTGTCAATAGGAATTCATGTAGTGATAGTAGTATAAATGATCCTTGACTTTAGATCATCATAGTATCTTGTTTATGATGAGTTATACTTTGACTTATTCCTTAAGACCTTTAGGGTATATCAAAGGGTATGTTTGGGTATAATAAGTTGTACATAGAGATATTGTATGATCAATAAAGAATTTACCACTTCTAGTAAAAGAAGAGAAATGTCCTATGTGATTCGATAAATGACAACCCAGTAGTCCTTGACCAAGGCAGAATGAAATTAAAAAGGAGTTTCTAATTTGCATTATTTGGAGTTGTGCATTTAAGATTCGAAATACAAATAATTAAATAAAATAAGACTTGACAGTAATTCAATGTCTTATATTTAACTAGGACATTGTATGATGGAATGATTGAATTGTACGGTAACTATTTACTCAAAAGTTCTTTTATGATTAATGTTGAAATCTATATTATCTGGAAAGTCGTTAATCGCTAGGGAGGCTTATCCCTATTGTAGAATAAATATTGTTTATTTAAATAAATTAATAGTTTAATTTATTTATTTAAATAAGATTATAATTGTTCTAATTGATTTATTCGTAACCAGTTTAATATAGAGAACCTAAAGGGTCACACCATAAAAGGAAGAATAACTATTTAAGAAGTTAATAGCATAATCGTAATAATATGTTAAGTGTATTTAATTTAATCTATGGTGATAGAATAAATTAAATAGTTTAATATTTATTATTTAATATTTTAGAACTATATATATATATATATATATTAATAAGATGAGTCTTATTAATATTATTACAATTATTATTATTTTAATTTCTAAAGAGTTGGAAATTAATTTAATATAAGTACTCTCATTTATTCCTAATAAGATTAGGAGGCTAATTAATTAAAAGATTTTAATTAATTATTCCTAATAAGATTGAGAACATAATTAATTAAAGGAGTTTAATTAATTAAAATAAAATTCAATTCCTTAATTGTTAAGGAGGGTTTCCCACATCTATAAATAAGAGGAGTCTTATTATGGGTGAGGGTGGTTGACTTTTTCACAACAGACGTAATTTCAATAGTTGGGAGAGTACACCCTTTCTATGAGAGATAGAAAAACTAGGGTTTTGCCAAACTCCTATCTTCTTGAATCTTTATTCTTCCTTGGTGGATCACCTCTAGAGGCCAAACACTTGGGTGGCTAACATTGATCAAAGGAAGGAACCAAACCCGGTGGATTCAAGTTGAACGCGAAAAAGATTGGAGGTGAACTTGTACTTGAGAAAGCTCGAATCTTCAAGGGTATGATTCTTGTTCTATATATTTTCGTTTAATTAATAAATGTGCATAAAGGGTGATCCGGATATATGGTTTGTAAAATTTTAAACTCTTATTTTCCACGTTTTCGCTTATTTTGTGCAATTTGATTGCGTTCATAAATATTACAAACCTAACAGTGGCATCAGAGCCAAACCTTTATGCGAATTATTAATTATTTTAATTTGATATGTATATTGATATGTGTTTAGAACAATTTAATTGGGCATAATTTTGTTGTATAAAAATTGTTTTTTGAAAAAAAAAATTGTTGAATCCGTGGTTATTCAAAACTTGCCAGGAGATTCTTTCTTTCTTTCTTTCTTAGTACATGTTGTATGGTCACCAGCTTACTTAAGTTACATATATATGTTATTCATATTTACATGACCCTGTAATATGATTACATTATAATATATTCTTTCGTGATTCGCGTTGGCTCCTGATTAAATATGTTGCAAGATTTCGCTGAATAGTTATATATATATATATATATATATATATATATATATAATATTCTTAATAATTTTATAATTAAAATAAAAGTTTATTTTAATTTTAAAATTAGAATTTCATGCTAACTAATTAGAGTTGGAATTGGATTCCATGATAACTAATTGGAGTTGAAATTGAATTCCATATTTCCTTAAATAAAAGAGTTTATTTAGATATGGAATAAGATTTTTATATTATTCAAAATAAATGAGTTTATTTGTGAATAGGAAAGTGAATCTATGTTTCCTTAAATAAAGGAGTTTATTTATATATGGAATAAGATTTAATATTATTCAAAATAAAGGAGTTTATTTGTGAATAGAAAAGAGAATTCGTGTTTCCTTTAATAAAGGAGTTTTTTTTACTTAAAATAGGATTCCATAATTAATTAAAATAAAAAAGTTTATTTTGATTAAAGAATTTGATTAAAATAAAATAGTTTATTTTATTCAAAATAGGATAAATTAAAATAAAAGAGGTGTATTTTGATTTAAATTTGGATTAAAATAAAGAAGTTTATTTAGATTCAAAATTAGATTTTATGCTAACTAAATTTGCCCATTAAATGATATCAATATACATACTCAAAATTTATTATTCATGAGATGAATTATTTATTGATGCATATGTAGATGCGTATGATAATAAATGAAATTGATTATGGACTATTGACCAATGTGATTGGATTTTAGTTTAGTTGGATGCATGAATGTATGTGTTTTATTAAATGGGGTCTGCGTACCTCGTCTTCTCTAATTTTTTCTTAATGTAAATTCTATCATCCTCTTATGCATTTCCTCTTGACTGCTGATCAAGGTTTCTATTTATTTTAAATAGTTTTGTAATAGGAATAGTTAGAATTAATTTTGAAGAATTGGAGATCAAGGAGCAAGGTGCGCTTGAAGACCCGTTTGTAATGGAGCCTGTGATTTAAATGTAATAGTTATTTTTAAATCTAATTCTTGCACCCTAGGTTTGACCTTTTGGTTCACTTGATGGCTCTAGTGAACCAAACTAGAATAAAGTCCATAATCAATCTGGGTAGAATATAGTACTCTATATATGCATGCTTATATATATATATATATATATATATATATATATTTATATATATATATATATATATTATGCAAACATGCTTCGCATGTTTATTAATATGATGCGTATTTTATATATATATGTGCATGCGCGCTAAACAAGATGAAACAAATTAATAACATGCAAACCCCTCAAATTTTTATATTAAGTCCTAAGCGTTCAAAGATATTTGGAATATCGAACGTTGCCTTCTAGCATGATAAAAAAAATAATACAGTATCAATTAATTATTATAAGTTTGTTGTGTCACTACAAGGCTTATCTTAATTTTTTGAGATGTTAATTTTATCACATTTGATGCTTATAAAGAAAATTGAACAATGCTGTTTTGTTGTGTCACCACAATGATAATATTTTTCTTTTTTGAATATATGGAGTGCTAGGTTGGACTTAACTTGGATAATTTTGATTCGGATGTGCCACCACTTGATCAAAATAATCAAAGATACAAAATACAAGGAGTTGCATAGTTGATGTAATTGACAAGAGTTGTCTACCTATTTATTTATATATAGTTTGTTGTGTCACCACAAGGCTATATACATTTGAAATGAGATCCTTATTCTCACTAGCATATCTTCAATTAGATATTGCCGAACTATATATATTGATGGTAATATAGTTTGAAGAAAATAGTGGGAGACACCAATTTAAAATAAGACCTAATTTATTTTGGTGATTAATAAAAGAATGTATGCTAAAATATTATTAATTACAAATTCATTTACAGAATTTTACAATGTCTAAATTACTATCACTGCGAAGCATATTAGATGCTATTTAATCGGACCGTATTAAACGGATTGGTTAAGGAATTTGAGACTAGTTCTCACGGCTGAAAAACTATCTTATGTCCTTAATACACCTATCCCTACAATGGTTGCAGACAATGCATCTGAGGAAGACATTGCTGCTTTTAGAAAGTGACAAGATGATGCAAAGTTGGCTCAATGCATCATGCTCACATCGACGAGTAACGAGCTTCAGCGTCAGCATGAAACTATGAATGCTCCTACTATATTCTTGCACATCAAGTAGTTGATGGTGAGGAAAGTAGGACTGATAGATATCAGATATCTAAGGAGCTCTTCCGATCTAGAATGACCGATAACACTACAGTACAGATAAAAGTCCTTAACATAATCAATTTGATTGATCAATTAGGACAACGGGTTTTGTCATAGATGGAGAGTTGAGCCAAGATTTGATCTTGCACTCACTCCCGGACTCCTTTCACAATTGTTGTGAATTTTTCATATGAACAAGCTAGATATCAACTTCACTGATTTGCTTAACATGTTGAAAAATGTTGAGAGTCACTTTCCAACCATGAAATACCAAGTCTTACTGGTAGGGGCCAAATGATCTTTTGAAAAGAAGAACGATTCAAAGAAGGAAAATAGAAAGGCAAAAACAAAGGATAATAAGAACAAAACTGAAACGGATAGTAAAGGAGTTTGCTTCCACGGCAATAAGTCAGGACACTAGAAAAGAAACTGTGAGAAGCATCTTGCAAAGCTAACTAGTAGAAACTTAGTGAAGTTTCGGTTACAAATATAATTTTGTTCATGAATGAAATAAATTTTTCTTTAAGTCAAGATTCTACTTAGGTATTGGATACCGGCTTTGGTTATCATAAATATAGATTTATGATGGGACCAAGCAGAAGTAAAAAGTTAAACAAAGATAAGTAATCTTATGTGTAGGAAATAAAGCAAATGTTGCTACATTAGCCATAGAAACTTATAGTTTAGCAATGCCTACGGGCAAATCTATTAATTAAGTCAATAAGTTGTTAATTATTAAATTACAGTTCTTGTTAGAAACATTATTTTTATTTTATTATTGGACAATGAAATCTTTGGTATTATATTTAAGAACAATTGTTATTCTATTTATAATAATAATATTTTGTATAGAACTGGAATATTACTTAATGGATTTTGTATACTTGACTTATGTGAAAATAATTTTTCATATTGAACAAATTAGTATAAGAAAAAGGAGATGATCATTCAAAGAGTTGAATGTTTGTATTTGATGAAATATAAGTATGAATTATTTGAAAGGTTTAAAGAATTCAAAAGTGAAACTAATTTAAAAAGTATTAAGATTCTTTGATTAGATCAATGAATAAATACTCGTATAATAAGTTTCTAGATCATCTCAAATGGTTTTTTCATAATGGATGCCTCCTAATATGCAATAATTGATTGATGTATCTAAAAAGAAAAATTATACCTTGTTGGACATGGTGCAGTCCATAGTGATTTTACCGATATTCCAGTATCCCTCTAGGGTCATATCTTAGAAATGGCTGCATATCTACGAAAAGGTAATCTTAAAATTTGGCCCCAAGACTCTATAAGAGTTATGGACAAAGAGGATTCATAATCTAAAGTATGTTAAGATAAGGGGTTGTCCAGCTTATGTGAAAAGGTTTCAAAGGATAAGCTTGGGAAAAGATTTAAAAAGTACAGATTTGTGGGACATCCTAAAGTAAGTATAGGGTATATATTCTATAATCCTACTTAGCAAAAGGTGTTTGTTGCGAAACATGCTACCTTCTAAGATAAATGTGTTTATCATTGAAGGGGCTAGTGGGAGGATAATAGAATCTTAAAGAGTTCAAGAACCACAAAACACTATAAGTCAAATAAGAAGAACTTGTAGATAGACCTATTGTACCACAACCGAATCGTAAATCTGGAATAGTACCGAAGATACCTGGGAGGTATGGATTCATCATAAATGATGATGATGAGGTACGTATCATAGAAGATGATGATCCAGTTACATACGACGAGGTAAGAGTTATAGACACTCAGAGAAATGGATTGAAGCAAGCTTCTCAAAAATGGAACATTCGTTTTGATGAAACAAATCAAAAGAGTTTGATTTTATCAAAAACAAGAATGAACCTAGTGTGTACAAAAGGGTCAGTGGGAGTGTCGTGACATTTCTAGTATTATATGTTTATATGCTACGGATATGGAATGACATGCCAATGCTAGAATCAGTAAAGATAAAGTTGTCGAAACATTCCTCCATAAATGATTTAGGAAGAGTATCATAATTGGGGATACAAATCTATATAGATAGATTTAAAAGGATGCTCGGCTTAACCCAAGAAACGTATATTCATTTGATGCTAAAGTCGTTTAGCATGACAAACTCCAAGAGATGTCTCATGTTGATGGACCATGGAGTGTATCTCTCTTAATAGTCCCCATAAACTTTAAAAAGAGAGATCGCATGAGTGACAATTATGTATACAATGAAATATACGAGACTTGATGTTGATCGGTCATATTCTGGAGAAGATCACTGTAAGACAGTGAAAAACATCTTAAAGTACTTAACTGACACTAAGGATGTGATTAAAATTTAGGGTGAGTCTAAATTAAAACTAGAGGGCTTAACAGACTCAGGTTTTTCAAATAGACCAAGACGATAAAAAATCCACTTTAAGGTAAAGTGTTACCTTGAACGGTGGTGCAGTGAATTGAAAAGGTTTCAAACAGCAAAGAGTTGTTGGTTTAGTGATAAAGACAAAGTATATAGCTATAAATGAATCTGCAAGTTGATTGTTTGGATGAAAAGTTTATTACAAAACTAGGAATAGTTCTTAAGTCTTATCTTGAATCTAAACATGTGTTGTGGCACTTTCATTTGATTATATAAATCATTGAAAGATGGAAAATTACTATAGTGATAGTGGACTCTCAAGAACAACATTACATATCCATTAACTAAAGCTTATCCAACAGCAAAATAATCGTCACTTAGAGAAGAAAGGTATTGTAACGCCCCCAAATTCAGGTACGTAAAACCCGAACTCGGTGCTTTAAGATACCATTTCTATGAGCAGAAATAATACTAATAATAATAACAATAATATAAATATCAAACTTAACTTACATTTATCAGAGTCTAATCCCAAGTACGCAACCTTTACTACATTCTTTACATAATATATAATACATTATCTTAATACATATTAACTATTATAAAAGATGCCATCAATCATATTTTGTTTGCTTTTCTTTTCACTTGTTCTTGTCTGAACCTTCGAGTTGATCATGCCTAGCTGAAAATATTTAAATTTAAAGCAAGAATGAGTATTTGGGTGCCCGACAAGTAATAATAATTATAAATATAGTTAGTTGAAAGAATTAAATGTTTTCTTTGTACATCACTTCTACAACAAATCAATAGTTGTGAAGTAATCTAAACCGATAATAATAACATAACAATTTTATCTCAAATTTTTGAAACTACGTATTGACTATAAATAGGATTTAGTTGACATACTATGAACATTATTTTCAATTTTTGAATAGGTTTAGCATAACTTCATCTGTAAATCGTCATAACTTATGGGCGCGAGGGTGTACATCCCATGGACCCTGTATTGATCAATACTGCATGCAAGAACGATATTATCGTTCACTCTGTCCACCTTGGGCGCATAAAAGTTTTTCCTTGATCGGGATGTTCATACTTAGTCTGGAATCCGAACCAAAACAATTTGATTGGATACAAAAAGGTTTTATCATATTCAACGACATTTTTAAATCTGTGTCTAGCTGATCAAATAGCTTAAACGACTTTTATTTACTGTATATATATTGGCAATCAATAAGTATATGCATATATATATATATATATATATATATATATATATATATATATATATATATCAACATATGATTAAATACAATGATTATCCAAGTGAGGACACTTGTATAACCATATTTCGAAATTAACGAACAGAATATATATATGAGTTACATAATATAATATCATGTTGATAATGATCGGATATAATATATACGATAATAGGGTTAATAATCTAGTACAATAATAATATAAATCTGAAACTTTCTTACTCATGTCCATTGCATAAAAGAAATGCAAAGGTAGGGTACTTGCCTGGTCTGCTGCTTACAATACGCAACTTAGTTTTATCTTTTATACCGAAACCTATCATTAATAAGATCATTTGATTGATTAGAATAACATACTATAACACATAGCACTGCTTATTGCAGTCAACACATAACCTAATCACCTTATCACACAAAATCAACAATCATTGAATCACAAATAAACATTAATACAGTCAACATATCTAAGTCCAGATCAATTTTTAGAACATATCGGTGTACCGATAGCTTTATCGGGTAATTATCGAGTCTAAGACTCTATCATGTAGTTCAATATCTGTAAGTATCAGTCATATTATTTTTAAATGACTTATAATAATTTTTAAATATTTATTATAAATTATGACAAATTTTCAACAACAGAATCATTATTAAATGATTTAAATATTAAATAATTTTATTATCATTAATATTTAATTAATATTAAACTATTAATGAAACTATTACCAAAATCTTAAAGTTATATATAATAACTCAAAATACTTTTAAAGTATTTTTATTACCCTTAAATGAATTTTAAAATTATTTATAAATAATTACCATTAATATTTAATTATTAATGTATTATTTATCAAAATATTAAAAGTCCTTAATTATAACTTAAAATATTTTTAATCCACTTATATCCTCTTTAAATGATTTTTAAATAAATAAAACTATTTTTAAACTATTTATTTAATATAATTATTAAATAAACTCAATATCATTTATTGTTTAATTATTAATAAAATTATCCTTTAAATATTAAAATTTATATTTTATAACTTAAAATATTCTTAAACATTTTATTTTCATTTAAAATGATTTTTTTATAATATTAAAATCATTTTTAAACTAATTTAAATAAATCTAATATCATTAATATTAAAATATTAATATTTTTCATGACAAAATATCAAAAGTTATATTTTATAACTTAAAATATTTTTATAATCCTTTAAATAATTTTTATATAATTTATAAATCATTAATTATATTTTTCATAATTTATTTAATACATTTATTAAATGACTTAATTATCATTAATATTAATTAATTAATAAAATTTATCACAAAATATTAAAAGTCATTAAGTATAACTTAAAATATTTTCTTATACCATAATATAATTTTAAATAATTTTTTAAGTACTAAAATTATTTTTAAATAATTTATTTAATATAATAATTAAATAAATTAAATACCATTAATATTTCAACAATATTAAATATTTATGAAATATGTTCAAAATAATTAAAAAACTAATTTTCAGACTTTAAAATAATTTTTAATAATTTATTTTGCATTTTTAATAATTTAAAACTAATTTTTCTATTTATTTAATAAAAATAATGAATTTTAGAAATAAACTATCGCTAAAGGACCCTATAGCGACGAAACTGTCGCTATAGGTGTTCTTGAGCTGTTCTTGACCCTATAGCTGGGTTTGACCTAGCTTAAATCTTTGCTCGATGTGTTTCTGGGAATGTTATTGATTGAATATTGTAGTTCTAGTGTAACACTTCATGATACAACAACAATCATGACCATACTACATAAAACGAACGTGAAAAACAGTCCGAGTTGGTAACTTATGATCTTCATAACTTGCAACACGTGAACTGTTTTTATGATCTGAAGGTTTCAATATGTAGACAACATGTAAGAGTAGAGATACAATACATAAAAACAACAAAACAACAACAAAATCGCAACATATATGCTGGTCAAATGTTATCAGAGATCGTGTTCTTGAGTTTTCTGGGTTACCCAGAAAACTCAGTTCGTGATCTTCTGGCCTGGTTTGACCAACTACTGACTTCAATCCGTTTAATATTTAGGCGATCTAAAAGCTTAAACATGTAGTCTATACAATATACTACAACCTGAATACAACAAACGTAACAATACACATATAACCTGACATATCAAGGCATTAGAAAAACTTGTCAGACGCTGGTAATCACTTTCTCGGTTACCTAAATTTCACTTGGTCATGGTCGGTCAACCGACTTTGACCAAGAATATCTTTCAATCTATACATTATTTGGTCCTAATTCAAGCTTCAGAACAAAGATCTAATGACATACTACAAATATGAAACATAAAACACACAAAATCATTAACAACTAAAGATTTACAGGGTCTGACATTTGGTTATCAGACTCATTTTAAATTTTTTTCTAGATTTGCAAAAACACTAGATCTAAGCTTATAAATGTTATGGATCCATCATCTATCAACCCAGATCACTTAATAACACTATAAATAACACATTTTAACATAAAATTCTAACATCTAACACATTGATCAAGATCATATTTCAAGCTAGGGTTTTATACCTCTCATGATCAATTCTTGATTCTAGGCTCTTGATTGGTTATGAGCAGTAGTGGGACTGTGTTTTGGGACTGGTCTACTACATAAATTTGTGAGTGAGCAGAGAGAGAGATACTTGGTTGAGCATTGGTTGAATAAATGGGCAATAAAATGACTTTATCTCTCTCCTTAGATCTATATATCATGTGATACAATGAATGTGATTAATAAATTGGCTGAGTTGCTAGCAATAAAGTCACATTGTCAACCTTGGTAGGTTACCCATTAAAGTGTTAGCCAATTCCACAAGTTTCCTACAATAATACACTAAGGGTATAATAGTAATTTAATTTATAGTTTTAATGGCAACATGGTAACTTGTCAAACCTTTAGGGTTTGACCCTTAGGGTTTAATCCTAAGGTTTAGCACACAAATTGTAGGATTTCAATTTAGGGTTTAAAATAAAAATTTTAGTTTCTAAAAATTATAATTAGGGTTTCCTAAATTAGTTTAGGTATTTAATTACTTAGCACTTTACTAATTAGGTTTAAAAGACACTAATTAGCATTACACTTCCCAATTTAGGCTATTAGGGTTTACCATAGGCAAATTAAGGTTTATAATTTAGAAGAAAAAATAATAAGGTTTATTCTTAAAAAAACATTAGGGTTTTAAAAATTAGGGTTCTCTCTAATTACGGTTAATATCTATAACACCGATCATAAATCAGATTAACATGATTACGTAACAGTCTTAAACTGGCATTCGACTTTTAAATTAGGATTTAACAGCTTAAAACTAGGGTTTTGACATTATACACATAATTTGACCAACATTATCAGTCCACACATATACAGTACATATTTATAGCACTGAAAAATCAAAATATAATTAATATTACATTCTTATTCTCATTCCTTGATCAAAATTCAAAATTAGAGTTTAGATTTCATATCTGATTTATCTGTCATATATAACATTATTAATTAAGTTAATTAATTAACTTAATTATTCTGAAATAAATTCATATACTAAAATAATTATTATAATAATTCTATAATCATTTCACATATTATTTAAATAATATAATTATCATATTTTCATAGAAAATAATTAATAAAAATATTTTTACTTTAAAATTAATTATTATAAGAATATAATTTATAATGATTAATAATTCTAAAATAAATTTATTTATAATCATTCATGTAATAAATAAATTTTATATTCATCACATAAATACATACACATTACCTTGCACGCATTCTCATCTTTAAAATAAGGTTTAAATATGAATTAATACCCTAAACTATAGGGCATATTCCACTTCGGTGATCCACCTTTTAATTTTGTCAATTAGGTTATTAAACTATCAATTTTTTCCAATTACACAAATTGAACACGCCACGTTAGCAATTGCTGACATGGCTAATTTAAGTGGGGTCTTAAGTAGCTTATGTGGCAAAAAAACTATTTTTTATTCATTACATAAATAAATCTGTTTAAATAAAGGGCAAAATCGTCAAAACACATTAACATAACAAATTAATATAAAACATTCCCTTATATCTCTCTTCCTATTTTCCTCTCTCCCAGAAAGTTGAATGAGCAACCACAACCGCCGTCGTACCAGAAAGTCTTCGATCAAGAATGCCGCCTCTGCCGCCCCTGTTGCCGGTAATTCCGCCAGAGAGAAAAACAATGATTCTCGATCTGAAAAACAGTTAAGCAGGGGATTATTTTACTTTCTTCTTCACAGACCCCTTTGTTATTCAAAGAACACAACCACATATCATAAACTAAAGAAGAAACTAACATGAAGAAAATACACAGAAATACCAAGTAAACTGCCATCCATACCAACAATTTATACACATAAATAAATTTAATACCTCCAAATAATAAACCCACAACCATCATCTTCTTAAAAGATTGGATTTTGACCAACAAATATCCACCAATATAGGAGACAATTACACATATATAACAAGAATTACTAAGCATTTTACAAAGATGAAGCACAAGCATAGAAAATAAGTAGAAAATTGAGGTTAGTCTGCTCAGAAAAACTCACTGAACTAGGAGAAGAAGAGAAAGAGCATAATAACGGAGGAAACAAGCGTGATAACACCACCGGATAGCCCACAATTATTCTACTAGATCAAAACACGAAAACCCAAATCTTTATTCAAATAATTTCATACAATTTATACATTAAATAGGAAATCCTTGTGTTTCTCTCTCATACAGAACACAGCCGGCGCTGGAGTTTTTCAATCGAGTTTGGGGATTCGGTAATATTTATGAAGTAAGTTTCCATTGAAATGTCAAATTAACAAACAAGATAGAGAGGTTTAAAAGAGACAAAATGGAGGTGAGTTAGGGTTTTGAAGTGTCTGGATTTGGGCTTTGCTTCGGGGGAACTGAATTTGGAATGTGGGTATGGGAAGAAGAGGGATTTTGGTGAAGCCCTACCTCAGCCCTACCGGCCTCCTCGCTTACGCCGCTGGCACCAGCATCACCTCTCCTCTTCCTCGACACCGCCGATTCCAAGCTCGGCATCCAAGACATCTGCTGGATCCAGCGACGACGATGACGATGATGATTCGATGAACGGACTTGGAGGGGAGAGAATGGAATCGGATTTTGCTTCAAAGCTTCATTATCAACTTCATTATCAAAACTTCGATGATCGAAAATAGTGAGAGATTGACTGATGGATTTAGATCTTTATCGATTTGGTTTAGATCGATTGTCTGATATAAGGATATATGTTTGTTTGTTTTGTATTAATTTGTATTAATCGATTGAAAATAATTAGGGCTTTTAAGATCTTGACCATTTTGCCCATGCTGATAAAATGATTTGATTATGTAATGAATATTAAATTATTTATTTGTCACATAAGCTTGTTAAGACCCCACTTAAATTAGCCATATCAGTAATTGCTGACGTGGCGTGTTCAATTTGTGTAATTAGAAAAAATTGATAGTTTAATAACCTAATTGACAAAATTGAAAGGTAGATCACCGAAGTGGAATATGCCCTATAGTTTAGGGTATTAATTCATATTTAAGCCTTAAAATAAATAAAAAAAACAAAAATTTATACGCAAAATTTTTGTTTTAAATATATAGAAAATATCGGGTTATTATAGGTATGAGATACCATGACGATTGACTTTAGTGCAAATGGGAGATTGAAAGTAGTATGCACACAAGCCAATCATGTTTGATGATAAAACATATATTTTGTAACAATCTTATTGATTTATTAACAAAAAATATTAATTTATTAAAGACTTTTAATTATCTACATGATGCTACTTTATAATATGTGATAAACCCATAGTTTTAAGCAATATTTTTAGAATGATGATGATCATTCTAATGAGATCTAAATTCTTAGAAAGCTTAAAACTAAAATAGTTTTCAATCGTTGGATTACTAAATTGGGGATTAGTGAATCCGGATAGATTGGTACATACGTTGCTTGCTCATTGGATGAGGATGATTGATCTCATGATCATTTATGTGGAGACACTAAAGCAAGTATGTATGTGCTTATTAGTGAATAAGTTTACTGAACGTGGCTCGTTAAGGAATACCAAATGGAGTTTTACTTACATGTCAATAGGAATTTCTGTAGTGATAGTAGTACAAGTGATCCTTGGACTTGAGATCATCATAGTAACTTGTGTATAATGAGTTATACTTTGACTTATTCCTTAAGACCATTAGGGTATATCAAAGGGTATGCTTGGGTATAGTAAATTGTACATGGAGATAATGTATGATCAATAAAGAATCTACCACTTATAGTAAAAGAAGAAAAATGACCTATGTGATTCGATAAATGACAACCCATTAGTTCTTGGTCAAGGCAGGAGGAAATTAGAAAGGAGTTTCTAATTTGTATTATTTGGAGTTGTGCATTTAAGATTCGAAATACAAATAATTAAATAAAATAAGACTTTGACAGTAATTTCATGTCTTATATTTAATTGGGACATTGTATGGTGGAAGGATTGAATTGTACGGTAACAATTTACTCAAAGGTTCTTTTATGATTAATATTGAAATCTATATTATCTAGAAAGTCGTTAATCGCTAGGGAGGCTTATCCCTATTGTAGAATAAATATTATTTATTTAAATAAATTAATAGTCTAATTTATTTATTTAAATAAGATTATAATTGTTCTAATTGATTTATTTACAACCGGTTTAATATGGAGAACCTTAAGGGTCACACCATAAAAGGAAGAATAATTATTATGAAGTTATTGATATAATCATAATAATATGTTAAATGTATTTAATTTAATCTATGATGATAGAATAAATTAAATAGCTTAATATTTATTATGTAATATTTTGAAAATATTAAATATATAAATTAATAAGAGGAGTCTTACTGATATTATTACAATTATTATTATTTTATCTTCTAAAGAGTTAGAAATTAATTTAATATAAGTACTCTCATTTATTCCTAATAAGATTAGGAGGCTAATTAATTAAAATAATTAATTAATTATTCCTAATAAGATTGGGAGCATAATTAATTAAAGGAGTTTAATTAATTAAAATAAAATCCAATTCCTTAATTGTTAAGGAGGGTTGCCCACATCTTTAAATAAGAGGAGTTTTGGTATGGGTGAGGGTGGTTGACTTTTTCACAACAGACGTAATTCTAATAGTTGAGAGAGTACACCCTTTATATGAGAGATAAAAAAACTAGGATTTTGCCAAACAGCCATCTTCTTGAATCTTTATTCTTCCTTAGTGGATCACCTCTAGAGGCCAAACACTTGGGTGGCTAACATTGATCAAAGAAAGGAACGAAACACGGTGGATTCTAGTTGAACGCGGAAAAGATTGGAGGTGAACTTATACTTGAGGAAGCTCGAATCTTCAAGGGTATGATTCTTGTTCTTTATATTTTTGTTTAATTAATAAATGTGCATAAAGGGTGATCCGAGTATATGGTTTGTAAAATTTTAAACTCTTATTTTTAACGTTTCCGCTTATTTTATACAATTTGATTACGTTCATGAATATTACAAACCTAACAAAATTAACCTAATGAACATTATAGTTTTAATGGTTTGGACAAGTTAAGTTTAGGTTGTGGTACAATCATAATCTTTAATGGTTGACATATGGGAGTTGGGCTAAACAATTCCTTCAAAGAGCAGAGGTATATATGAACTAGCAACCGATCTAACTCACTGTGAAAGATAGTGTAGATGAGACGGAAAACTAGTTTGTTGGTTGGTTGTGGGAAACCACTCAGAGTACCATATGGACTACTAGTAGAGACTCGATGTGTGCTAAGTTCTAGAAAAATTATAAGAAGAAGATTAGAATATAAATTATCAAAGATGATGATCGTATGAGTTAAGACATCTCCATATGTTATGAAGCCGTAAAATGGTAAAGCA
Organism: Panax notoginseng; assembly: GCA_016801055.1. Classification (NCBI taxonomy): domain Eukaryota; kingdom Viridiplantae; phylum Streptophyta; class Magnoliopsida; order Apiales; family Araliaceae; genus Panax; species Panax notoginseng. The sequence goes on from CM029013.1 coordinate 160,347,314, forward strand.
GGGTGGTTACGTGAACTTAGGTTATTAACACGAACCATAAGGAATAAAGTTAAGTTAAACCAATGTATAAGTCAATTATACGACTAACTGGTATGTACTATTCCTTATGTGTTATATAGGGATTGCAAGGAACAGTTCAACGTAAACTGTAAGCTATAGCTGTGCATAAGGCAAGTTTCATAACTTCAATCATGTTTAATATGAATGCTAGTTTCTTAAACTTCTCAGATGTTGAACATGAAAAGTTTTATCTATGTGCAAATGTGTGATATTTGTACAAGGTGATAGAATGTATGAGGCTTTATGCCACAATTTTAACACTTCGGTGTTTCTATGAGATGAACTGTTCTGTGATTGAACTATTTATCAAGAACCATTATTGTTAAGTCTGTGCTAATGATACTAGCCAGACAGAATGTGTATGAAAAAGGTATAAGAATAAAAGTATTGCAAAGTGAATGTGACTAATGTTTTAAAATGATAGGAATCAGAATTTATTCCTATTATTCAAGATGCTTCATAACCTTTGTTCGATTATTGAAGTTTTAAAGGAATATTTAAATTCTTGATGTTGTTTATTCATCTACTATGACTTGCTGAGCAATTGAATGCTCACACTTGCTTTAAATGAAAAAATATTTTCAACGTATGAGTAGAAGAACTTAAGGATCCCGTGAAGATCAAGCTGACCAGTATCCAGACGAAGTGCCATTCAGTTGATGAATGAGCATGAAGATCAAGCCAAGACTTGTAATGTAGAATGGTTTAATTAAACAATAGAATAGCTTAATGAACGATTATGTATCCTTAGTGGTGGATGAAAGTCACTCTTGTAAGATGTAAATAATAATATAATTATCATTATTTGTAATGAATGAGGTTATAAGGTATTAGAATCTGAGATTTGAGAATGTATGTTGTTATATTTAACTATATAATAATGTATGTTTGGAAGGAGATGTATTCGTGATGTACGAAATTCGGGTGTAAAGATAGATCGAATTTCATAATGTTACAAGTTGGTATCATAGCTGATAGATTATAAACCTTAAGTATGAGTACCTAAGGCTATAATCGTAGAGAGAAGAATAAGAAGATCGTTGAGTTAAACGATTAAGAAAGAAGATCACCACGTGATCATATTGAATTATAATAACAGATGTTCTGTTAAACGATGAATGATTTATAGCTAATGCTATAAATGAATGGTACTATGAAGTAGTACGAGAAGAAAACTCAGAAGAGTTATAGAGGATGAAATATGAATTAAAGAAAATTCGTATTAGGTAAGAAGTTATAAGATTTCAATTGAGGACTCATATGATAGCTGAGTGGTACAAACCTTTGAATGGGAGAGGGTTTATGATTACATAGTTATTATAATGATAATCATTGGAAAACTAATGTTGCGCTATCAATATATATAGGATGAGAAGGTGAATTTTTTCTTATGTATATGTGTGATAGATAGAGAATGTTAAGATATGTGCGAGTTCCTAAAACTCATACTTATGAAAAGTTTATGACTCGTAGTTATATGCTATGTTTCCAAGCCCTAAGCATATAGATAGTCCTTGATTTGTTCTTGGATTGCATATTTCAAAGATAAGTTCTTGAACACATATGGTTGTGGAAAGTTTCCAAACACATAAAATGTGGTAAGTTGATGGACTATACTAATGTATAGGAATGTTTAGACAGAAAACAAGTATTTTTCATATACTTAGCATTGAAGGTGCTAGATAGGATTAAGTATTGTCGCAAGTAAGATAAAGAAGGAAGATGGGGACAAAGGATATTCCAAGTCATCTAACTATGCTAGATTTCGAAGTTTATTAAAATCGTGCTTATATGTGCGTTTTGAAAAGGGAAAAATTGGTTTAATTTTTTGTGAACCAATGGATTTTAAAAGAACTATTCTTGGTATGTCTATGCTAATTTGTAAGACCCCAACTTTTATGAATAAAGATTTAAATTTCTCGAAATATCTTTTTGAATAATAAGGTGTGAATTTGATATAATGTTATAGTTGTGGGTAATATTTACAAATATTGCAAAGTAAGCAAGTTATCATAAAATATTCCTTTGGTCAAGGAATATTCGTTTTATCAGGGAATATTCGTACGACGTCACAATCATTGGTGGACCCCATAATGGAATTACTGTCAGAGTTAGAAAACGATAGAAATAACTTTTTATAAAAATAACAGCAAAAGTTTTATCGTTAACTGTTAAAATACCCGGTGATAAAAGTATAGTAATACACGTGGTTGCATAGTAGCACACGGTATTGTATAATATATTTGATTATTGATGCTTACGTGAGAAGTCACTCAGTTTTATTCAATTATTACCACAGTAATTGTTTCATAGTATCTCATATATTGATTCAATTATTGTCATAGTATCATCTGCACAATATTTTATATTATTAAAGCAATATTGAGAGGATAAAGTTATTCATATTATTATTTACATTATTGACGACGTCTAGAGAGTTCTGTCGAGAAAAAGGGTTTGGTCACCTAATTGCGCGCCAATAAGGAGAAGTCCTTATCGAAAAGCCCCCTCTTTCATGGGAATAATCTGATTGTTAATATTGTGAGTTATAAATGATGAATAAATGTTATTATAAATGTGTTTTGAGAAGCCAAGTGAATTGAGATAAATAGAGGGGTTTTTTTATAAAGTAATTGTTGTAAATTTGGCTTATTACATGGGCCTCCCACTTTTTCATTTTTTAAAATCGTCGGGAGAAAGTTCTCTCAATTTTGTTTTATTACATATATATATATATATATATATATATATATATATATATATTATAAATTTTTATTTTATTAGAATATTTTATTGTGCTTATTGTTTGTATAGTACTATATAGTGCTGCATAGAAAATCAGAAAATTTTCAGCCAAACGAATTCGATGCCCGTGAATTTTCCTTACTGTTCATCCGTGATTTTTTAAAATTCAAATAGTATCCTGCCATTCTTATATAAATAGGATGCTTAGTTTGGAAATAAAAATCAGACCAGATTCAGAGAATTCTTCTTCTATAATATTGAGCGTATTTCTTTTGAGTTTAAGGAAGCTTTGAATGTAGAAAATAATATAAGTCTTCTTCAAAAATATCTCCACCTAACCAGTTAGAAATACTATCCTTTTAAGGTAAGGGATATTATTTTTGTTCAATACTCGTAAGAAATAATATTTTCTTTCATACTCTATAGTATGTAAGTAATATTATTTCGTTTCGTATTCGTAATTCTACACTCATGTTGATAAGTATTGCTTCTATACTCCTTGAAATTAGTAGAAAATCCATGAAATTTGCGATTGATTTAGTATCGTTTCACAAGGATATTTTTTTGAATATTCTTGTTAAATTTTAATCTTTACATGCTGTGGTACTATTCATGGGATACTATTCACTCGGATACTATTCACCCGGGGTACTATTCATGACAAAAATTGATTTTTTTTATGTCCGAATTATTTTTACATGAATATTATTCTTGAATTTTACTCCATAAAGTAGTTATCATGTTGACAATTTGGACATTCTTAAACTCTGGATAAATTGAATTATAAATCTTTAATATTTATCATTGATCTCGTTTGATTTAATTCTTATATCATTGTCATCATCTTCATGCTTATATTGTGATGAAAATCATCTTTGGCCCGTAGTACATATATGGACTGTTGATTGGTATGATTATGACCAGGAATTATGTATCAGTATAATCATGACAAGTAATGTTACAAATGATGTAGTAAAGGTCCTCATTTGGCCCGTAGTGCATGGATAATTCATGGATATGATAATAATGAATATCCTTAGCCCGTAAAGCATATATAATTCATGGATGTGATACTAACGAATATCATTGGCCCATAGTACATGGATAATTCGATGATGTGGATTATTTATTGAGCTGTGTTACAGCGATAAAATTATGATAATGAACTTTTACATCATAGAAGATAGTAGATATCATGCCCTACATGACCCTTCTATTGGATTATTTGTTCCGCTGCAGTTAAACTTATTGTCTATTGTATTGTATCAGTTAAACACTGTTGAAGGCTAACGATAATTTATTCTCCATTATCTTAGTCATAATATTCTTTATTGGGCTAGTTGAGCTCACCCTTTACTTTCATTATTCTCTTCAGGAAATAAGAATATAGCTGGGACTAGTCGGGGAACGGAGTGACGGTCCGAGATGGTGGCTGTAGTAGTCCTCACTATTTTATAAATTAGTGTGATAATAATTGTAACGAGGACTCCATTTGAGTTTGGATATTGTCTACGAGACAGTATTTGTGTTAAGACTCTCAGCTTACCTTTGTTGTATTGTATTAATGAAGTTTGTATTTGAATTTTATACCATGTATTTGACGACTTAGAATGGGTTGTGTATACCTATTTTAGGGGCGTCACAATTGGTATCAAAACTTAGGGATATGATCCCTGGGTGAGATTTGAGGCTAGAACTAGGAGGGGAGAGACGGATAAATCTTTCGCTAGTATGACCTACCTAGGCTTATTTGTTATTTAATTGGTCGGTCAGAATATAGGGATAATATGTGGCATGTCAATTAACCCTTGTTTTGTGACAGTGTTTGAAAATGACGTCTAAAAATATTGAGATAAGCAATGGAGCACATGAGACCGTTGAGTCACCGATGATCAATAACCAGGATAATGTGCATCATGATGGCAACAATCCTTATGTAAACAACAACACCGACCAAATGATGAATGACGGGGTGTTTAGGAGCTTTATCCAGTTTATGCAACATCAGGCGAGAGAGACTCCTGTTCAAAATATAGGTGGAACCACTAGCAACTCTCGAATGGTCACTGCTAAGCAATTCAAAGAGCTGAGACCGCCAGAGTTTTTTGAGAAAGCCAGAACCACTTAAGGCAGAGACGTGGATTAAGCAGATCACCAAGATATTTAATGTCTTGGGATGCTTCGAGGAGCAAAAGGTTTCCTTTGTCACCTTCATGTTGCGAGGATAGGTATATCATTGGTGGGAATCTATAAAACGTATTCAGCTTACCGCACTAAAGATTCCTTGGGAGAAGTTCCAAGAATTCTTCAACGATAAGTACTTTTCTGAAAGTATTCATCACATGAAGGAGGTATAATTCATCAAGCTAGAGAAAAACAATATGACCGTGTTGCAGTACGAGGCTAAGTTTGCTGAGTTGTCCTGATTTGCATCCCATTTGGTTGATAATGAGGAGCGAATGACACGAATATTTCTGCGACGTTTGAAACCCGAAATACGTCAATACCTCATTTCTCACAAAATTTGCTTGTATCCAGATGTTGTGAATATGGCTAAGTTATTGGAGCGCGATAATGAGTCAACCCAACCAAAAGATAATGTAAGACCCCAACTTTTATAAATAAAGATGAATTTTCTATAATTATCATTTTTGAATATTATGGAGTTAATTTGATATAATGTTATAGTTGTGGGTAATATTTATAAATTTTATAAAGTACGCAAGTTGTTATATAATATTCGATTGGTCGGGGAATATTCATTTTAATAGGGAATATTCGTACAACGGCACAATCATTGGTGGACCCCACAACGGAATTATTGTCGGATTGAGAAAACGACAAAAATATTTTATTAAAAAAAAGGTGGAAGTTTTACCATTGATACTGTTGAACTACTCGGTAGTAAAAGTACACTAATACGTGTGGTTGCATAGTAGCACACGATATTGATTATTAATGCTTATGTGAGAAGTCACTCAGTTTGATTCAATTATTGTCAGTTAATAATATGAATTATTTAGCGATAATGAAGTTTTGTTTTATTCGTATTATTAACGTAATAAAACAGAAACATCTTTTTATATAAAACAGAATACTTTATTAAAGTTATTCTATAAATAGAATATATTATATTTTATTTAAAAGATTTTTCTTTTAATATAGACCGTCAGATTAAAGTAAATCAATCTGGACCGTTCATGGATTAGTTACTATGCAGTCCATTCTTCTATAAATAGCAGCTCATTCCTTCATTATTTCTTACAAATTCACTGAACTCTAGAGAGAGAAACTATAGAGGGAGAGAAGAAAAGTATTCTGCTACTTAACTACTTCCTTATTTTAGTTCTTCTTTAAAACGGTAAGGGGTGTTATTCTTTCTTATTCATGAAGAGAACTGTTGTTATTCCATTTCTTATTATTCTGTTGGAATAACCTGTATACGCGGTCTACCCTATACTTGGTGACATTCTTCTATTATTTTGTTAGAACATCCTGTCTGTGTGTTTTACACCGGACCTGGTTCTGTTTTTATTATTATTCTGTTGGAACATCCTGTCTGTGTGTTTTACACCAGACCTGGTTCTGTCTTGTTATTATTCTGTTGAAATATCCTGTCTGTGTGTTTTACACCGGACCTAGTTCCATTATTTATTATTCTGTCGGAATATTCTGTCTGTGCGTTTACGCCAGACCTGGTTCCATTATTTATTATTCTGTCGAAATATCCTGTCTGTGCGTTTACGCCGGACCTGGTTCCATTATTTATTATTCTGTTAGAATAGCCTGTCTGTGCGGTCTATCACATGCTGGGTGATTTCTTTTGTTATTCTATTTTTTATTATACTCAGTTGGTTAAGTTTTAACTTCTATACTCCATGAAATTAGTGGAATATCCTTGATAATTGGGTTTCATCCAGTATCTTTTCATGAAAGTATTATTCTAAGCATTCTTGAATTTTACTCCACAAAGCAGTATCATGTTGACAATTTGGACGTTGTTAATTCTTGGATAAATTAATTCTTGAACTTGTTTTATTGAATTCTTATATCATTGTCATCATCCTCATGTATATAAATTGTTGAAAGTCATCTGTGGCCTGTAGTGCATAGATGGACTTGGTATGATTATGACCAGGGATTATTCGGTATAATCATGACCGTAATGTTATAAATGATGTGGTAAAAGTCCTCATTGGCCCGTAGTGCATTGATGTACAGCTGTTGGCATGATCATGACCATTAATGAGTACACAAATATTCTTGGCCCGTAGTACATGGATAATTGTGGTCATGATACTAAAGAATATCCTTGGCCGTAGTGCTTGGGTGATTCGATGATGTGGATTATTTTATTAAGCTGAGCCCCAGCGATAACAGTGTTGAAAAACCTTTTAAATCATAGAAGATAGTAGATTTTATTCTCTATTTGACTCTTTTAATGGATTGCTTGTTCCGCTGCAGTTACACTTGATGTTCGTTATATTTTATCAGTTTAACACTGTTGAAGGCTAATGATAATTTATTCTGCATTATCTTAGTCAAAATATTTTTTACTGGGCTAGTTGAGCTCACCCTTTCTTTCACTGTTCTCTTCAGGAAATGAGAATATAGCTGGGACGAGTCGGGGAACGGAGTGATGGACCAGATGATAGTATTAGTAGTCCTCACTATTCTGTTAAATAGTGTGACAATAATTGTATTGAGGACTCCTTTTGAGTTTGTATAGTCTCTAGTAGACAACAATTGTATTCAAACTCACAGTTATGTTTTGTCGTATTGTACACGACAGTTATATTAGTAAGTTGTATTTGTATTCTGTACCATGTATCTGACGACCCAAGATGGGTGATGTATACCTAATTTTGGGGGCGTCACAGTTGGTATCAGAGCTAAGGGATATGATCCCTGGCTAAGAAGTGAGAATAGAACTAGGAGGGGAGAGACGGGAAATTCCTTCGCTAGTATGACCTACCTAAGTTTATTTGCATGGTATTTAATTGGTAGGTCGGAATATAATGATAATATATGACATATCAATTAACTTTTGTTTTGTGGTAGTATCTGAAAATAGCATCTGAGAATGTTGAGAATAGCACTGGAGCACAGGCGACTGTTGATTCACCAAATATCAGTAATCAGGATAATGTGCATCAGGAAGGTGACAATCCTCATGCAAACAACAACACTGACCAGATGATGAATGATGGAATGTTCAGAAGCTTTATGCAGTTCATGCAACAGCAGGCGAGAGCGGCTCCTGTCCAAAATATAGGTGGAAACACTGAAAACTCTTGGACGGTCACCGCTAAACAGTTCAAGGAGCTGGGACCACCGGAGTTTAAGGGAGAGCCAAAACCACTTATAGCGGAAACATGAATAAAGCAGATCACCAAGATATTTGATGTTTTGGGATGCTCTGAGGAGCAAAAGGTTCCCTTTGCCGCCTTTATGTTGCGAGGAGAGGCAGATTACTGGTGGGAATCGATTAAGCGTACTCAACCTGCCGCACTGAAGATGTCTTGGGAGAAGTTCCAAGAGCTGTTCAATGACGAATACTTTCCTGAAAGTGTTCGTCACATGAAGGAGGTGGAGTTTGTCAAATTAGAGCAGAATAATATGACCGTATCGCAGTATGAGGCTAAATTTGCTGAGTTGTCCCGGTTTGCGTTCCACTTAGTGGATAATGAAGAGCGAATGACGCGAATGTTTTTACGAGGTTTGAAACCTGAGATACGTCAACATCTTATTTCTCATAAACTGTGTTTGTATTCAGATGTTGTGAATAGGGCTCAGTTAGTGGAGCGCAATAATGAGTCTACGCAACCAAAAGAGAGCAGTTAGCAAAATGATAATACAAGTGAGAGCAGTCATCGAAGCGGTGACAACAAGCGTAGAGGGAATCAACATGCAAGACATGGTTACCACTTCGGTGGTAATCAGGGCCAAAACAATAAGAATGGTCATTTCAAGAAGAGGAGATTCAACAATGATGGAAAGACGTCAGCACCAGCACCCGTTGTTAAGGAAGGAGAACGACCACCTATCATATGTTTCAAATGCGGAGGGGAGGGGCACATCAGTCCAAACTACGCGATGCCGTCTAAAGCATGTTATAATTATGGAAGAGAAGGTCATTTAGCTCGATTTTGTCGTTTACCAAAAATAAGTTCAGCCAGGATGGAGACACCAAAGGTCGTCCCAGAAAAGTCAAAATCGGTAGTGCAAGGGAGAGCGTTTTTTGTGACCTCCCAGAAAGCAAGGAACCCGAATGAGGTCATCACGGGTAAGCTTATCATAAACTCTAACACAGTCTATACTTTTTTTGATACCGGTTCTACCTATTCTTTTATTTCTTCTACTTGCGCTCATCGATTAAATTTGGCTCCGGAGAAATTAGACTTTGACTTATCTGTTGAAACTCCATTGGGAGAAACCTTCATTACATCCACAGTTTATAAGTCTTGTTTGGTTCAAGTTGGTACCCACACATTACCTATCAATCTTATTTCATTAAAAATACTTGCATTTGACGTGATTCTAGGGATTGATTGGTTAACTACTCATCATGCAAAAATTGATTGTTTTCATAAGGTTGTTAGCTTTCATATTCCTAATCAACCTATTATGCGAATTCAAGCAACCAAACCATTAAAATCAATCACTGTCATCTCAAGCCATAAAGCTATTCGTTTATTGAAAAACGGATGTCAAGCTTTCTTAGCTCATGTCACGGATCTAAACAAAAATACGTCAGTTTTGAATGATATTTCTATTGTTAATATATTCCCTGACGTATTCCCTGAAGAACTTCATGGCCTACCCCCAGAGCGTGAAATTGAATTTTGTATCGACCTTGAACCCGGTACAAAACCCATTTCCAAAGCCCCATATCGAATGGCTCCTATTAAACTTCAGGAGTTAAAGATCCAACTGCAAGAATTGTTAGACATTGGCTTTATTCGTCCTAGTACTTCTCCTTGGGGTGCTCCTATTCTATTCGTGAAGAAGAAAGATGGAAGTATATGACTTTGTATTGATTATCAGGAGTTAAATCATGTCACCATCAAAAATAGGTACCCATTGCCACGTATTGATGACCTGTTTGACCAATTGCAAGGAGCACAATTCTTTTCAAAGATCGATCTTCGTTCTGGATATCATCAGCTGAAGGTTAGAACTGATGATATTCTAAAGACGGCTTTCAGAACTCGGTACGGGCATTATGAATTCCTAGTCATGTCCTTTGGATTGACTAATGCTCCTGCTGCCTTCATGGATAAGATGAACCGGGTATTCAAGGAATATTTAGATCACTTTGTGGTCGTCTTTATTGATGACATCCTTATTTATTCTAAAAGTCATGAAGATCATGAGCAACACTTGAGGCTAGTACTCCAAAAGCTTCGTGAATACAAGCTTTATGCCAAGTTGAAGAAATACGAGTTCTGGCTGGAGGAGGTAGCATTTTTTGGGCACGTAGTATCAAGTCGTGGAATATCTGTTGACCCGGCAAAGATTGAAGCTATTCAAAACTGGGAGCAACCTAAATCAGTGACCGAAGTACGTAGCTTTCTTGGTTTAGCTGGTTATTATCGGAGATTCGTTAAAGGATTTTCTTGAATCGCTACTCTATTAACTCAGCTGACTCTGAAAGATACAAAGTTCGGTTGGAGCAAAGAATGTGAGAAGAGCTTTCAAGAACTCAAGAGGAGACTCATTTCAGCACCTGTTCTAACAATACCATCTGGCTCGGAGGGATTTGTCATCTACAGTGATGCTTTGAGCAAAGGGTTGGGATGCGTTCTCATGCAACATGGAAAAGCCATAGCCTATGCATCAAGACAACTCAAGGAATATGAGAGGAATTATCCTACTCATGATTTAGAGTTAGCAGCTGTTGTCTTTACACTTAAAATTTGTAGGCATTACTTGTATGGGGAGAAGGTGGAGATCTTTACGGATCATAAAAGCCTCAAATATTTCTTCACTCAAAAGGAACTCAACATGCGACAACGACGTTGGCTTGAACTGTTGAAAGATTATGATCATACCATTCAATACCATCCTGGAAAAGCGAACGTGGTAGCTGACGCATTGAGTAAAAGATCATATGCAAGTACGAGTGCGATATTGTCAGCACGAAGGCCCATTTTGTGTGACTTGCAAAGGATGGCGATAGAGTTAAAGACTCCAGGGACCCATGTGATGATGGCGAATATACGAGTAGAACCAACTTTAATCGATAAAGTTAAAGCTGCTCAAGCTACAGACTTGGAGCTGATGCGTATGAGGAAGAAAGTGCAAGAAGGTGCTATGCCGGAAGCAAGAATCGATGAAGACGGAATACTTCGAGTCAACTCCAGACTTTGTGTTCCTAACAACCCTGATTTAAAGTATGAAATCATGATGGAGGCGCACAACACACCGTTTGCAATCCATCTTAGAAGTACCAAAATGTATCATGATCTTCGTCATATATTTTGGTGGAGCAATATGAAGAGAGAAATAGCGTTGTTTATCTCGAGGTGTCTAACTTGTCAACGAGTCAAAGCGGAGCATCAAGTACCAAAAGGTCCATTGCAACCACTTGAAATTCTAGAATGGAAGTGGGAGCACATTACCATGGATTTTGTTACCGGTCTTCCTAAGGTTTCTCAAGGTATAGATGTGATTTGGGTCATTGTTGATAGATTGACTAAGTCTGCTCATTTCTTACCGATACGAGAAACTTATACACTTGAACGTCTTGCTCGTATGTACATAGATGAGATTGTAAGACTGTATGGTATGCCAATATCCATAGTTTCTGATCGAGACCCAAGATTCACTTCACGATTTTGGGTTAGTTTACAAAAAGCTATGGGCACAGATTTACGATTTAGTTCGGCATATCATCCTCAGACGAACGGACAATCAAAGAGGACTATTCAAATTCTTGAAGATCTATTAAGACTCTGTGTCTTTGATTTCAAGGAAAGTTGGGACAAGTTCTTACCATTGGTGGAGTTTTCCTACAACAACAGTTATCAAGCAAGTATTGGCATGGCTCCATTCGAAGTATTGTATGGAAAAAAATGTCATTCTCCAGTATGCTAGGATGAGGTGGGTGAAGCAACATTGTTGGGACCGAAGTTGGTACGTATGACTACAGAAAAGATTCAAACGATCTGACAACGTATAAAAACCTCACAAGATCGACAAAAGAGTTATACTGATCTTCATCGAAAGGACGTGGAATTTGATATAGGAGATCATGTGTTCTTACGTGTTGCTCCATGAAAAGGAGTTACGAGATTTGGAAAGAGAGAAAAGCTCAATCCTCGATTCATCGGTCCATTTTTAATCATCGATCGAGTAGGAACTGTGGCTTATAGACTCGCTTTACCGCCAATTATGTCTCGTGTTCATAACGTTTTTCACATATCCATGTTACGTAAATATGTGGAAGACCCGAACCACATTATTGAGTTAGAACCGGACTAAATAGCGGAAGATTTGACGTATGAAGAAGTTCCTGTTCAAATCTTGGATAAGAAGGAACATATTCTACGCTCCAAGGTTATACCTCAAGTCAAAGTTTTGTGGAGAAACCACGATGTTGAGGAAATGACTTGGGAGTTAGAATCTGAAATGAAATCAAGGCATCCTTATCTCTTCGACATACCAGGTATGTACCCTAATTTCGAGGGTGAACTTTCATAAGAAGGGGAGGTTGTAAGACCCCAACTTTTATAAATAAAGATGAATTTTCTATAATTATCATTTTTGAATATTATGGAGTTAATTTGATATAATGTTATAGTTGTGAGTAATATTTATAAATTTTACAAAGTACGCAAGTTGTTATATAATATTCGATTGGTCGGGGAATATTCGTTTTAACAGGGAATATTCGTACAACGATACAATCATTGGTGGCCCCCACAACGGAATTATTATCGGATTGAGAAAACGACAAAAATATTTTATTAAAAATAACGGTGAAAGTTTTACCATTGATACGGTTGAACTACTCGGTAGTAAAAGTACAGTAATACGTGTGGTTGCGTAGTAGCACATGGTATTGATTATTAATGCTTATGTGAGAAGTCACTCAGTTTGATTCAATTATTGTCATTTAATAATATGAATTATTTAGCGATAATGAAGTTTTGTTTTACTCGTATTACTAACGTAATAAAACAGAAAAATCTTTTTATATAAATAGAATATATTTTATTTTATTTAAAAGATTTTTCTTTAAATATGGACCGTCAGATTAAAGTAAATCAATCTGGACCGTTCATGGATTAGTTACTATGCAGTCCATTCTTCTATAAATAGCCGCTCATTCCTTCATTATTTCTTACAAATTCACTGAACTCTAGAGAGAGAAACTATAGAGAGAAACGATAGAGAGAGAGAAGAAAAGTATTCTGCTACTTAACTACTTCCTTATTTCAGTTCTTCTTTAAAACGGTAAGGGGTGTTATTCTTTCTTATTCATGAAGAGAACTGTTGTTATTCCATTTCTTATTATTCTGTTGGAATAACCTGTATACGCGGTCTACCCTATACTTGGTGACATTCTTCTATTATTCTGTTGGAACATCCTGTCTGTGTGTTTTACATCGGACCTGGTTCCGTCTTGTTATTATTATGTTGGAACATCCTGTCTGTGTATTTTACACCAGACCTGGTTCTATTATTTATTATTCTGTCGGAATATCCTGCCTGTGTGTTTACGCCAAACCTGGTTCCATTATTTATTATTCTGTCGGAATATCCTATCTGTACGTTTACACCGGACCTGGTTCCATTATTTATTATTCTGTTAGAATAACCTGTCTGTGCGGTCTATCGCATGTCGGGTGATTTCTTTTGTTATTCCATTCTTTATTATACTCAGTTGGTTAAGTATTAACTTATATACTCCATGAAATTAGTGAAATATCCTTGATAATTGTGTTTCATCCAGTATCTTTTCATTAAAGTATTATTCTAAGCATTCTTGAATTTTACTCCACAAAGCAGTATCATGTTGACAATTTGGACGTCGTTAATTATTGGATAAATTAATTCTTGAACTTGTTTTATTGAATTCTTATATCATTGTCATCATCCTCAAGTTTATAAATTGTTGAAAGTCATCTGTGGCCTGTAGTGCATAGATGGACTTGGTATGATTATGACCAGGGATTATTCGGTATAATCATGATCGTAATGTTACAAATGATGTGGTAAAAGCCCTCATTGGCCCGTAGTGCATTGATGGACAGTTGTTGGCATGATCATGACCATTAATGAGTACACAAATATTCTTGGCCCGTAGTGCATGGATAATTGTGGTCGTGATACTAAAGAATATCCTTAGCCGTAGTGCAGGGGTGATTCGATGATGTGGATTATTTTATTAAGCTGAGTCCCAGCGATAACAGTGTTGAAAAACTTTTTAAATCATAGAAGATAGTAGATTTTATTCTCTATTTGACTCTTTTAATGGATTACTTGTTCCGCTGCAGTTACACTTGATGTTCGTTATATTTTATCAGTTTAACACTGTTGAAGGCTAATGATAATTTATTCTGCATTATCTTAGTCAAAATATTTTTTACTGGGCTAGTTGAGCTCACCCTTTCTTTCACTGTTCTCTTCAGGAAATGAGAATATAGCTGGGACGAGTCGGGGAACGGAGTGATGGACCAGATGATAGTATTAGTAGTCCTCACTATTCTGTTAAATAGTGTGACAATAATTGTATTGAGGACTCCTTTTGAGTTTGTATAGTCTCTAGTAGACAATAATTGTATTCAAACTCACAGTTATGTTTTGTCGTATTGTACACGACAGTTGTATTAGTAAGTTGTATTTGTATTCTGTACCATGTATCTGACGACCCAAGATGGGTGATGTATACCTAATTTTGGGGGCGTCACAGATAACATCCAACAAAATGATAAGACTAGTGGTAGTAGTCATCGAAGCGGTGACAACAAACGTTGAGGAAATCAACATGCCAGAAATGGTAACTACTTCGGTGGTAATCCTGACCAAGATAATAGAAGAAATGAGTCAAGTGGAAATTTCAAGAAGAGAAGGTTCAATAATGATGGAAAGATAGCAGCACCAGCACCCGTTTTCAAGGAAGGAGAGCGACCACCAGTCGTATGCTACAAATGCAGAGGGGAGGGACACATCAGTCCAAACTGTATGCATCAACCCAAAGCGTGTTACAATTACGAAAGAGAAGGTCACCTAGCACGATTTTGTCATGTAGTGAAGTCAAGTACAGCTGGGATGGAGACATCAAAGGTCGTCCTAGACAAGTCAAAGCCGGTAGTTCAAAGGAGAGCTTTTGTCATGACCTCCCAAAAAGTGAGGGATCCGAACAAAGTTATCACGGGTAAGTTAGTCATAAACTCTTGTAAAGTCTATACCTTATTTGATACCGGTTCTACCCATTCTTTTATTTCTCCTACTTGCGCTCAACGTTTTAATTTAACTCCGGAGAAATTAGACTTTGACTTATCTATTGAAACTCCATTGGGAGAAACCTTCATTACATCCACTATTTATAAATCTTGTTTGATTTAAATCGGCACCCTCACTTTACCTGTCGATCTTATCTCTTTGAAAATACTTGCATTTGATGTGATTTTAGGAATTGATTGGTTAATTACTCATAATGCAAAAATTGATTATTTTCGTAAGGTTGTTAGCTTTCATAATCCTAACCAACTTATTATGCGTGTAACAATCTAGAATTTTAAATTTTAATTCAAAATATTTATTGAGTTATATAAATATTTTAATTGATGTGTTTATTGATCGAATAAATATTTGTTTAAGGTGATTTGATTTGATTATTTATGTGTTAAATACACAATTTATGGGTTAAAAAAATTGATCATCATGAGATAATATTCTAATTTAAATTGTAATTAAGTTAGAGAGTTTATAATGATTAAATGAATTATTATAATGATATTTTAGTTTGAAATTGTAATTAAAATGATGTGTTAATTTATTAAATAAAAGTATTATTATAAAGAAAATTATAATTTTGTTGTATTGATTTATGTGGTAAACTAATTTAATAAATTGTTATTAGAATTAATTAATTAAATATTAAATTTAATTAAATTAAGTATGACCATAAACTATACTATAAAGGAATTATTAAAATAAGTTAAGGGAGGTTAATTCAGTTTTGCCAAACAAAACTTAATGAATGTTGAGTCTTTAATTTAAATATGTTTTACCAAACAAGGCATAAGGATTTAATTGGTTAATTTTGAGGTAGTGAGCCAAACAAGCCTTATGGCTTTTGATTCTCAAAAATAAAATAACTGATGTCAGCTATAGATATATTTATATTATATAATTAATACTATTATATCTTATACGTTATATTTTTAGTACGTAAGATTAGAATAGGGAGGAAGAACACAGAAGAAGAAAAAGAAGAAAAAGTTGAGAAAGAATTGGGAGAATTCTAGAGAGATTTTGAGAGACGAATTGTGGGAAGGAAGCTTGATAATCAAAAGGGTAGCTATCATCTTCTAGGAAACAAAGGTATCATCTTACTCTTTTATTTTTCAAAAGTTGTAGTTTTATTATATTCAAAAATCCTCTGTAAAACATTGTGAGGGTTGAATTATTTGTTATATATAGTTTTTATATGATAATTGGTTGTTATAAAATTGTTTTCATAAGTTTATAGATGAGTTATAGTAAATTGATTCATGTTATGTATTTATTTATGTAGGAAATCATTTGACAGTGAATTAGTATGAATATATATGAGTATAACTTAGTTTAAAGTAAAATTGAGGTTTAATTCTTTGTATAATATATAAATTGACTATTGATTTTGAAAGCAGATGAAGAAACTAAAACAAAGTATTTTGAATTAACTATTTTGGTTGAAAAACAAAGTCACAGTGATGATTCACTAAAAATGTCAAAAAGTGAAGTTTTAGCAAAAATAGTGAAATTAGAGTTGTTAAATTCGGTGTTTATATTATTATATGGGTAGAATCATGTTAAGAGACCTTAAATTATGTTTGTGTGAAGTCTATATATGTATTACGTGTTAATTTAGTTGTTAGAAAGTAGCTTGTAGGCCAAAAATGGCTTTATTTATGTTGTTGCCGAAGTTGGTCGCCGGGGACTGTAATTCGGCGCCGCAGCGTGGCCTCGCAGTACATGTCTCGTGCCGCAGCGCCACGCCGCAGTGCCAAGTATTGGCCTGTGCCTCGCGCAGCAGCGCTAGTGTCGCGCCGTCCCATAGTGTAAACTATGGCGCCGCAACGCGAGTTAACAGAATGGTCAGGCAGTGTGTTTTAGTTACACAAAGTCTGAAAAAGTTGTTAAGTGAAATAGTATGACTGTTAGGATGTGATTTTGGTATTACTATACTACGAATGAGTATATTATTAATAATTAACGAGTTGTATTACTAATATAACTTGACTATGTGGTTAAAAACAAAACAATACATGAAATAGATACTTATTTATATATAGAGTATTTATAATGACTAATTATGTCATGATGATATGTGTATAGGATATTGTGAATCGAATTATTACGATTTAGGTTACACGCAAGGCAAGTTTTCTAACTCTAAACTTTCGTTGAGCAAGTTTTCTAACTCTAAACTTTTGTTGAGCAAGTTTTCCAACTCTAAACTTTCGTTGAGCAAGTTTCTTAACTCTAATTATATTGTGCAAGCTCTTAAACCTTATCTTTTGATATTGAGCAAGTTTCTCTAATCTTTAACTTGTTATTTTAGCATGCAAGTTTCTACATTCTGATATACTAATGTTGAACAAGTTTTATCGTTCAATTTACTATTTGTTATGCACGCTCAGTACTCAATTCTAAATAACCTTAGCTTAATATTGTTCAAGCAAGGTATGTTATGTTATTCAATACTTATGCTTTTAGATTATTCCTAAAGCATGACCTTAGTATACAATGTTTATTCACTTATGTTTTATTCCATAACATAATGTCATTACCTTTTGTTCAACTAATCCTTAGTTGATGTTCGTTAAACCTAAATTACCTTGAAACTTATCCAAACCAAACTTACTTTGGTGCGGACTCGTATTCTAAATGCTGAGATGAATAACCCTATTATAGGGGATAATTTACGTATAGCGTTGAAATGTTTGTACACAATACATTGTACGAATGGCTGATCTCCCTAAGTACGAGGAGTCCGTATAGTCTTATGACTATTAAAGTTTAAGTTGAAAGATTACTTATAACTATAGACATAGTTCGTGGTCTTATGACCCTCAGATATATATTTCAGATTTTGATTATAATTGATAGAGCATATTGTTCAGTTCTATTGAGCCTATTATTTGGCATCCATTGTGAAGTTTTGTTCATTGTCATTTCCAGTGAGCATTGTTTGCTCACTCTTTCTTATATAACTATTACTGCTAAAGTTGAGAAGGTCGATGTACCTAGCACCGGTAAAGGGAAAGAAAAGATGAACAAGTATTGAAAACTTGTAAACATGTTGACTTTTAATATTATCAGACTTTATTTTAAATCTTGTGATGTAATTATTTAATTTTCCACATATAATGTTTGTATTTAAAGGTTAGATAACTTGGGAGATTTCATTGAACTTATTGATGTAATCCTTTAATGGGAAGGTTTATTATTAAATTCTATTATGATTGGGTAGTTAGATATGAATGTTTTTATCAAGTGAACACCAAATCTTGTGGGAATGAAGTACCCGAATTTGGGGGTGTCACAATGCGAATTCAAGTAACCAAACCACTAAAGTCAATCACTGTCATATCATGCCATAAAGCCATTTGTTTATTGAAAAACGAATGTCAAGCTTTTTTAGCCCATGTCACGGATTTAAATAAAAATATGTCAGATTTGAATGATATTTCTATTGTTAATAAATTTCCTGACGTATTCCCTAAAGAACTTCTTGGCCTACCCCCAGAGCGTGAAATCGAGTTTTGTATTGACCTTGAATCCGGTACAAACCCCATTTCCAAAACCCCATATCGAATGGCTCTTATTAAACTTCAGGAGTTAAAAACCCAACTGCAGGAATTGTTAGACATCAGTTTCATTCGTCCTAGTACGTCTCCTTGGGGTGCTCCTGTTCTGTTCGTAAAGAAGAAAGATGGGAGTATGAGACTTTGTATTATTTATCGGGAGTTGAATCATGTCACCGTAAAAAATAGGTACCCGTTTCCTCGCATTGATGGCCTGTTTGACCAGTTGCAAGGTGCCAAATTCTTTTCAAAGATCGATCTTCGTTTCGGATATAATTAGTTAAAGATTAAAATTAATGACATTCCAAAGACTGCTTTCAGAACTCGGTACATGCATTACGAATTCCTAGTCATGTCTTTTGGATTGACTAATGCTCTTGATGCCTTCATGGATATGATGAACTGAATATTCAAAGAATATTTGGATCATTTTGTGGTGGTCTTTATTGATGACATCCTAATATACTCCAAAAGTAGTGAAGATCATGAGCAACACTTGAGGCTGATGTAGCGTCCCCAAAATCTGGGTACTAATCACCACGAACCCGGTACACCAATTCTATAACTATTCTGAAAGATATAAACATAGATTGTTTATACAATAACCTTTACACATAACTCCCAAGGTCGATAACCTTAACTTAATACACATATTCATATACTACAGAGCTTACAATGTTATTTGCCTTCAATACTATTTATAATTTTAACTACACAATAATCTATTCCTGTAACTTGTCCATGCCTTTGCATGTGTCCAAAGTATTCATCTTAATCTGAAATGTTTATCATGATATATCAAGGGTGAGCAACAAGTTTGCCCAGCAAGTTTAAGTTCGAAGAAAGATATATCATGATTAAAAGAATAATAAGTTGACAGACAAATTTTCAACAATATAATAATTGTGAAAGAGCATGAATCAATTTTCATAACTAAATGACCGAGTCAATAATAATGAATGGACAACAATGAACATAGACAATTTAACTGGACCAAATGGTAATGAAGGTGAACAGCCTTTCATACCTGATGAACATATGCAACATGCACAACGTGTGAATCAATAATCAAAGATGTGATATAATCAGCAATGATTAACCACAAACATACTTTACAATAATAACTCGAGTTCGAGTTAGGAAACTTGCCTGCACCGTCGATTACTGTTACGCAACCTATTTTAGCTTCATCTGAAAGACCTAATATTGATAATATCGATCTCTCAATTAGAATAATATCATCAAGTACACAACTATTAATAACAATCATTATACAACTTAAACACTTATCACATAATCAAATATTAAATTACTCCTTAAAACATCATTATTATTATCGTCATTTGATAATTTTTTAATCAGTATATCATATACATTATGATTTAACACTTTAATCTTTTATATTATAAGTTTTTCTTTAAAATTTAATAAGTCAAATACTAATCCAACAACCTGGATTGTCCAAACATACTAATCCAGCAACCTAAATTACAATCCAGCAAACCAGAATGTAATCCAGCAAACTAGATTCCAAATCTAGCAACCAGATGGCAAATTCAGCAAACCAAATTGCAATCCAGCAAACTGGGATCCAATTCCAGCAACCAAATTGCAATCCAGCAAGCTAGATTCAACATATTTTCAATTCAGTAAACTGCTTTTCAATCCAGCAAGCTGGATTCATTAATTTTTTATTCCAGCAAGCTAAATTCATTATCTCTTTTTACGAAAATACTAAATTAATTTATTATTTTTCTATCCTTTTTCCAAACTTATATACATATATTTCATAAACAAAAAGAATTTTTTCATAATTTTTCAACTCCCTTTAGTATTTTTCAAAAATCATTTTTAAATCGTAGCTTAAGAAATTAGCCCTATCATGCTCAACTCCAAAAATTCCCATCTCTTGACACAATCTTATACGTTTTAACGTGAGGCTCCAGTTTAAATTTCATGGCCATCGGAGTTATAGAACTCCGGTTATAGCCGTTTTTGTCAAAAAATCCCTAAAATTAAAATGATCATAACTTTATCATTTTAAGTCAGAATGTGCTCATTTTTGGACAGGAGCTACTTTATAACATATATTTTTATGTCTCAAAAGGATGAAATTTATTTCATAAATTAATTGGCCAAAACAACCCTTACAAGATCTAGGGCAATTTATTGAAAATTTTCACTTTTTCGCACTTTGCTAAAAACAGTCCATACGGAAATATACAACTTCTTATACAGTGATTCCACTTGAAAAGGTTAGAAAACTCATTATATTATCCTCCCAAATGTTTCCAAATTTTTGAATGTCTAAAAGGTGACGAAACTACCCCTGGCAGTGGCTGTCCAAAAATAGTGTGTTTCTTTATATTGAAAACAAAACTATTTTTGCAAAAATTGTCACTACGGACTGTGTATTCAACATTTTTGAGTGTTACCACTTGGGTTTAGTAGTTAACTTACATATCTAGAACCTCTCTTTGATGGATTTCTAAAAGAAGGTGTAGATAAAAAATGGTGGAAATCCAAAGTACATAAAATTTTATGGCTTATAAACTTGAAAAATTACTTTTCTTTTCTTTTGATTTTCAAACAAATCAACACCCAATATGGGTATATCTAAACATAACACACTCATCAACAAGTAAGTACCAAGTTTTTGAGTTTAGAAACATATATTCAAGTTTTGATTAAACGTAATCAAAATAAAATTACATACTCTAGTTAGATTTTATACCTTTGTTTGTGAGCTGCCTTCTTCTTCTTCCTAAGTTTGATTTATGGAGCTTTTATAGTTTGCAAAACTCTCTCTCTTTTCCTTTAAGGGGCTGCTGAAGCCATCTTGGTTCTCTCTCCGTCTTTAGTTCTTTGTTAGAAGAAAATGAAATAATAGTTGAAAGAGAGAATAAGTTTTAATGTATTGTAAAGTATGTAGTATATAGCCATACACATCACCTTTTTTTTTCTTCTCCACTAACCGGTCAAGTGACCCTTATTCACCCACACTTTGGTTTCACTTTATTGCTTACTAGTTTCATGGAGTGTAGCGGCTCTTCACAAGAGATGACACCTAGCTTATTTGGTAGTTATCTTTTGCAAATGCGTGGCTTATAAGGTGATGATGTGCATCCATTATTTTCCTCTCATATTCTCTCCCTACATAACCGGCCAAGTGGCCTTCTATTAGCCCATTTTGATTTTGTTTTCTTTTAATGCTCTAATTAGTATACTAAAGGTCCAAAATGCCCCTCAATAATTGGGCCAACACTTGGGCCACCATTTATAATTTTTTGGGCTTTCAATTTAATTATTTGGGATATGAAAAATTATCATAGTCCAATGCTTTTATTTTTATCCTACCCTAAATATTTAATTAGGGTTTTTATTTTCTCAATTATAATTTAAATCCTTGCTCATGTACACTTAATTTCTTAACCCAATTAAACTTGCTATAATTAGGTTATAAAATTAATTAATTGAGATGTATAAAATAAATATCTTAGCATTATTATATATTTTAAATACCATTATTCTCCTATACCATAACAATTAAGTTATTCAATTTTTTTTCATTTCTATTATATAATTAGGTTACCTTAGTTTCTTTTATTTGTTTATATAAATAAACAAATATAAACCATCACATAATATTCATATTCACACTTCATTTCTTAACATGCATGAATGTTAACACATAATATTTACACACTTTAAGAGGTCATTTGTCAAAGTTTAGAACCTCTTGTGTTTATTCGAAGTTGTTTTCACACTTTAAGACTTAATAACTTTCTTTAACAAGATTCGATGTTTACAAGCTTTTAAACCATATAATGGTACTAATAAGCCTCTAGTAGCATGCTCATATGTATATATCTTATCTACATATGACTAGCATAGTTTATTACTTGAAAACTTTACTTTCAAAACATGCTATAATGACTTCTATTGTCAAACTAGATAAGTGTACTTATAGGTCATGTTTAAAGACATAAATAGTACTAGCATGCTATGCTACAAGTTCAGAGGTTAGACAACACAATGCTCCTGAATATTGGTTTCAAAATGTCTAAGTTTTATTTTCTTCAAATCCATGTCATGCCAACCTAATCATGCAAGGCAACTTCGAATCATATGTCATATTCATTTGTGCATATGTCTACATATACTTACAAGGTCAAAATGTAGGTGACACCATGCTCATGATTATTAGTTTTCAAAACATGAATTTCTCTTTGAAAACACATATTATCCAAGCTATACAAGTTATCTTATACGAGGTAACTTAAGATCACATTTTATGCTAGCATGACAATATATGCTCACTACAAAGTCAGAACTCAAATGACTTAAAGTTCATTAAGGTTTGTTTTCAAAATCTTCAAGTTTCTTTTCAAAACACATACTACGTCATGATAAAGCATTCCATTATGAGTATGGTAATCTTATATGTCATGTCTATTATCTTTCATTTTTATTTTTATCACTTAGAATAACATATATCATCGTCGGGAGCACTATACTTGCGTGTGTGCTCGTTTGACGCCCTCCGATCGACTCCTATTACGTAACAGTCACAAAGATGACTGTTTTGACCCCTTCTACCGACCTCAAATTGAAAAACGTAAAGAATAAAAGTTGTACGTCTGTCAGTCCTCGTTCCGGATCATCTTGAATCACCTCAATCGGAGTTTGTATAAAAAGGTTATGACTAATTTATTACAGTAGGTCAAAGCAGTGTACCCACCACTGAAGCTCGGCACAGTTGCGCCCCAAATGGCTTTGGGGGCAATGCAGCTGTGCCCTAGGAGGCAGAACAGCCCCTCAGGCTCTGCTCTTCATGATTTTACATACCAAAACTCCTTCCAATTATCATAATATGAGTTATACTCATCCAAATTAGTCCATTTTTGATTCTATGAGTTTATAACTCATAAAACTACAATATACCAAATACCCAACAATTAACATAAATATTAACTAACCCAAATATGAATCTATAACTCATGTTCATGCTCAGTTTTCATATTTTGAAAAGTTTAGCGAATTCATTCACTACGAATTCGTTTCTCAACCAAATTGGTTCGTTTAACTTCCGTTGATTTCGTATTGAACTATATTAACAACATCTAACAGAAATTCATGGATTGCAACAAGTTTTATCCATTAAGTTTGTGACTCAAAAGTAACTATTTTCTTGACATTACTAAGGAATTATAAAGCATACGAATCAAGAACATATATGTTAGAATTATTACCTCTTGATGACTTTAATTTGCTAACTATAGCTTTCCAATTCTACTAACTCTCTCTATAGCAACTTCTCAAAAACTCAAACAAATGTGAAAAGAAAAGGAGGAGCTCTATTTATAGAGAATTCTCTACCTAGACAAAGCCTTTACATAGTGTTTTGATTTAGCAGAAGGAAGAAGAAACCAAAGGGTAGTGAATAGTCGGTGACTTGCTCCATCTTCCTCCATTCCCGTAGCCATGATTTCTAACTTTGTAGCCTTTTTGGTTTCTCAGCAATTGAAGTGTTAGGCCAATGACCTATTACAGCTATTATAATTAATGAGACACTGATTTTGGGACAAGGTTTAAATCCCAGCAATAGAGCTTAGTTTGGTTCTTTTAATTCCCAAAATGTAATTTTAATTTACAATTGTTACTATAACAAATAAAGTTAGGGGTTATTTATGTACTCACATCATATAGTCCATATACATTAGTCCGTATAATATTTTAATTGGGCTAACTATCATTCAGTTGGGTATTCCCAATCCCATTATTTTCTATCACATATAAATATCATAATGATTATTATCAATAATCTATTATCTTTCCATGAATTCTCTTTTAATAATTTCAGTTAAACCTTCAGTCTAGTTTAACTTTAATACACATGTCATACAAGGCTCATTTATCCCATTTACTGGAGTTATATATAACTCAAGCTTATTATTTCTATAATAAAATATTAGGGGTCTAGGTCACATTTGGCTTTTCCCTAATTCCACATTATTTTATTATTTATTTAATATAAAGTTTATGTCACACTTTATCATAATGCTAAATTATTTAGCTTACTTAAATAATTAAATATTTATAATATGTACAACCTTTACACTTAGAATAATTAATATTTACTCTATTAATTATTTAAATTATACACTATACGTATAATTATTTGATTGTCCCAATACAACTTCTTCCATTTTTATATTTAGCCACATCTTAATTGCTAATCTAATCTCTATGAGTCCTTAGAATCAATTTCTTGAATTTTAGATTCCAAAAACTGATTCTACAGACCGACAAAGCTGCGCTGGTCACAGGCTTGGAAATGGCGCAGCTGCGCCATACCAAATTCAGAGGCAGACAAGTTTTGCATTAGCAGAAATGAAACCTACGCTTCTATATACCTTACACATCCTCCATAAGTATTAACTCGTCAAACATCAATCCCCTCTTTGATTTCACATCATCGGTTACTATTTTCCTTAACAATTTAAGGATCACACTTCGAGTTTTAAAACTCCCTTCTTAGTTTAACCAACTATACATCTCCTTTACGGTTTCTAACCACCAATAACACAAAACTCTTTAGTCCTCACTTCTCGCCGTGTATCAATTTACTCAATAATTCTCTAACCACTTTAAAGGTATATCGATTTTCTTCTCTCGTCAACAACGTACATGCATACAAGTTTAAACCTAGCACGCGTCGAATCTTTAATAGTATTCAATATTGTACACTGAGTGGTTTCCCACAAACAACCAACAAATTAGTTTTCGTCTCGTCTACATTGTTTTCACAGTGAGTTAGATCAGTTACTAATTCGTATATACATCCATTTTCTAAAGGAATGGTTTAGCCCAGCTCCTATACATCCACCATTAAAGAGTACGGTTGCACTACCTTAAACTTGATACTTACTCGTACAAAAACTCAAGAAATTGGTGATTATCAAAGATATTTAATGTCACCAACTTATTATTATAAAATAATTTCACAAAAATTATTTAACATAAATAGATAAATTTTATCCATCTTCATATTAATTCATCTCTACAATTTATAACAAATATATAATAACGATATATATTTATTAAACACAACAACACTTATTACATAGCTCATATTACCCCTATGTAACACAATACTACATACCTCATATCACATATATATTATTGTTCGAACCCATCTCATGCTTTAAGAATTTTATCTACTAAATTCTTATTTTAATATTTTCTAAAAATTCGAGTTCTTACTTTGACAACTCGAAAATTCATAAAATCTTGAATGATTAGAATAAAGGTTAAAGAATAAAACCTAGATGAGAATTTGAGGATTTATTTAAAATTTTCAAGTAAAACCTATATGTTTTGCTATTCGAATGAGAATAGAGAAAATATGGGTTACAAAATTCTAAAACCCTAAAAATAAATTGTTATGTATTTGAATGAATATCAAGAATAAAGTATTCTGATACCTGTAAAATTTGATGTGAATTGAATAGTCTAAGAAATGTTATACTAATACAGGTGAAATTTTATTAACGAAATAAGATTTCACAGGAAGTAAAGCTATGAGGTTAAACGAGATGATATATATATATATATATATATATATATATATATATATATATATATATATATATATATATATGTAAGACCCCGAATTTTATGAAATAAAAGTATTCAATTTTCTTATAATTATTATTTTATTTCGTAAGTGGTTAAATTGATAAAAGGTCAAAGTTAAGGGTGATATGTGAAATTTTTTGCAAAGTATGCAAGTTGTTATAAAATATTCGTTTTGTCGGGAAATATTCTTTTTATCGTGGAATATCCGTATGACGGCACAATTATTAGTGGACCCCACAACGGAAGTATTGTCGTAGTTAGAATATGACATAATTATCTTTTTATAAAAATAACGGCGGAAGTTTTACCGTTAAACTGTTGAACTACCCAGTAGTAAAAGTACAGTAATACGCGTAGTTGTATAGTAGCACACAGTATTGATTATTGATGCTTACGTGAGAAGTCACTCAATTATTGCTACAGTAATTGTTGCATCATGTATCTCATATTATTGATTCAATTATTGTCACAATATCATCTGTATAATATGTTATATTATTAAATCAATAATTGAGACGACAAAGTTATTTATATTATTATTTACAATATTAACAATGTGTATAAGTTCTGTTAAGGAGAGGTTAGATAATCTAATTGCGCGCCAATGGGAAGAAATCCTTATCGAAAAGCCCCCTCTTTCCTGAGAATGATCTGGTTGTTAAATATTATGAGTCATAATATTAATGATGAAGAAGTTCGTATTGATTAAAGATGAAATTGATAGTTCCATTGTGTGGAAATTATTAGTGTTAGTGGAAATCGATATTTATTTCTATAATAATTAATGTCTGGAGGTTATATTGACCAATCGGGTAATTAGCCGGATAAATGAGTAATTAATTGCTATTAATTCATATGCTTATAACTATTTGTTCACATGTGTGTACTATTGATTCACATAATTTACTATTAGGGGAGTTGGTGCAAGATTGATAATACTTGCCTGACTAAATTAAAAATGGAAGTATAGATGAAGGTACTATACTACAATTAGTTTTTTCACATGATTATACTATTAAGTCACATGAATGAACTATTAATTCACATGATTTACTATTAGGGGAGGTGGTGCAAGTTTGATAATACTTGCAGGACTAAATTAAGAATAAAAAAAAGAGGAAGGTATTATACTATAATATTTTGAGCCCCAAAATGTGTAATTATTGAAACTATATTTTCCTATAAATAGAAGCTCATTCTTCCTTCATTTCTCACCAATTTACTAAAGTTATAGAGCAATTATTATAGAGAGAAATTATAGAGAGAAAGGAAAAGAGAAGTCTGCTACCTCACTATTCTAGTTTTCTTCTAAGGTAAGGGTATTATTTCTTTCGTATTCATGAAGAGAGTTATTTTCTTTCAATACTCGTAAGGGTTGTTATTCTATACTTTATTATTCTGTTGGAATAACCTGTCTGTGCAGTCTATCGCATGCCTGGTGAATTATGTTGTTATTCCATTCTTTATTATTCTGTTGAAATATCCTGTCTATGCGGATTATGCATGACCTGGTTCCATTCTTTATTATTCTGTTCGAGTATCCTGTCTGTGCGTATTACGCATGACCTGGTTCCATTCTTTATTATTCTGTTGGAATATCCTTTCTGTGTAGATTACACATGACCTGGTTCCGTTATTTATTATTCTGTTGGAATAACCTGTCTGTGCGGTCTATCGCATGCCTGGTGAATTCTTCTATTATTCCATTCTTTATTATTATGTTGGAATAACCTGTCTAAGCGGACTACCGCATGCATGGTGAATTCTTTTGTTATTCCATTCTTCATTATTCTGTTGGAATAACCTGTCTATGTGGATTACCGCATTCATGGTGAATGATCCTTTATATTCATTCCTTATTAAATTGTGGAAATGATCTGTCTACGTGGATTACCGCATGGCGGGCAAAAATATATTTGCGGTTTCATATATTCTATTATACACAGTTGGTTAAAGTTTTGGCTTCTATACTCAATGAAATTAGTGGAATATCCTTGATATTTGCGCTTTATCCAGTATCTTTTTATGAAAATATTCTTCTAAGCATTTTTGAATTTTACTCCATAAAGCAATATCATGTTGACAATTTGGACGTTATTGATTTACGGATAAATTAACTTATAAATCTTTAAAATTTATTCTTGAACTTGTTTTATTGAATTATTATGTCATTGTCATCATCCTCATGCTTATATTGTGATGAAAGTCATCTTTGGCTTACGTACATAGATGGACCTGGTATGATTATGACCAGGGATCTTTCGGTATAATTATGACCTGTAATGTTATAAATGATGTGGTAAAAGTCCTCAGTGGCCTGTAGTGCATTGATGGATAATTTTTGGTATGATTATGACCAGGGATTATTCGGTATAGTCATGACCATTGATTATTTAATGAATATCCTTGGCCCGTAGCGTAGGGATGATTTGATGATGTGATTTATTTATTAAGCTGAGTCCCAACGATAAAAATTGATAAAAATATTTTAAATCATAGAAGGTAGTAGATATCATGCTCTACTTGACTCTTCTAATGGATTGCTTATTCCACTGCAGTTAAACTTGTTGTCTATTATATTCTATCAGTTTAACATTGTTGAAGGCTAATGATAATTTATTCTGCATTATCTTAGTCATAATATTTTTTACTGGCCTAGTTGAGCTCACCCTTTCTTTCACTGTTCTCTTCAGGAAATGAGAACGTAGCCGGGACTAGTTGGGGAACGGAGTGACGATCCTGATGATAGCATTAGTAGTCCTCACTATTCTGTTAAATAGTATGACAATATTTGTAATGAGGACTCCATTGAGTGTGGATATTGTCTAGATGACAATATTCTTATTAAAACTTTTAGATTATATATTATTGTATTTTACACGACTATTGTATAATTAGGTTGTATTTGAATTTTGTACCATGTATTTGGCGACTCAAGATGGGTGATGTATACCTATTTTGGGGGCGTCACAATACATATATATACTTAGTAAGGTGCTATATATATTTTAGCAAGAGGAATGATGAATTAAGTTAATGATATAAGGATTAAGATAAAACTATGTTAGTAATTAACATAGCTTGAACGTTGGCCTTAACCGAAAAATAAGAATTTGAATAAGTATAAAGTCGTTAGTTAATACGATTAGCAATAAGAAGAGAGTAATTTAAAACTCAAAATATGAGTTAGTGAAAGAATTTTTAAGCACGGGTTGCTCGGTTGCGTCAGGAACATTAAGTTTAGTCAGAAAGGACAATTAACACAAATTGTGCAAGGGTTGACTTTTTGGTCAAAGTCAACAGTTGACTTTTAAAGAAAAAGCTCAAAATTGGAGTTAGAAGTGAAATATGTTATGATTATGTGAATGATGTATATGATTAGATAAATATACATTATGTGTATACATTTATTTTGTATGTAAAAGTGAATTAAGAATTAAGTTATGTAACCTAATATATATATTAGGTGTGATAATTAAATAACTTAAGAGGTTATGATACGGGAAAATATTAGTATATAAATTATATACTAATTTTAAGAGATTTATTTTATACAGCTCAATTGATTAATTTAATAACCTAATTATAGCAAGTCTAATTGGGTTAAGAAAATAAATGTGCATGAGTAAGGATTTATATTATAATTGAGAAAATGAAAACCTTAATTACATAATTAGTGAATGGTAATATTAAGAGTATTGAAATATGTTATTTGTTATAGCCCAAACATTTTTAATTTTGAAGCCCAAATGAAATATTGGATGGCCCAATTTTTAGCCCAAGTGGGAGACGACTTGTTGGACATTTAGTAAATCAAATAAAGCATAAAAAGAAAGAAAATTTTGGAGAATTATAAGGCCAAGTGACTGGATAGAAGAGAAGGAAAAAGTGGGGAAGAATGTAATGATTGATTACTTTAGTTGGTGACCAACTCATCTTAGGTGTCACTTGTTTAATTGGCCAACACTTTGGGCAAAGCTTACAAGCAATCATTTAATGATTAAGGAGAGAGAGAAAGCTAGAGTGGGATAATAATAGATAGATATATACAATATATCTATACATTTTTACTACAATCAAAAGAAAAAGAAAATAATCTCTAAGCTAATATCTCATCCATTTCATTTTTACCAACATAAGAAAGAGTGAGAGAGAGAGAGGCAAGAGAGAGATAGAAATTCGGTGGGAAGAAGAGAGAAGGAAAAAGGAGATCCACCATTGATGCTCCATAAGTTCATCTCATACTTTGGAAAGGAAAGAAAGTTTTCCCAAAAATCAAGGTGAAAAGAATTAACCTAGTTTATTCCTTTTTGGTTTGATGTGATTTTTGATAATATGAATTTATGATCTTGAGGTTTAAAACCTTAGATCTATGTATTTATGAGTGTTTCATGTTTAGTTATACCCATATTGGGTGTTGTTTTAGTTGGAAATCAAAAGTAAAGAAAAGTGATTTTCTAGTTTATAAGCCCTAAAATTTCTATGTACTTTGAATTTTCACCGTTTTGAATCTACACCTTCTTTTTGTGATCAGTCAAAAAGGGGTGTTAGATAGTTAAGTTATCTACTAAACCCAAGTAGTAGCACTCAAAAATATTGAGTACACAGTCTGTAGTGACTATTTTAGCAAAAAATAATTTCATTGTTAAAAAGGAAAAACAGACTGTTTTTGGACAGTCAAGAGTAGGGATAGTATAGTCATTTTTCGGACATTCAAAAATTCGGGAAAAATTTGGAAGGATACTATGATAAGTTTTTTAACATTTCCAAATGGAATCACTGAAAAAGGAATTGTATATTTTCGTAGGAAATATTTTTAACAAAGCACGAGAAAGTGAAAAACGCCAAATAGCTGCTACCCAAAACTTTCCAGGGGTTGTTTCGGCAACTTTAATTGTGAAATAAATTTCGGCCTTTTGGGACATGAAAATATATGGTATTAAGTACCTCCTATCTAAAAATGAGCTCATTCCGACTTAAAATGACCAAGTTATGATGATTTCAATATTTGGATTTTTCAGACAAAAATCGCTATAACTAGAGTTCTATAACTCTGATGGCCACGAAATTTAAACTGGAGTGTCATGTTAACACGTATAAGATTGTGTCAAAAGATGAGAATTTCTGGAGTTGAGCATGATGGGGCTAAATTCTTAAGCTACACACTAAAAATGATTTTTGGAAAATACCAAAGGAAGTTAGAAAATTATGGAAAAATACTTTTTGTGTATGAAATATATGTATATATGTTTGGAAAAAGGATATAAAAATAATAAGCTGATTTGATATTTTCATGAAAAGGATATGAAATACAGCTTGTTGGATTGAGTAATTTGTGAATCCGGTTTGCTGGATTGGAAAATATGATGAATCCAGCTTAGCTGGATTGAAAAACAGTTTACTGAATTGAAATTTGTTGAATCCAGCTTGCTGGATTGCAATCTAGTTGCTGGATTTGGAATCCAGTTTGTTGGATTTCAGTTGGTTTTGTGGATTGACCATCCAGGTTGCTGGATTTGGAATCCAGGTTGCTGGTTTGGTATTTGACTTATTAGTGTTTAAAGAAGAACATATAATATATAAGATTAGAGTGATAAATTATAATGTATATGATATAGTGATTAAAGAATTGTCAATGAATGATAATAATGCTAATGTTGTAAGGTGTTATCTAATATTTGATTAAGTGTTAGATAATTGATTGTTAAAGTAATAGTATATTGAGCTAACCGTTATGTTATCCTGACTAAAAGATCAATCTTATATTGATAGGTCTTTTATGAGAGATTAAATTAGATTGCTTAGCAGTAATCAGCGGTACAGGCAAGTTTTCCTAACTCAAACTTGAGTTGTATGTTCAAAGCATGTTAGAGAATAATTGTTGTTGATTATTCACGTCTATATTGATTATTGATTCACACGTTGTGCATAATATAAATGTTCATCAGGTATAAAAGGCTGATCACCTTCATTACCATTTGGTTCAGTTAATCTGTTCATATTTAAGCTTGACCATTCATTTTTATTAACTTGGTCGTTCAGCTAAGAAAATTTGTTCATACTCTTTCACAATGTTTATATTGTTGAAAGTTAGCTAGCTTATTATTCAATTCTTTCAATCATGATATATCCTCAAAAAAATTTAAACTTGCTGGGCAAATTTGATGCTTACCCTTTCTATATCATGGTAAAAAAATTCAGATTAAGATGAAAGCTCGAGTAAAGTCAGAGGCAAAGGCAAAGTTCAAGATTAAGCTATTATACAGTTAGAACTATTAATTTTGCTAATGCAAATGATATTGTAAACCTTTAAGATATTGAATGTATGTATTAAGTTAAGGTTGTAGACCTTAGGAATGATGTGTAAAAGTTTAATGTATAAACAATTTATGTTTATATCTTCCGCAATAGTTACAGAAATGATGTACCAGATCTTAGGTAAAAAGTATCCAGATTTGGGGGCGCTACAGTTGGTATCAAAGCTATAAGCATGAATTTGCGAAGAGCCCCTAGCCTTTTGCTGGTGACATTCCTTTAAGGGAAGGCACTGATGAATGGGGAATATACCCATGAATTGGATACATTTTAGGATTAAATTGTTGTTGTTCTCACATCTTTTAGATGAGTTTTTACTGTGTTTCGTGTTTATTTGGCAGATTGTGGGAGAGCAGGGACAAATTGGGAATTTTAACATACTAGTGGCACAACCATAAATAAACCGAAGACCAGCACCGGGGCGCTATGTTTTGAACTAATCTCAGCACCGGGGCGCTGAGGCTTGACCATGCATTGACCAAGGCGTGCGTGGATTGCAGAAGTTGACTAGGGATTAGACTTTATCTTAAGGAGGGGTATAAAAGGAACAAGTAGCTAAAAGATTAGGGGATATCTATTCATCACGGGAGTCTACTGAAGAATTAAGAGAGATTTTGTGGAGAAGAATTCCAATTGAAGATTGAAGCTTGGGAGATTTTCTTTAAGAGTTTTCTTCTTCTTCTAATTTTTAATTGTGTAATTCTTTCAAAGATGATTCTCATGAGATTGTTGGTTTTATTTTCCGTTATGAACTAATTCTTTTATTAAGACTACAAATTGAACCTTTTATGTCTATGAATTAATTATTTAATTTATTCCAAATATTTTTGTCTATGTGAATTGTTTATCATGTCTTGCGCTTTTTGATTAATTATTTGGCCAGTAATTACCGTGTTACTCTAGAAGGATTCAGGAGATAAATTCTAGGGTTGGAACTGGACATAATAACATGTATGCTTAATTATTTGCATGAGACGAATAATTAGGGTCGTGAATTGAATAAGAATATCTGTTCACGGCATGTAACAAATTGGGACTTGGAACTTAATGGGTTTACTTTAATTATTTTGCACAGGAATATCACAAGATTAATTGAATTGAATAAAAAGTTAACTGATCAATTGGGAAAGGGCTTTTAACACTTAGAATTCCTGTTAACAATTCAGTAGGCATAATAATTGGATTAGTTAGATAATTGGTTTGTAGTGCATAAATTGGGGATATTGTAGTCTTAACCTTTACTTATCTGAATTCATTCACTGAGTCGAAATCTTTATTTAGTGAATTAATTTTAGAGTAATCTAGCTTTAATTGATTAATTTAGTTTTCTTAATTAGAAAAATCACACTTCGCAGTTGTTTAAATAAAATTAAATTGGTATAGTGTTAGTAGTTGGAGTTTATTGATTGAAATTCCCTGTGGGATCGACACTTAATTTTACCACTATATTACTTGCTGACCGTGTATACTTGCACAAATAATTGATTGTGAAATCAATCAACAAGTTTTTGGCGCCGTTGCCGGGGAATTTCTTATTAATATTAACTCCATATTAGTTATAATCAATTCGATCTTAGTTTAAACGTTAGTTACTTATTTTTATTCTTGTGTTTACAGGAATTCTTTGTAAATGTATGCACACTAGATCAAAGGCCAAAAAGGAACTTTTTCCTTACGCAAACGATATCGAAAGGAAGCTCCAGAAAATTCGATTGACTAGTGAGGTTATACAACTGGAAGAAGATCTGGCGGCACAAGAGATTCCAGTAGTCATGGCAGTGGAAGAACAAAAATCACTCAGGGATTATGCCATGCCGACAGTCACAGTTATACAGTCTAGTATTCGGAGGCTGGTAATTAATGCAAATAGTTTCGAGATCAAACCAGGAACGATACAGATGCTACAAAATATAGTTAAGTTTGGGGGTAGTTCGACAGATGATTCGAACGAGCACATCTTGAGTTTCTTGGAAATTTGTGACACCTTCAAATTTAATAATGTTTCGGAAGATGCTATACGGTTGAGGTTGTTTCCGTTTACGTTGAAAGACAAAGCTCGGAGTTGGTTACAATCATTGCCGCCCGGTTCAATCACAGCTTGGAACGACTTAGCCCAAAAATTTCTAGCTAAGTTTTTCCCACCAGCAAAGTCGACAAAACTACGGAACGATATTCACACCTTTGCACAGTTCAATTCAGAAACCTTATATAAGGCTTGGGAAAGATTTAAGGATATGCTCCGTAAATGTTTGCATCACGGAATTGCACAGTGGATGCAGGTTAGAATTTTTTGCGATGGGTTGCACGCATCCACAAGAGCCAGTATTGATGCAGCAGTAGGCGGAGCAATCATGGCTAAGAATTTTGGCGAGGCTTATCAATTGTTAGAGACGATGGCCAACAATAATTATCAATGGCTAATGACTAGGTCTAATCCTCCGAAAACACCAGGAAAGTTTGAATTGGATGCAGTTACAGTGTTGACAACACAAGTTTTCGCGTTAACTAAGAGGATTGAAACATGGGATTCACCATTAGCACCGTAGGTAGCAATGGTTTGTGAGTTGTGTGATGGGGGTCATGCTACAGATCAATGTGCCATCAATGCCGAATCAACTTAGTACGTGGGAAGCTATAATCAATTGGTTCAACCTTATCCGAATCAAAATGCATATAACCCAGGTTGGAGAAACTATCCGGGATTTTCTTAGAGCAATAACCAAGCTCAAGCGCCTAGACCGCAAAATCCACCCGGATTTCAAAATCAGACTTAGCAACAGCCAGAAAGTAAAACAAGTCTAGAAGACGCTTTGGAAAAATTTGTTATAGCTACAGACAAAAGGATAAGCGGGCAACACTAGTTATTGAGTCAAGTAGATATGAATGTGAAAAGCCAAGATATTTCGATTAAGAATCTGGAAAGTTAAATGGGACAAATTACACATGCGTTGAATAGCAGTCCACAAGGAACACTCCCCAGTGATATAGAGTTAAATCCGGGTAGAGATGAGCATTGCAAGGCTGTGACTTTACGCAGTGGAAAAGAATTGCAAGAGACACTCAAGGACAAGGAAAAGATGGACAAAGCAACTGTGGAAAAAGAGGAAGTCTCAAAAACTGGAAACCGACAAGATGAGGAGTAAGAGCAGAAAGCACCTGAAAAAGCCTTATAATGCCTCTCATACCATATCCGCAAAGGTTTCAGAAATCCAAGTTAGATAAGCAATTTTCAAGATTTTTGGATATTTTCAGAAAATTGCATAACATACCATTTGCAGAAGCCTTGGAACAGATGCCGAGTTATGCCAAGTTAATGAAAGAGGTTTTGTCGAAGAAGAGAAAATTGGGTGATTTTGAAATAGTGGGGCTAATCAAAGAGTGTAGCGCAATTATCCAGAATAAGTTACCACCGAAGTTAAAAGATCCAGGTAGTTTTACTATTCCATGCGAAATTGGTAATCAGTTTTCAGGAAGAGCATTGTGTGATTTGGGGGCCAGTATAAATTTGATGCCACTATCCGTCTACAGCCAATTTGTACTTAAGGCACCAAAACTGATAAATATCAGTTTGCAGTTGGCGGACCGGTCAGTGACATATCCACGAGGTATTGTTGAAGACATTTTAGTAAAGGTGGATAAATTCATCTTCCCAGCATATTTCTTTATCTTGGATTGTGAAGTAGATAGGGAAATTCCCATCATTCTCGGGCGACCATTTTTAGCAACGGGGAGAACGTTGATCGATTTACAAAAAGGTGAATTAACGATGCGAGTTGAAGATCAATAAGTCACCTTTAATGTATTTAAGTCAATGAGATTTCCGAAAGAGAAGGGTGAATGTCTATTGGTAGATGTCATGGACGGATTAGTTAATCACAAGTTTAGCGGAAATTATTCTGAGGACCTATTAGAATCTATTTTATTCGGGATGGATGACTACAACATTGAGGACGAAATTGAGTATATCAAATGGCTAGACGCATTACCAACTGCTAGGAAAGTTAAACAATCATTTGACATTCTTGATCGGCCTGAAACGGAAGAGAAAAAGTTCAAACCATCGATAGAAGAGCCACCGATGTTGGAATTAAAATATCTACCATCTCATCTTCAGTATGCCTACTTAGGAAAAGATGCCACCCTACCAGTTATTGTTTCGATAAATTTGACTCACGTATAAAAAGAGAAACTGTTAAGGGTATTGCGAGAGTTCAAAACATCAATCGGATGGACTATAGCGGATATTCGAGGAATTAGTCCTTCATTTTGTATGCATAAGATCTTATTGGAGGAGGGATCAAAACCAACCATTGAGCATCAAAGAAGGCTGAACCCCATTATGAAGGATGTAGTGAAAAAAGAGATCATAAAGTGGTTGGATGCCAACATTATTTATCCAATCTAGGATAGTTCATGGGTAAGTCCTGTACAGTGCGTACCAAAGAAAGGGGAAATGACTATAGTGAAAAATGAATCTAATGAACTCATGAACTCATCCCTACTAGAACACTTACAAGCTAAAGAGTATGTATGGATTACGCAAACTGAATAAAGCCACATGCAAGGATCACTTTCCCTTGCCGTTCATTGATCCGATGTTGGATAGGTTGGCGGGACATCAGTTTTACTGTCTCTTGGATGGATATTTCGGATATAATTAGATTGCCATAGCACCTGAAGATCAAGAAAAAACCACATTCATATACGCTTATGGTACGTTTGTATTCCGACGTATGTCTTTTGGCTTATGCAATGTTCTAGCAACTTTTCAACGATGCATGATGGCCATTTTCTCAGATATGGTAGAACAAAACTTGGAAGTGTTTATGGATGACTTCTCTGTATTCGGTGATAGTTTCGATTTATGCTTGA
Organism: Panax notoginseng; assembly: GCA_016801055.1. Taxonomy (NCBI): domain Eukaryota; kingdom Viridiplantae; phylum Streptophyta; class Magnoliopsida; order Apiales; family Araliaceae; genus Panax; species Panax notoginseng. The sequence continues at coordinate 160,384,972 of CM029013.1, forward strand.
AAGATTTGGTTTAAGTGTTGAAGTGTTGTTTGGAGTCGAACCTAGTTCTTAACTGGGAAAAATGTCACTTCACGGTGCAAGAGGGATAATTTTGGGGAATAAGGTTTTCGTAGTAGGGCTAGAGGTTGATAAAGCCAAAATTGAGACGATTGAGAAACTACGTCCTCCAACATATGTGAAGGGAATACGGAGCTTCTTGGGATATGCGGGTTTCTATAGATGCTTTATTAAAGATTTCTCCAAAATTTTGAAACCCTTATGTTCCCTCTTGGAGAAAGATGTGCCGTTTAAGATGGATCAGTTGTGCGTTGATGCTTTCAAAATATTGAAGAAGAAATTGGTTCAGCTCCAATTATAGTGACTCCCAACTGGTCTTTACCGTTTGAATTAATGTGCAACGCCAGCGACTACGCAGTTGGAGCAGTATTGGGACAATGTCCTGATAAAAGTTTTCACACTATTTACTACTCCAGCAAGACGCTGACGGATGCTCAGTTGAACTACACCACCACGGAAAATTAATTACTTGCGGTAGTGTTTTCCTTCTACAAGTTCAGAGCATATCTAATAGGGACCAAGGTAATCGTCTATACTGATCATTCAACCATTAAGTATTTGATTGAGAAGAAGGATGCCAAACCGCGATTAATACGGTGGGTGCTTTTGTTACAAGAATTTGACTTGGAGATTCGAGATAGAAAAGGTACCGAGAACTAGGTGGCGGATCATCTTTCTCGATTAAAAAATGCGGAGGTTCAGCAAAAAGATGAAGTTATGATTAATGAGTTATTTTCCGATGAACAACTTCTTCAAGTAACAACGATCGTACCTTGGTACACAGATTTCATGAATTATCTGGTTAGTCATGTGTTACCTCCGGATTTGAACTCGTAACAACGAAAAAAGTTCCTCCACGATGTTCGACAATACTTTTGGGAAGAGCCACTTCTGTTTAAGACTTGTACGGATCAATTGATTAGACGATGTGTGCCACAAGAGGAGATGGATAACATATTAGGTCATTGTAACTCATCGGATTACGGAGGTCACTACGCGGGTGATAGAACAGCAGCGAAGGTGTTGCAGTCGGGTTTTTTTTTTGGCCTTCTTTATTTAAAGACGCATATCTCTATGTGTTAAGGTGTGATCGGTGTCAACGAGTAGGTAATATTTCAAAACGCAATGAAATGCCACTTAACACAATTTTGGAGGTTGAATTATTCGATGTGTGGGAATCGACTTTATGGGACCTTTCCCATCATCCTTTAATAATCAGTATATTATGTTGGCGGTCGATTATGTTTCAAAATTGGTAGAAGCCGCGGCTTTACCAACGAATGATGCCAAGGTAGTCCTACGATTTTTGAAGAAAAATATTTTCACATGATTTGGGACGCCGAGGGCGATAATCAGTGATGAGGGAATGCACTTCTGTAATAAGCAGTTCATTAAATTTCTTATAAAGTATGGGGTTCATCATAAGATTGCAGCCGCGTATCATTCCCAAACCAATGGTCAAGTGGAAGTCTCGAATTAGGAAGTTAAGCGAATTTTGGAGAAGGTGGTCAACCCGTCACACAAAGATTGGTCCACGCGATTAGATGATGCCTTATGGGCGTATCAAACAACTTACAAGAACCCTATCAGCATGTCACCTTATAGGATTATCTTTAAAAAAGCGTGTCATCTACTGGTCGAATTAGAATATAGTGCATATTGGGCCATTAGGAAGCAGAATTTCGATCTACAAGCAGCTGGTGAGAGAAGGTTATTACAACTAAATGAGATGGGCAAATTCTGGCATAATGCTTATGAGAATGCCAAACTATACAAGGAGAAAGTCAAAAAATGGCACGATAAGAAATCTTTGATCGGAAATTCGAACCGGGACAACAAGTATTACTTTTTAACTTTAGATTGCGTTTATTCCCTGGGAAATTGAAATCTCGCTAGTCAGGGCCGTTCGTGGTTGTATCTGTCACTCCACACGGAAATGTTGAAGTCGAGGAACCAAATTCGAAGCGAACATTAAAGGTGAATGGCCAACGACTCAAGCATTATTGGAGTGGATCTATCGATCGCCAATTTACGGCGATGTACCTATCTGATCCAGTGATCAACTAAGCAACACCAGCAAAGTTAGGCAGACAATTATAAACCAAGCGCTATGGGGAGGCAACCCCAAGAGTTTTTAGTTTATTTGGTTTATTTTATTTTTATTTTCAGCATTTTATTTCCTTGAAATTTAGTAGAATAATATTTTGATAACATAAGTTTTATGTACTTAGTATTTGTTTCCAGGTAATAAGCACTTGCTTATAATGCTATGGCCAAAAGAGCATTGTACAGCGCCCCAACGCTCCTACATAACACACACATAGCGCCCCGGCGCTTGACCTCATTTATAGACACAGCTGCTAAGCGCCTCAGAGCTCAAGTCCCATTCAATTTAAGCGCCCCGACGCTATAGGTCTCCACCAGACACTGCATTAAAGCGCCCCGACGCTAGCCTCAAGTTAAAATCTAGTGCCCCGACGCTAGACCCATACACCAGACACTACATAACAGCGCCCCGGTGCTCCCTACACTGCAAAACCCAGCGCCCCGTCGCTGGGGTCAGATTAAGAGTTCTAATACCCTCAAATTTTGGTTCAGTTTCACTTCTTTTCTCCTCTAATTTCTTCCCATGTCTCTCTTGCTCTCATATGGTATCCGCTACTTGAATTTTTTTTGTAACTGTATAGTTTCTGATGCCATTCCATATCTCGTATCCGTTTCATCACTTTGATAAGTAATTTTCGTCTACTATCTCCATCTCCAAGGTATGTACTGTAATAAATTGCAATCTGTGTAGCACCAAATCTTCTTACTTGCATACTGGTGATTACAAATTTGTGGGTTAATATGCACCTTGATTCATCTTTTTCCATGTCTATAGTGCATATTACTGTGCTTTTGTTTGGCTATTTCCTTTTGCATGCGTATGAATCACTTCTGATTGGGATGTCATGAATATGTTGTTGTAGTCAATGATGATTGAGTGCCTGGGTTTGGATTGCTATGATCATAGTGGTGTTCAAATAGAATTATACAATGCCCACAAGGTGTTCGATATTTTGCCTGAGTCAATTTTCTTTGTTAATTTCACACAATGACATATCCAACACGGAAGTTACTTACATAATTGATATCCTAATAACATAGGTATACTGTTGCACTGGTATATCATTGAAGTGTTGGCTTGTATTGATGCATACATGTGTTCCTATTTCTAAGGGACTATTATTTTATCGGAGTTGCACAGGCCTTGACTACTTGATCTTAAATGCTCGAAATTTTGGCCTACATGTAATGACAACGGTTCTTCACTCCCCATGTACCGAACGTATTCAGTTATTTGCCATCTAGTTTGTTATCAATGTCACATCTTTTGGGCGTACCTTGTTCTTCATTTGCCAATTGTGATATTTGAATATGAAATGAGGCTACTCGGCTAATTTTGTACTTTCAGGCTATTATGTTCCTAACACACCCTCAACTTTTCCACTTAACACTATCCAACTTTGCAGTTTAGGCGTGCTTTGGGTACGCATGTCCATATCAGATTTAATGCCCAATTCTAATCCGTGTGAATGTGATTTCCTTGTAGAATTTTCTAGATGGCCTCAAAGCGTTAACGCGGAGAAGGTTTTGTGTCAGCATTGGCTCCTCCAAAATTTGACAGCCATCGGTTCGTCAGTGCCGCGGCTCAAGAACACTATAACCGTATGGCTACTGGCTCACTAATACCGAAATGAGGTTTAAGGCCAAACAAATCAAAGGATGGCAGCATGGCTGTGATCATTGCGGAGAGGAATTGGTTCTCGTTTACTGAACGACCGGAGTCGGCAGTGATTGCAATCGTTAAAGAGTTTTATGCCAACGTTTCTGAACACTTCTATTACGGAGTGTATGTGTGCGACAAGACAGTAGAATTCGACGAAGAGGACATTAACAGGTTTTATCAGCTGCCGTTGGAGGGACAACACAATGAATATGCCAATCTTGTGAGTCAAGGACCAGACTATGAAACCATAATACGCGAGCTTTGTCAACCGGGCACAACATGGACAATGCATGAATGTGGCAGCATGACGTTCTCTCTTTCGCACCTCAGTTTATATGGAAGGGCTTGGTATACCTTTATATGCGCCAAACTTATGCCATGCACACATGTTAGCCATGCCACCAAGGAGAGGGTTGTGCTGTTATATTCCATAATTCAAGGCTTAAAAATTGATGTCGACCTCGTCATTCAGCAGTCAATTCGGCGAGCTACATGAGGGGGTACCACAAGAAGGTTTACCCCATCCGTCTCTCATTTGTGTTTTATATGCTAAATTGGGGGTCAAATGGAAGTCAGATGAGATGATTCAACCCTCAATGCTAGTGTTGGACCATAAATTGATCAACAGGTATAGGGTGTGGACTGGTGGAGCAAACCACCCCTGTGGATTTGGTTTTATAATTCCTCAAGTTGAAGCTCCACAAGCTTCACCAGCTCTTATCCCACCCACTTATGGTCCTTCCTCTGCAGCTCACCGCGGTGTTGTTCCCAATGCAATTCAACGAGAAATAGATGGTTGGTTCTACAATCTCAAATCCCAGAATGTTTGCCTATCTGAACTCCAAGATGTGATGTACAAGTTTTTAGTCGACTACTTCCACGCCCAGAAGACTATGCATGCTCAGATGTACCCTGGAGTTGATCTTAGCCATTTCCCTGTTGCTCATGTTCCGCCGGTGTTTCCCCCTTCTGATCAAGAGATGAGCGAGGATGATGATGATACGCCCAAGAAATAAGCTCGTCAGGGAAGTCCTCTATTTTATTTTGCTGTATTTTTCGCATGAGGACATTGCTCTTTACAAGTTTGGGGGTAGTTTAGTTTCTATTTGCATTCATAGGTGCCATGTTTATAGTAGTTTGTTAGTATATTTTAGTTTGTGTGTTAAACTTGATGTTAACTTTTTAGTGAAGTATTACATTTAGGATGTCACATAATTTCACATAATTCCAGTCATTAAATAGTTTATATATATTCGGGGCCAATGATGAAACTGAAATTGCATAAACAAGTCTAGTAAGGATTGTTAAGCTTGTGATGTGCTTTCCTGACATGATTTAAATCTTTGTCTGTTTGAAACTGATATTATCATGATAGCACGTGTTAAGAAACGACCATGTTGGCTAAGTAAGTTTAAATGGATAGATAATAGATTTCTAAAGGATAAATACTAGTTGAATGAAAGAATAACATGAATAGTTAGTGATGGCTGAAGTTAGACAAGAATTTAAGTTTGGGGGGAAATATTTGGAGTATATAAGCTTTAAAAAAAACAAGAAAATTTGTGGCTAGTTTTGTTTTGGGGCCTTTGTTACTTGAGCAAGTAAGACCGAGGGAGTGTCTCTACACCTAGCGCCCTAAGGTCTTATATGGTCTGGGAGTCATTGGTCGAAAGCTCGCTAAGGGGTAGCACTGTTAGCCTAATAGAATGAGACATTGAACAGTCATGGAAAATAAAAATAAAATAAAATAAATAAAATAAATAATGAATAAAATGGGAAAAAGTGCAAAAAGCCACCGTTAGAAAAAAATAAATAAAAATAAAGCATAAGTTTTCCATTTTGACCCCAGAACTTTGGTGATTATTTGATTTTAGCTGAATCTAGTTTATTTGAGGAGTTCTCGAGTTTACAATGTATGATGCCTTCTAACAATTCTATTATGTTTCGTATTTTGCTTTTCATCAGTTAGCATGGTTGTTGAGCACACACACACGATATCAGTAATAACAGGTTTAGATTTGATGATTGATGGGATAATATTGATCTGTCTTGATATGATGTACTAGCATGTTAGTGTGATTTTTCTGAGGCCTATGAGTATACGGTGTTCTGTTCGATTGCTGGAATTACAAACATGTAGATAGTTATTTGTGCATTTGCATGGTATTTTAGTTTTTCTTGTTGCATTGTGTTTTGTTGCTTGAGGACAAGCAACGGTTTAAGTTTGGGGGTATTTGATGAATGAGGAATATACCCATGAATTAGATACATTTTAGGCTTAAATTGTTATTGTTCTCACATCTTTTAGATGAGTTTTTACTGTGTTTCATGTTTATTTTGCAGATTGAGGTAGAGCAGGGACAAATTGGGAATTTTAGCATACTAGTGGCACAACTGTAAATAAACTGAAGACCAGCGTCGGGGCGCTATGTTTTGAACTAATCTCAGCGCCGGGGCGCTGAGGCTTGACCGGGCGTTGACCAAGGCGTGCATGGATTACAGAAGTTGATTAGGGATTGGACTTTTTCTCAATGAGGAGTATAAAAGGAACAAGTAGCTGAAAAATTGGGGGATATCTATTCATCACGGAGTCTACTGAAGAATTAAGAGAGATTTTGTGGAGAAGAATTCCAATTGAAGATTGAAGCTTGGGAGATTTTCTTAAAGAGTTTTCATCTTCTTCTTATTTTTAATTGTGTAATTCTTTCAAAGATAATTTTCATGAGATTGTTGGTTTTATTTTCCGTTACGAACTAATTCTTTTATTAGGACTACAAATTGAACATTTTATATCTATGAATTAATTATTCAATTTATTCCAAATAGTTATGTCTAGGTGAATTGTTTATCATGTCTTGCGCTGTTTGATTAATTATTTGGCCAGTAATTACCGTGTTACTCTAGAAGGATTCGGGAGATAAATTCTAGGGTTGGAACTGGACATGATAACATGTATGCTTAATTATTTGTATGAGATGAATAATTAGGGTCGTGAATTGAATAGGAATATATGTTCACTACATGTAACAAATTGGGACTTGTAACTTAATGAGTTTAGTTTAATTATTTTGCATAGGAATATCTCAAGATTAATTGAATTGAATAAAAGTTAACTGGTCACTGGGGAAAGGGCTTTTAACACTTAGAATTCTTGTTAACAATTCAGTAGGCTTAATAGTTAGATTAGTTGGATAATTGGTTTGTAGTGCATAAATTGGGGATATTGTAGTCTTAACCTTTATTTATCTGAATTCACTCACTGAGTCGTAATCTTTATTTAGTGAATTAATTTTAGAGTAATCTAGCTTTAATTGATTAATTTAGTTTTCTTAATTAGAAAAATCACACTTTGCAATTGTTTAAATAAAATTGAATTGGTATAGTGCTAGTAGTTGGAGTTTATTGATTGAAATTCCCTGTGGGATGGACAATTAATTTTACCACTTTATTACTTCCTGACTGTGTATACTTGCACAGATAATTGATTGTGAAATCAATCAATAGGCACCGAAGCCAGACATTCCATAGGGGACGTCGAGCTAGTCGGTAACAAGTTGATAAGTATCATTGTGGGGTGCTATGGTTGGAAGTACCATGAGTGTCACAGTTGGTATCAAAGCTGTAGGTTATAAACCTTAAGTAGGGGTACCTTAGGCTATAACCGCTGAGATGATGATAAGGAATAAACTCAGATCGAGTTTAAGTGATAAGAGATGAATTTTTGGAAATTAATTATTAAAGTAAAGAAAAAGATAAAGACGATTCAAAGAAGAATCGTGAAGAGATATAAGGATAAGAATCCAGAGTTACCTGACTCCAGTAATAAAGATGAAAAGTGAAAATAAATAGACTATGTCTATAAGATGAAAAGTGTAAATAAAATCATAATATAATATGATTAAAGATAAGAATAAGAAGATCATAGTATAAAGCGATCGTAGGTATAAGGAGAAATGATTACCAAATAAGATCACGACGTGATCAGATTAAATTATTGAATAACATATGATATGTTAAGTGATTGGAATGAAATAGCTTAATGCTATAAAGAGAATGTACTATAAAATTGTACTATGCAAACTCAGAAAAGAGTGGTAAATGTTAAGATGCGGATTAAAGAAAATTCGTATTAAGAAAAGAGAAAGTTAGAATTGTGTAGGATTTCAATTGAGGACTCATGTCAGCAGCTGAGTTGTATGATTCCTTGTGTGGGCGGGAAATTTGTACTTGGTTTTAGAATCACTTAGCTTCCTGGTCGATATAGTTGTTAGGTTGACCAATTCTTTTTATGGGCGGGGAATTGTCCGCTTAGCTTCTTATATTGATTAGTGGCCGATTTTGGTTTGACAACCACTTAGTTTCTTACATTGATAATCATTGGAACCTGATGTCACGCTATTTGCTATATGAATGTTGATAAGGCGATTCTTTTCTCATGTGTATAACGAATAGGTAGAGAATATAAGGTTAGTTGCGAGTTCTTAAAAGTCATACTTATGGTAAGTTCATGACTCATAATCATATGGTATGTTTTGAACCCCTCAGCGAATGGACGCCTATGGTCTGACTAGGATAAGTTCCGAAACTCATATAATTGTGGAAAGTTCCTGAACTCATAATGTGTGGTAAGTTTGATGAACTGGGTATAGTTATGTGTGAATGGAGAATTGAGGATGATAGAATAGATAGAATTATTAAGCAATGGATCATTAGAGAAATTGAAGTTGATGATAGAAGCATAGGTATTCCAAATCTTCTAGCTATGCTAGACTTTGAAGTTTTTGACATCAAGCTAAATTCACACTGGTGTGCCTTTAAAAATGAATTTTTGTTATCCTCAACACATGGTTACAACTATATAGAAGTGGGCTTCATACCACTAACACAACGTTACCTACTGTGGCATGATGACACCAAAGATGATTTTCAATGGTTTTGAACTGTTTAAAGAAGAGTCTATGCTAATTGATTCAGCTAGACGAAAATGATTTGAATTATCAAAATGTTTTTTTATATCATTAATGCATCATGCAACCTGGTGCAGAGATGATAAAAATGATGGAGTTATCAATGTAGAATTACTTAGTGTCGGATGTGATCTAAAGATCATCAGCCCACTATAGTATGATGTAATATGACAAAGTCACAGAATGACGGAATCCTCAAACGGACTGTAAATACAGTGCGGTGCCATGACGTCATAAAATGATTTTAAGAATTTTAAAGGTAAATTATTGTCAACTGAATTTGGCTAGCAATGTTTTGATTAAAATTCGAATTATTCGATATGCGTCTAAGCTATTTGATTCAGCTAGGCAAATGATTATGAAAATTCAAAGTATTTTTGAGAATTTATCCCAAACCAAATTATTTTGGTGCGGAATCCTGTGATAATATTGAGGTGAACTATGTTGATTGAATAAAATAATCCAATCTAGTAGCGTAAATATTCGCTAGACATGATTGATACATTATGCATGATGTAAGAGTACGATGGGCTAATCACCTAAAGTACTAGAAACGGTAGTTTACCTTCTTTGTGATTGTAAACATACCTAATAATTTACTGTTTTGCGATATAAATATCGTTAAAACTACGTGTTCATGGTCTATATGACCCCTCAGCATGATTTGAAAAGTTTCAACTCCTTAGACTGAAGTCATGGAAGAATGTGATAGTAGTAGAGCTCCTCATAGTAGGAAGCAAGATGTGCGAACTAACAGATCTATAGCCATCTGCATAGTGACATTGTGCTCATCAATATACGTACTCATCTCTGCAATGATGCAGTAGTAAGGGACCCCATTGTGGTACTGTCTGTAATGGCTATATCCCGGGCAGATATAGCGTTATCCCTCACCACAATCACTGTATCTCTTGCCGATCTAGCCTCATCCCGCTCAATGACAGCGGCATCTCTATGAGCTAATGCCTCATCTCTCTATAACAGAGTAATGTCTCTCTCATCAAGAGCTGTCAACATCAAGGCCCTAGCCTAATCTCTCTCGAAGGTCATCAGATGAAGACTCTGCTCTAAGTACTGTGTGAAATGTTAGATCACAGTAGCACTTATACTGGGAGAATCTACAAGAGCTGCTGGTAACCCAGTGAATGGCTCCTCCTCGGTGTGAGAATTAATATCCTCCATGGGCTCTCCACCATCTGAATCAATCCCTAACACTGTGGATACTACCGCAGCCGATGCAGTCTTTGTCTCCATCCACGCAAAAAACTCTGTCGAACAGCCCGGATGGCTAACAAAAAACTCAACACGCTCACGCTAATCCTAATAGGCATAAACCCTGGATCTGTCATCTGCTGACAAATAGCGAGAAGCTAAACGCTGACCTAATGCCCCCTCAAAAGGATGGAAGTCCTAAAACTGGTCAAACTATGACATCACAGCCAGTGGGTGGTAGGTAGTCATGCCCCTCAAACCAGCCAGAGGGAGATAATCCATGCCATGGGCATGAGTAATAAAACTATAGGGTGAACTGAGCCCTGTACACGGAAGAATGTCAAATGGATCTCTAATCCCTATCAAGAATACCGACTAGGATACAGTGTCTGTACACTTTGCTGGCTGAAAAGAGTAAGAAATGGCTATCTCATGGGAAAAATAATACCCATGACATTGGAACGTGCCAATCGGTCTCAAGTGTGACATGAACTACACGTACAACAAGACCGAGCTGCCTATAAATACCCCTGCAGGGTAGGTGTGGCAAAATATGGCTGATCTCAAAGTCTCTGCCACAATCATCGGAATAATGGTATGACCATCCCTGAGAGCTCTCACTGCCATGATAACACCGATGTCCAGCTCATCCATACATCGTGGCATGTATACATACGCCACTACACACATCACGAGTACATCTACTCTGGCAACATACCACTGACCCTCTGGCGTGGTGAAATCCCCGGAGTGTCAAGTGTAACTGTCCACTGAACCAAATCTGTCTATCAAAAAATGCTAGGATAATACATGGTTGGATGTAATCTCATCCTGCACTACTCTATGTCGCAACCCGGTGAGGGTCATGAACTGCTGGCACATATCTCCGACAGTCATCCGAGCGCAAGGTCTGTCTAAGGGCAAAGCCGTTAACCGCTCATACTCCTCCAGTGTAGGAGTCAACTCCTGGGTCCCAAATCGAAAAATCTACCTCTCTGGTACCCAGTGCTCTAGCATGCCATATACGAAGCCCAATGGAACTTAGAACGTCAGGAGAGTTATGGAATGCTGCAATAGCTGATCTACAATCACCCTGTCTAAAAAGGATACACTGTTATACCAAGCTCTCAAGCATGAGGCCACCAATACTGGTGTGGTGTGATCAGTACAGGTGACTGCCGAAGAAGACATCTGTGTGGACCGTAACATAAGACCATCCAGGGGTCAATACTGAATATCTTTGGGCATACATATGCATGACATAATACGTGCATAATAGATAATATATGGTAATATGATGTAGGGAATTGAAAATAGTACATACATTCCTAAGTACATCATCATCTAAATACATCATCTCTATACAAAACTGAAAAAATATAAGGAAATGGGGCACATACGTCCTACTATTAACAGAGGCCTATCAAAAGATTTAACAAGAATGGGGCACAACCACGCAATATCTAACAAAGGCCTATCAAAAGATATAGCGAGAATACACATCAGAAGAAGATAATGGTGTTAATATCTACATCATCAATTTTGCCCACCTGATGTAACTCCTCCTAAGTCACTGGATCTCCATCAACGGGGATGTCAGGACTATACAAGGGAGGATATGTATCGGCAAAGCCATATGGGTCACCTAAGGGGCCAGCACCTAAGCTGGAAGGATCAAAAGTATCTGCCTCTGAAGGATCTCGGGCCAAATACCGGATAAAAAAATGTACCCGGTCCAACTGCCGGGTCAAACTGTCAATCTGTGTTAAATGAGTCGGATCTCAGACATAGGCCATCTAATCCATTATCATCACGGATCCAGGAACCATATCCCCCATAAACTGAGTGTCGCGGGTCTGGGCTCCGATGGTACGAGGGGACCACCAACGGTATAATGCCTCTTGAGTAAACGGACCATCTGACAAAGTGTAGCCGTCAATGCCCAACAACGGGATATCATCAATAGGCGACTGCACCATAGGCTAATAACGCCTGGCAGGAGGCAAGATCGACACACAAATCTCTCATGTGGTGCTCCTAATAGCATGCTCTACTAAATAGAGCTCCCATCCTCCACTTGTGGAGAGAGGAATCCTACGGGTGGATATCACATACTCGACACCAATCGGGAATCCATCCTTCAAATCCAACTGTCAAATGGTCCCTAGAGTAGGGAACCCAAATGATGACATCCGTTGTCAACAACTCCAACTGTAAGCGATAATGGGTGAAACCCTCAGCTACAGGAACCTCTGCCAAAATGGAGTGATGTCATCGTCGTCCTCGTGGATAGATCTCTAAACCTAATACACTCACAGGACACAAACATGGGTGCCTCTCATAGGCCCAAAACTGCCAACACAAAGGCAAACATCTGCTGTTAGTGAACAATCTTAACCTGTACATGGGAAATCAAAAGAGAATACTCACCAGCAGAAATGGGTAAAATCCTAGCTAAGCTTCCTTAAGACGAACGTATGCGCATTCCCCTGAGGAAATAGGCAAAGTTGTAGGAGCCGCAATCATACTCTCCAAAACGGTCCACTTCCTGAGTGGCGCTGATCAAAGCGAATGATACCGTGGAAGAGTTGTTGGCTATGAAACAACCCCTGATAATCATTAGGAACAGTCACCGAAGAATGTGATCCCTGACTTTCACATCAGCGAGTATAGGCTCACTCAAGAGCCCACTCATGGCATCTACGCTCAAAGGACCTGTACGGACTGTCCTACCCTTGAGCGCCTCAGCCAGAACTCCTAATAAGGATTTGATGGTAGTCGGGGTAATGTTTGCTGTACATGGCACTGGCGCCCCTCCAAACTCCCTACCAGTGATAAACTGCCAATCCATCAGTGTAATCATCACCTCATAATCCAACAAATAGAGTGACTAAGTCTGGTAAAACCAACACTTAGATAATGCCCTGAGGTGACCCAGGGACAACGGCGGGGAAGAATGGAAAAGAACGCCCTAAAACCCCAACCATGCATAATACCTCGGTAATATGGATGCATAACCTGATACACGAAGTGTATGCTGAACCAGTTCCCTTGAGGCTGTGTAAAGCCGGGAACCTACATTAATGCAAATCAACATCAAAGTCCTTGCTTCTCTTCAATAGAAAAAAGGAAGATTCAAACCCAGCTTTTACCTCGTTTTCATGCAAGTAAACTGAGGGTTGGTGACTTAAATCACCTAGAAGATCTGGAATAGCCACCTGAATGCCTGAAGATCCCTACGGGGAACATGAGCAGCAGGAGTTGGAGCCGCTACCGGTACATCCTCTTCCTCGTCCTCGACATCCGAAACATCAACCCGGACAGGACGTATCATTGCCTCCACTAAATGACGAGGCTATCTTACTGAACGGGGTCGAGGCACTTCAGAAGCCCTCCTTCGCACACCTGAAGTGGTCATGCGGGAACTACTCGGAAGTCTGGACAGAAGTCTCCAAATCACCTCAGAAAGGGTGTGGTAAATTCTAACCTGGAGCTTCTTTTCAAATGAATTTTATGACTATATGAATGCAGGCATTACTTTAACATACGCCTATAGTAGAGTTAAAAATGCATGTCTACCCAATGCCTAGACTTTTGGAAAATTTTTGCCAGAGTCTCCTTCGTAAACAGGACTATCCACATGCACATAGGCATGACTAGGTGGCCATTCAGTAGCACACCTACCCACAGTCAAAAACATCCTATAATGTATAAACATGTCAAAGTCAAAATTCATAAGGGTAGCCTAATTACCAGGATTACTTTGCTTTATTACCTTTTGCTCATTTGTCCTCAAATATGATAAGAAATAGCAGAAAAAGGTAGCAATTTGATTGTTTTAAAAGTCAAAAATTTTCACATCATTATGTTCAGCATAGTTTAATACTAACATTTACTATGTTGAATATTTTTTATCAAGACATATGAGCATGCATATTCACTACTATGTGTTTAGACACATTTCATATGATAAGTCATTTTCCAATGGATAAAAACTAGAAAAAGAGACATTCATACATTACCAGGGTAGTGTGAAACACTTGTACGATAACAGAATTTGCAGAAAAACGTCCAAACTCAGCAGATCTGAAGAAGAGTTCTGGGATTCTCTGTGTGGCGCAAGTTGAAAATGACTTGTGAAAGCAACAGGCAACTTAAAACCACCCACAGTTGGCTGCATGTGTACTTGTGGCTACCACAGGTGTACCTGCGGCTCCCCTGGGTGGGGCCTACCTGTTCGGCTCGATCCAGTTCGAGTTTCCAAAGGAGATCTCACAAATTGAAAAAGCCAAATCATGAAAAAGAATGCTACGCGATTGATCGGAAAAGCCTGAAATCCTGGTTTTTATGTACCAGACTACAGGTCTACAGATCATTCATTAGTATTCACCCAGACACATGCTTACTATACCAATGATCATAATCGTTGCAAACTACATTCGGCAATACCCCACGGAGGTCCGATGTCGTCAGTTTGGGGTTGCCACTCCAAAACACTTCTCCCTAGTGGGAATTTCATACATTTAATCCATTGATGCACATGTTGACGAAGGTCAAGCAACTTTAACAACACTCAACCGAAGGCAGGTAAACCCATCGAAGCATCGAAAGCCATTCAATTATTTCAGCCATTGATGCATATGTCAACGAAGGTTAAGCAGCCTTGACATCATCCCAAGTAGGGATTTCAGCCGTTGATATATATTTCAGCGAGGGTCAGGCAACCCTGACAAACACATACTGTTGGCAGTAAATTCCACAGACCATTGGAAAGACCTGGTGATACAAACCAGGGAAGACCATCTTCATCGGGGAGGACTGATGATGGAATATGTTATGTGCAATCTTCATCTGATAAATGCTCATTCCCCAAGAGTCTCTTGTACATGAGAGGAACATCTATGGTGGAAAGTATGTACCAAGGATTAAAAGACTTTAGTGATAACCCCAAAGTCAACATCCTGGTATTTCCTGGGGACTTTGGAGCACACATCCGAGCAATTCTTCAGAGACATCAGTGATCGCTCCAGTCCCCATCAGAAGTCATAGGAGCAGGCAATCATCACATCCCATTGGAAAACATTCCAACGAACCACATGCATCATACATCTGCATCATGTTGCAGATATTGCATCATGAATATCTTGTTGCATTTCAAGTGTCTAGTATTCTTTATCCTATCCACGCCATTACATTGCATAAATATGATAAAGAGGGGCTACTGTAGACACTCGAAATTTTGCATTCTTGTTACTAACCTTGCAAGAGGGAAAAGTCGTCTTCCAAAGATAACCTTGGAAGTCAAAGCAGCACGATCCCCGAGATAACCTCGGTATACTCAGTTTTCCATCTCAAAGATAACCCCGAGATATTCACTTACGGTCCTGGAGATAACCCCAGCATACTCAGTTCAAACCTTGGAGACAACCTCGAGGAATGCAGTTCTAGTTCCAGAGACAACCCTAGATTCCTCAGTTCCGTCTCGGAGACAACCCCGAGATCTTCATTCCCAATCTTGGAGACAATCCTGGGAGATACAGTTCAAACCTCAGAGACATCCCTGAGGTATGCAGTTGCAGTTCCGGAGATAACCTTGGAAATGCTTGTTTCAAACCATGCGATCAGCTTCAACACTCGGTGATAGCCCCGAGGCACTTAGTTCCAAACCCAGAAATAACCCCAGGAGGACAGGCATTTAGCACTTGCAGTAGTCCAATATTAGAGATAACCCTGAGCAACGACTACTAAATTAGCCCAAACCGGAGATAACCCCGGTGAGGGGTAAAATCGTCATTTTCTACCTCGATCCTACCTTTCGCCGTCTTAGCAAACATTTCAACATATATTACACACAGAAGTGTCCTAGAAGAATATATGGCTCCAATCCCGAGTGACAACTACATAAGACAACACATCGGATAGAATTTGAAGCTCAAAGACCTGGGCATCGTCCCATCTTCCCGACTTCGTACAACCTCTTATCCCATGTCATTGTGTAGCTCTAGACAACAGCATGCCATAAAAGGTCTTATACACCTTGATTGGATACCCGGATTGAAGTTCTTAAAGTTTGAACGAACATCACGTTGCACGCATACATGTACTTCGAGACGGCGGGACCCGCAAAGCCCGGGTCACCCCAGGCAGTCGCAGGTGAATCTGCGGACCTGCGGCTCCCCCCTCTATAAATAGAGGGCTTGGGGCAGCCATTTTGAAGGAAAAGGCGAGGAAGTCCTGCCCAATTTGCTCTGTACACACCATATATTGAATGCTTTCTCATTCCAAACACTTGTGAGCTTATATTTGGCTAATTTGTACCGGCGGGAGCCGAGTGTTCATCCATTTAAAGCTATTGAAGTCTTCTTGGGCAGTCCACTATAAGCCTTCTTATATCATTTAAAGCATTTTCCACACTTATTGCACACACAGCTATTCACGTTGACAGTCGTGTTGTGTGCGTATGCCTGAACTCCGTTCCATGGCTTTCTAATTCTTTTGTGTGTGTGTGTGTGTGTGTATATATATATATATATATATATATATATATATATATATATATATATATTTACATTTCAGTTTGGTCTGGAGCTTACTTCGTGGCCTTTTATTGCTTTATTTACATTCTGTCCCGCCTAGAGTGTACTTTGTGACGGTCGATCGCTTTTATAGTTTTATTTACATTTAGTCCCACCTGGAGTTTACTTTGTGGCGGTTGATTGTTATATATATATATATATATAAAGTCCGGATCTTAAGCTCACCCTTATTCAACTCACCCGAGCTCACCCCTTTTTAGCGACGGACCCGGCGACGATTCGGTCATACAACCGCCGTCTATACTTTTAGCGACAGACAACATATAGCGTCGCTAAAAGTATAGACGACGGTTGTATGACCGAACCGTCGCCGGGTTCATCGATAAAAGGGAGTGAGCTCGGGTGAGTTGAATAAGGGGTGAGCTTAAGATCCGGACCGTATATATATATATATATATATATATATATATATATATATATATATATATATATATATATATATATATATAACTGTTTACAGTTTTCATACAAATTGCTACATCATGTGAGCCTAGGAATCATGTGATCATAGATTCAGTCTACTGAATCTAGATTCGGTTCCCGTGATGGACATTTTCAGCTGTACATGGCTTGTAAATTATTCACGGTGTTTTAATTTCCTTAGACGGCTCACATGCCTGCAAGGAGTTCGACACTGCTATATATTTTATTTTCTCGAGGATGCCTCACATCTCGAAAAAAAAGCAACTAAGCCAAACATTTAATAAAATGGAAGTATCAAAGGCCTCAATTACTATTGAGCATAAGGGTTTGAGAAACCTTTTTTACAAAACCTCATTGCTATATCTTGTTAAAATTGAATTTTATGCAAAATTTAATCCCTTTGTATATAGGTGCAAACAAGGCATAACACTACTTCCAGATAATTGCAAATTGACATACACACACACATTCAGATAACAGTTTAATTAAAAAGTGGTGGCCACTGTGGTAATACGGATGTCGGGGGGTGCCTAACACCTTCCCTCCGCATAATCAAGCCCCCGGACCTTAACGAATCTCGGTTTCACAAACCAGTTGAATAATGTCACATCACTAGGTTATTGTGCAAATCCTTTCTCGGTTGAGTTGGTGCAACCATTTAAAAATACCAACTGGCGACTCTTACAGTCCAATCATCGACATATACATGTCGGACCTTTTCATAACTTATTTTTTCAAACAAATCTCACCTAACATGAGAATACCAAAAGGAAAGAACAGAAAAGGGACAAATAAAAATCCCGAAGTCGACAGAGGTGATCATTGGTTTCATCAGAAATAATTTCATTTCTCGATATGGACAACCGGAGGTGATCATATTCGACAATGCCAAAAATCTCAACAACCAGGTGATGGAAGAATTATGCAACAAATTCCACATCAAGCATCTCAACTTTGTTATCTATCGTCCAAAGATTAATGGTGCTATTGAGGCGGCTAATAAGAACATTAAAAAGATCATGTAAAAAATATTTGCTAATCACAAAGGATGGCCTGACTTATTGCATCTGACTCTATTAGCCTACAAAACGTCAATGCACACTTCCACTGGAGCAACCCCTTACTCATTAACCTATGGCATGGAAGTAGTGCTCCCCGTAAAGGTTGAAATTGAATCCCTAAGAGTGTTGATAGATGCTCAAATGGAGAAAGACTAATGGTTGCAAGATCGGTACCACCAATTATCTCTGATAGATGAGAGGAGGGCCACATCCATTTTCCATGGTCAATTATATCAACAAAGGATCGCTTGATCCTACAACAAGAAAGTCCAGCTACGGTAGTTTAAAGAAACTGACTTGGTCTTAAAAAAGGTCTTTGATAATCAAGATCAATCTAAAGGAAAGTTCACCCCAAACTAGGAAGGCCCTTTCATTGTCAAGGAGGTATTGACGAGAGGAGCCCTCAGATTGCAAGAAATGGACGACGAAGAATTTCCCCAGCTTATAAACTCAGACACCGTGAAAAGGTATTATGTCTGAAGTTACATGCAAACCAGTATCCTGGTTATGGATCATCAAATCCATCAATCAAGTCAATTCATGTTTTCAAACCTTTCCAACCGCATCAGTTCTTGCATCATGTGAGAACTAGGAAGACCTGATCTCCCCTCATCAATGAGAATACGTAGGCAGCCATTTATGGTGTGGTATAACCTCTACGAAAATCCAAAAAAAAACCCTTCACCACATACAACTTTTAAACCATCCAGCTCGGGCTCGAACTATGCAGACCTGATCTCCGCAGACACGGGAGTACGTAGGCGGCTATTTATGGTGCAGTCTAACCACAAACAATAAATTACAACCCTTCAACCTCTTTAACATTTCAAACCTCTTCATGACAGGCTCGAACTACGCAAACCTGATCTCCCCAGACATGGGTGTACGTAGGCAACCCTTTATGGTGCGGTCTAACCACAAAGAAAAAATTCAAACCCCTTCAACTTCTTCAACATTTCAAACGTTTTCATTCCAGGCTCAAACTACGAAGACCTGATCTCCCCGAACAATGGAGTACGTAGGCAACCCTTTATGGTGTGGTTTAACCACACAAAAAATCTAAACCCTTTCAACTTTGACAACCTTTCGAACCTTTTCATGCCAGGTTTGAACTACATAGACATGATCTTCCCTTATCAATGGGAGTACGTAGGTAGTTATTTACGGTGCGGTCTCACCCTTACAAAATCACAAAACCCTCTCAATTGTTATGTGATCATCCATTCTACTTTTCAACCTTTTAAGCCAAACCACAGAGCAAGAACTACCTGGTCTCCCCTCATCAATGGGAAAAAACCGATGACCTATTGTTGTATGGTCAAACTACATCTCATTGGCTCAGACCACAGAGATGGAACTACTTGGTCTCCCCTCATCAATGGGAGAAAACCTGATGACCATTTATGTTGCGGTCGAATCCTCAAACAGAAACACCAATCCACGAAGATGGAACTACCTGGTCTCCCCTCATCAATAGGAAAAAGCTAACGACCATCTGTGGTACGGTCACCCTTAGAGAGGAAAGCCAAAATCCTCTCCTTAAACCATAACCACATTCAAAAACCAATCCTACAACACCAAAGAGCTAGGAAATCCAAAGATCAAAGATCTACTCTGAAAGATCCTGAGACATCTCAATGTCGATCCACCTAGGTGGAGTTCAAAATATATAAAAATCGCAAGTCCTAGAGAAAAAGGCAACTATCAAGCAAGTAACAAGGCATATCTAAAAGGGAAGTGAATCAAAATATATTTCCTTTCTATATAATACTATTTGATATATAGAATGTGTCCTATACATGACAAAAAATGGCTAACCTAGTCTATGCGGGAAAATAAAAGCTAATTTATAAACATGTGGATAAGCGAGCCATCAAGTCCAACATGGCATCCCTCTTAGAAGATGGAGGTGAATCTATGAGCTCCTGCCCCAGGATGTCCATGCGATCCAGGAGATCTATGGTCATCTGCATAGTGCTACAATGATCATCAATGAATGCACTCATCTCTGTAACAATGTTAGTAGTATGAGATCTAATTGCAGTACTATCTGTAGTGGCAGCATCTCGGGTAGCTAGAGCCTCATCCCGCTCCACAACAGCTGCATCCTGAGATGATCGAGCCTCATCCCGCTCAACAACAACGATATCCTTGCTGGCTAAGGCATCATCCCTCTCAATAATAGCGGCATCCCTACCAGAAAGAGCTGTCAACATCAAGGCCCTAACCTGATCCCTCTCAAATGTCGTTAGTTACAACCTCTGCTCCAAATACTCTATAGAAGGTGGAGTCATAGCAGTGGGAATACTGGGGGAATCAATCATAGCTGATGTCTTACTAGCAAATAACTAATCCTCAATGGGAGAATCAAGGTCCTCCATAGGCTCCCCATCATCAGAATCAATACCCGGCTTTGAGAAAATAACCCTAGCCGATGCAATCTCTGCCTCTAGTCATACAAAATACTCTGGAGAACGACCTAGATAACTAGTCAAAAAGTCAGCCTTCTCTCAATGGGTCCAACAATTATAAATCCCAGTCAAATCCTCTACTGACAAAAGTCGAGATGACAATCTCTGACCCACTGCCCCGTCAAAGGGATGAATATCCTGAAACTGGTCAAACTTTCCCGTGATAGCCAGTGGATGATATGTGGTCACCCCTCTCAAACCATCTAGAGGAAGATAGTCCATACCGATCGCATGAGTGATAAAGCTATAGGGAGAGCTGAGCCCCGAATATGGCAAAATAGCAAATGGATCCTCGATCCCTGACAAAAAAGCCAACCAGGATGTTGTGTCTGTACACTTGGTCGGCTGAAAGGAATAAGATATGGCTATCTCATGGGAAAAGAAATAACCATGATGTCTGAAGGTGCTAATCGGTCTCAAGTTTGTTATAAACCACAAGTATAATAAGACGACACTGTCTCTGAAAATCCCACAGAATAGGTATGGAAAAATGTGGCTGACCACAAGGTCTCTACCAAAATCATCGATAAGATGGTATAACCCTCCCTAAGAGCACAAACTACTGTAATCACGCCGATATCCAGATGGTCCATGTACGACTTGTATAGATAGGCCATAATGCACATCAAGAAAACATCTACGCGGGCGACATACCACTCACCCTCAGAAATGGTGAAGTCCCCAGAATATCGTATGTAACTGTCCAACGACCCAAATCAGTTAATCAAGAAGTCCATGGACACCTCATGTCTTGAGGTAATCTCGTCAAGGGAAACTCTACGCCTCAAGCCTGTTAAGGTTATAAACTGTCGGCTCATATCACCGACAACCATCCGAGTGCAAGGTCAATCCAAAGGAAAATCTTTAAGACGCCCATACTCCTTCAAAGTGGGAGTCAACTCAAGGGTATCAAATTTAAACACATATCTATATGGTATCCAATGATCTATCTTGCCCTCTACAAAGCCCAGCGGAACCTGAAATGTCAGGAGGGTCATTGATGAGTGAGTTTTATACCCATGAATTAAGTGTGTTTGAGCTTAATATTTTGGATGTTTTTAAGTGTTTGTGTATATTCATACATGTTTTACGTTGTTTTATACGAATTGGGACAAAAGTTACCTGGATCGACGTTTGGGGTTGCTAGATTCGCATTTTCGGCTTGACATTTACACAGCAGCCACTTCAGGGCCAATTTCAACATTGCTCTGGACATTATTTCAAAAAACTTAAAAAAATGAAAGTTGTAGATCTACGTCTCTTCTTTTCGAAACATCTTGAATCATTAAAATTAGAGTTCGGACGAAGAAGTTATGGTCATTTTCCCAAAGGACATCAGAGTAGAAAATTTTCAAAATAGAGACCAGCACGGGGGCGCCCATTCCTTGCCTATTTCCAGCGCCGAGGCGCTAGGGGGCAGTGTTCCAGTGCCATGAGAAGTGCTGGGGCACTGGACTCGGGCCTGGTCAAGTTGGGAAGCATTTTGGGGTAAATTTTAAAACTTTTTTGACTCTAACTTGGATTGGGTTTCCTCCTAAGCTAAAAATTAGACTTGTAACCTATAAATACATGATGTAAGGCATAGAATATGGGGGATTAGATATATTAGATTCGATAAAAACATTCCAATAGAATAGAACATAAACCCTATTTTATATTGGATTGTTTGTAACGATCGAGAAATTCGGATCTTATGGTAAAATAATTTTTATTAATTTAAATAATAATAAAATCATATTTTATGTGTTATCACGATGGTTGTCTTTGTATAACCTATTGATATTATAATGTCGTAGTATTTGAGTTATGTAGATGAATTAAAGTGTTTGAATTTTCAAGACGAAAATAAAAGTTTTCCGAGAAATTTTTCGAAAAACACTATTCATCGGTATTTACTCGGGATATAATTTTGGATTATTTTCGAGAAATACGTAATGATTGAATAATAATGCAAAATAGTAATGAATATGTAATAATGGTATGATACTTATGTATTGTGCAAAGAAATAGAAATGAGTACAATATGAAGTATTATACGAGTTGTATGAAGGATGAAATTTCGTATATAAATTCTATAGGAATTAGAATACGAAAATAATACATAAACTATGAGTATATGTATTAAGAAATGTTAATGGACTTGGAAGATTCGTTAACAATTATATACAAGTCCAAGTGAATTAAAGGGAGAGGCCCAATTATTAATTAATGAACCAATTAGTGTTTATTAATTCATAGCCCCAGGTTAATCTAATCTTAACCCAAACTTAAGTCCAATAAAATGGGTTGACCCATGGGGCAAACCATATCAATATGGTTAATATGTGGTGATCAAGTTAATGTGATGACCAAGACTTAAGAGTAATGACTAAATCAAAAGAGTAATGACCAAGTGTAGGATAAGTGTTGTGATTAACAAGTAATGAATAGTAAGGAGGTGACTTAAAGGAGGTGGGATGATTCAATGACTAAACTACCATAACTTTGCAAATTCTATAAATAGAGAAGACTTACAAGCATTTGTTGGTTGTTCAAATAATCTAGACCTCAAAAAGTGCTTAAGTGTTAGAGAGAATAAGCTAGCAATAAGTTACTTCCATAAGTCAAGAAGAAGAAGAAGCTATTTATCAAAGACTTCAATAGTAAGACTTCTTCTCCAATTATCTTCTATTTCTACCATGATAGGTTGATAAGAAAAGAGGGATTAAGAAATATGAATGATAAGAAGCAAGAAGAATATGTACGTCATGGACTTAAGGCACATTAGTTGGTAATAAGTCATTTAAACTAACATAAGTTATAAACTTATGTAAAGATAATATGAACTTATAAGGAGTTTATTAAGAGAATTGATATGAATGTAAAAGAATTTATATGATCATATGTATTATGTATACCTAAGTAAAGTTATATGTGAAGCACATGTAAAGTATGATGATTAAGAAATTCTAATTGTCATAAGTTGTGAATAATCCAATCTTAAGTAGTTTATAATTTGATAAGTTATAAGCTCATGAGGAGTCAAAGTCCAACAATGAAAATAAGTTGTTGTATTATGTATGTTGAGATATTCACATGATGAATGAAGTTCATTTGTAATGTTGAACAAATCGTAAGAATGAAGATTTGTCGGAAATTGCATGATTGGACGACAATCGTCGAATTCGTAAAATTCTCGGAATGGAAGTCAAATTTTGTGTTTGATCACGGAATCATTGCTTTACAACGGAGTTAAGTCATATTTGGTATTTAAGAGTTGCAGACACGAAAATGATCGAATTCTAACTTAGAACGAAGAAACGAGCGTTGAACGTTCATGAACGTTTATCGTTTTTTGTTAAAAATGAACCAATAGGTGAATTTTTAGCAAACTAAGTCAAATAGATAAAATTCTTGAATGATCATGTAGATTACGTAATTTTTGAACCGTAGGCTTTTGAACGAGCCAATTCGGACTTATAACGAAGAAGTTATGCGTCCGGGAAGTTCACAAAATTTCAAAATTGAAATTATTTTCTGGTTCACAGAGTTGGCGCCGCGACACCAACCCTAGGGAAAATGACCCGCGCCGCAGCGCCATGTGCAGTACAAAAAATTTTTGGAGAGTCGCGCCGCAGCGCGGCCCATTAAGTAAGGACTCGCGCCCCAGCGCCAAGTCCGGGACATGATTGGATAAGGCTCGCGCCGCATCGCGAGATGTAATGATAAAGTCGGCGCCGCAGCGCCAGCCTCAGAACGAAGATAGTAATGAAGGTTTCTAAGTACAAAGAAAGGAAATGGAAATAAACAAAAACTAAAGGAAGGTAAGGTAACATTGTTTAAACTTTGTCAAACCTTAAGGAATGTAATGTAAAGGTTAAGATAACCTAGTCGAGTATAAATGCAATGGTAATGTTAAACCGGAATGAATAGTAACTGAATCTAATACACGATTAGATTGAAATGAAGGGTATGATATAGTCATATACATATTTGATTATATGTGACCTAATGTAAAGTCATTATGTGATCATGTATTGTACAGACTTGAACGACTTGGACATAAAGTTAATATACGGTAGCAGACGCTAAAGGCAAGTATTCTAACTCTTGTTTCAGTTCAATCTGAACAAGTTTAAGATTTATGTATTCTTTCGCATGAATTGAGATATGTTGAGGTTAAAGCCAATCCCCTTTGGCTAGACTTGATAATCTACTCTTGTATTATCAAATGTTACTATCTTTTGTCAACTACTTAATATGGTTTTCAAAAGAATACTGAAATGTTAAACAAATGTTTTGTCGGTAAAATGACAGGCACGTGAGGTTGCAAAATGATTAAATGTACATACGTTTAATGGATGTAGTGTTGATCAACATAGAGTACAATAGGCTGATCACCTAGAAGTGCTCGTAAATAATATCGGGCTTATGGAATTCGTTCTGGGGTTGTCCTTTTTCAATAAAGAATGAATACTCAAGGTCTTTTACCAGAGTGAATGTTTTGCTAAATATTGTTGTTATTGTAAAACATTTTGAAAGAAAAGATGAAGTGCTACTTTGAATTATCAATAGTACTTCATAACTATTGTTCAATTATTGAAAATATACGATTTGTATGTGTCAAGCATGTTGTTATTAAATTGTTATACTTGCTAAGCTAGCCATGCTCACTCTTGCTTGAACCATATGAATGCAGCTAAGACTGAACGTCCCGAAGGATCTAAAAGGGATAAAGGAAAAGCTAAGGCAGATTGTTAAGCTGTCTTGTAATAGTATAGGTTTATTGTTGTAATGTAACTGATATTATGACAAAGAACCTTTGTAATGAGTATAGAACTTGAGAATTGTAAATATTACTTTAATATATAAAAGTTATATTCGTTCTTTGAGACTTTTCAATTAAATGAATGTATGAATGTTGTACAGTATTGCCCCATCTATCGGGTTAGAAGATACCCAGATTTGGGTGCGCTACAAGTTGGTATCAGAGCCCAGGTTATAAAACTTAAGGGAGAAAGTAAAACCTTAAGTCATAACCTTAAGAAAAGAAGTAAAAGATGGAAAGTAACCTTATAAAAATGCATTATATTATGTTATGTGGTTTTATTATTTACTGACATGTTCTAATCAAACTATATTGTTTTATTGTAGATGTCAGGAGAAAATGATATGTATAGCGACATACAGTTAGTGAGCGAGAATTCGGTTAATCGGGTAGAGATACTACCAAATCCTGTAGCCGTAGAACCAGAAGTGGTGACATTCGAGTCTGGAGACTCAGACAATTTAGACTACATGTCTATATTTGATGGCATGATAGAGGAGGAGGTTGACGTGATGTCCTTTGATCAGGTTCCACCTACAGAGGAATTGTCTACGGGAGGATCAATGAAGGCATTGTTTATGTCAGTATTGGATAGAAATATCCATTACTGCCAAGAGGTTAAGGAGTTGAAAGAGGAACTCCAAGCTGTCCGGGAGGACAAGGCTAGTATGGAAGGAATGTGGGAAGAGGAGCACGATGATAGAGTCCTAGCTATGGACAAGGTCCGAGATTTGAAAGGAGAAGTCTTTGAGTTCAAGCAGGAGTTAAAGACTAAACAACAAAAGTTGGAGAGGATGTCCTATATACATAGGAGTTTCCATGTAGATTTCCAGCGCCAGGTAGCTGGATATTAGATAGAAGCATGACAGACCCGTCATACCATCAGTAGAGATGTTGTTGCCGGTTTGGCCAGAGTAGACTTTGAGAATGCCTTACGACAAATGTAATCTAGCAATAGCTAGAGTAGCTTAGATATGTAAATATTACATATCTAGTAGTGACGTAAAACCTCTTTTGTATAAACAAAGGGTAGTCTTGTGTAAAATCCCAATTTTTAGAAAGTAATTGTGGGATGGTAATGTAATCAGCAAGGCTGAGTAATGTAAAACAATGTAGTGTTATACTACAAGTTATGAATCAATATAAGTCTTTTTATGGAATATATTGAGTAATGAACATAAATTATTATTTTCTTATAAATAATAACAAACCAACAAGAATAATATAATAATGATGTATTATTTTCTTAACAGTAAAATGCCGCCAAGAAGGAGACAACGAAATCAAGATACAAATGTTAACCAACCGGAGGGTGGTCCAGTTAATCCAACGCAAGAGTTCGTTAATCTTTTAACGACTGCATTTAATAGAGCGGGGGCTAATGTACCTGTGATTCCGGGAGTAGTACGAGCTACTACTTTTAAGGATTTTAAAAGTGTAGGTCCGCCGGAGTTCAAAGGAACTACGGACCCTATAAAAGCCTAGACTTGTGTAAAAGAAATCGAGAAAGCATTTGTAATAGCAAATGTTGAGGAGGGTCAAAAGGTTGCCTTTGCAACCTATTTGATGAAAGGAGAGGCCAACTTCTGGTTGGAGGCAAACCAGGCTAGGGCCGATATAGGAAATCTAACGTGGGAGAGGTTTAAGGACTTCGAGAACTATTTTCCCACAAATATGCAAGGGAGGATGGAAATGAGGTTTCTTGAATTGAAACAAGGGGAGATGACAGTTCCCCAGTATGCTGCCAAGTTTAATGAACTGGCACGATTCGCTCCACATCAAGTGGACACTGAAGTGAGAAAGGCTAGGAGATTTGAGCAGGACTTGAAACCTTGGCTCTATAGCTGAATCTCGATGTTCTAAAGTACTTCCTTTGGAACCATATTAGGAAAAGCAATAATTGCCGAAGTCAAGGATAAGAAAAATAAGGGCAAGGTTGATGGAGGAACCAAGACTGAGGGAGCCAGTGGAAGTGGAAATGGTCAAAAGAGGAAGGGCTTTAACTCTAGGAATACCAGAGTAAAACAAGGGGATTCTAAGAGAAGGATGGAGGCCTGTAAAACCTGCGGGAAAACTCACTTAGGAGTCTGTCTCAAAGAAAAGGCAGTATGTTATAATTGTGGACAGGAAGGGCACATTTCGCCTAACTGTCCAAATCCAAAGAAAAATAAAGGATGTTTTGTATGTCGATCAACTGACCACATAGCGAAGAACTGCCTAAAGAAGGGGACGGAAGGAAATAAGGGAACTAATAGTGGTAAGTTGGCTATTAGTGGTCCATCTCAGCCAGGTAAATCAATGGCTCGCACTTTTATATGACGGTCCAAGATGATGTGGCATCAGGGGAGGTAGTTGCAGGTATTATTTCGATCAATAACATAAATGCATACGTGCTTTTTGATTCGGGTGCTACTTGTTCGTTTATAGCATGTGATTTTGCTAGACGATTTGAATTATTTCCCGAAAAATTACCTATACCTTTGAACATTAAGGTAGCAAATGAAGAGATAATTCCTGTTGAAAATATTCATAGGAGTTGTTGCGTAGAGGTACGGGGTTGTAAGTTATCGGTAGATTTAATACCGATAAAGTTAGGAGATTTCGACGTAATTCTCGGAATGGATTGGTTAATTAATCATGAAGCAATTATAGATTGCCAAAAGAAATGTGTGAGAATCAAGACGTTGAAGTAACCTCCTGTAGTATTTTAAGGTAGTAAGTTGTCGGGACATCCGTGTTGCCTTACGATGACACAAACTAGAAAATTATTAAGGAAAGGTTGTGTGGGTTACCTTTATCATGTTGTGGATACCCAGAGAGTGGGAGCAACCATGGAACAATTACCTATAGTAAATGAGTTCATGGATGTATTTCCAAGTGAGTTACCGGGGTTACCGCCGGATAGGGAGATCAAATTTGTGATAGACATTGTGCCAGGAGTGGCACCAGTCTCAAGGGAACCGTATCGTATGGCGCCTATGGAAATGAAAGAACTAATGGTTCAGCTACAAGAACTATTGGACAGAAAGTACATTCAACCAAGTGTTTCTCCGTGGGGGGCACCAGTGTTGTTTGTCAAGAAAAAAGACGGATCGTTGAGACTTTGTATCGACTATCGATAGTTGAACAAGTTAACGATAAAGAATAAATACCCATTGCCCAGGATCGAACAGTCGAAAACACCGACTGAGGTGCGGAGTTTCCTAGGGTTAGTAGGGTACTATCGAAGATTTATCCAAGATTTTTCGAAGATAGCTACCCCGTTGACTAATTTGACAAGGAAGACGGTGAAATACGTATGGACGGATAAATGTGAAGACAGTTTTCAATAATTGAAGAAAAGATTAAGTGAAGCGCCTGTTTTGTCGTTGCCTGATGACACGGGAAATTTTGTAGTGTACAGTGATGCTTCGCATAGAGGACTTGGTTGTGTGCTTATATAGTATGGCAAAATCATTGCATATGCGTCACAGCAGTTGAAGGATTATGAGAAAGTTTATCATACTCATGATATGGAACTGGCTGCAGTAGTGTTTGCCCTAAAGATATGGAGACATTATCTTTATGGGAAAAAATGTGAGATATATACGAACCATAAAAGTCTAAAGTATATCTTCACTTAGAAGGATTTAAATATGAGACATAGAAGATGGTTAAAGTTGATAAAGGATTATGATTGTGAAATCCTGTATCACCCTGGAAAGGCCAATATAGTTGCCGATGCCTTATGTAGAAAGGGTCGGGAAAAGTTGTCTATGTTAACAACTCAAAATGAGTTAATAACAGAGATGGCTAGGATGGAATTAGAGGTAAAGTTGCCAATTGAGGCGGAGCAGAGACTGTTTACGACGGAGATGCAGTCTACCATCGTAGAAAGAGTCAAGGAAGTACAACTCACGACAGACGAGTGTAATCAAATGAAAAAGCAGTTGTCCGAGAAGGAAGATGCTAAGTATAGTCTTGATAATGAAGGATTATTAAGATTTGAGGGAAGAATTTAGGTTCCGAATGAGATGGAATTAAAAGAGCAAGTGTTACAAGAAGCTCATAATTCGAGGTACTCGATACATCCTGGTAGCACTAAGATGTATCAAGACCTTCGACAGAGTTTTTGGTGGCCGAATATGAAGAGAGAAATAGCAGAGTATGTGAGTAGGTGCTTGACTTGTCAAAAAGTTAAGGCCGAACATCAACGAACCAGTGGCTTATTACAGTCATTGGAGATTCTAGAATGGAAGTGAGAGCATATTACGATAGATTTCTGAAAGTAGTATGCACACAAGCCAATCAAGTTTGATGATAAAGCATATACTTTGTTACAATCTTATTCATTTATTAATAAAAAGTATTAATTTATTAAAGGCTTTTAATTATCTACATGATGCTGTTTTATAATATGTGATAAACCCATTATTTTAAGCAATGCTTTTAGAATAATGATGATGATCATTCTAATGAGATCTAAATTCTTAGAAAGCTTAAAACTAAAATAGTTCCCAATCGTTGGATTACTAAATTGGGGATTAGTGAATCTGGATAGATTGGTACATACGTTACTTGCTCATTGGATGAGGATGATTGATCTCATGATCATTTGTGTGGAGACACTAAAGCAAGTACGTAGGTGCTTATTGGAAAATAAGTTCACTGAACGTGGCTCGCTAAGGAATACCTAATGGAGTTTTACTTACCTGTCAATAGGAATTCATGTAGTGATAGTAATACAAGTGATCCTTGGACTTGAGATCATCATAGTATCTTGTGTATGATGAGTTATACTTTGACTTATTCCTTAAGACTCTTACGGTATATCAAAGGGTATGCTTGGGTATAATAAGTTATACATGGAGATAATGTATGATCAATAAAGAATCTACCAGTTCTAGTAAAAGAAGAGAAATGTCCTATGTAATTCGATAAATGATAACTCAGTAGTCCTTGGCCAATGCAGAATGAAATTAGAAAGGTGTTTCTAATTTACATTATTTAGGGTTGTGCATTTAAGAGTCGAAATACATATAATTAAGTAAAATAAGACTTGACAGTAATTCCATGTCTTATATTTAATTGGGATATTGTATGGTGGAATGATTAAATTGTACGATAACTATTTACTCAAAGGTTTTTTTTATGATTAATGTTGAAATCTATATTATCTGGAATGCCGTTAATCGCTAGGGAGGCTTATCCCTATTGTAGAATAAATATTATTTATTTTAAATAAATTATTAGTTTAATTTATTTATTTAAATAAGATTATAATTGTTCTAATTGATTTATTCACAACCGGTTTAATATGGAGAACTTAAAGGGTAACACCATAAAAGGAAGAATAATTATTTAAGAAGTTAATGGCATAATCGTAATAATATGTTAAGTATATTTAATTTAATCTATGGTGATAGGATAAATTAAATAGCTTAATATTTATTATTTAATATTTTAGAAATATTAAATATAAATTAATAAGAGGAGTCTTATTAATATTATTATAATTATTATTATTTTAATTTCTAAAAGACTTTAGGAATTAATTTAATATATGTACTCTCATTTATTCCTAATAGGATTGTGAGGAAAACTTAGTTAAAGGAGTTTAATTAATTATCCCTAATAAGATTAGGGAGCCCATTTAATTAAAAGAGTTTAATTAAATAAATAATACCTTATTTTTAATAGGGTTACTTGATATCTTTATAAGAGGAGTCTTATATCAGATATCAAACATACGTTATTCTAATTGTTGGAGAGTACGCTCCTTTTCTATAGAGATAAAAAAAACTAGGGTTTTGCCAAACACCCATCTTTTGAATCTTTCTTCTTCCTTGATGGATCACCTCTAGAGGCCAAACAATTGGGTGGCTAACGTTGATCAAAGGAAAGAATCAAACCCGGTGAATTCAAGTTGAACGCGAAAAGAATTAGAGGTGAACTTATACTTGAGGAAGCTCGGATCTTCAAGGGTATGATTCTTGTTCTTTCTTTTTCGTTTAATTAATAATTTTGCATAAAGGTTGATCCATGTATATGGTTTGTAAAATTTTAAAACTTTGATTTTACATGTTTCCGCTTATTTTGTGCAATTTGATTGCGTTCATGAATATTACAAACCTAACAGTGGTATCAAGAGCCAAACCTTTATGCAAATTATTAATTATTTTAATTTGATATGTATATTGATATGTGTTTAAAACAATTTAATCGGGTATAATTTTATTGTATAAAATTAAAAAAAAAAACCGAAATCATTTTCGCGAAACCCGCTTTTATAAATGGTACTGTGATTCACGTGACTCATGTTAAAGTGATGGTACTGTGATTCATGTTAAACCCGCTTCATATAATATCTACAGGATTTCTTTGTTTTCTATATTATATATATATTAACACGGAATGCCCACGTTTTTTTTAGTTATCTGAAGTTCTTTCTTCAAGGAAACATGTATATATATATATATATATATATATATATATATATATATATATATATATATATATATATATATATATATATATATATATATATATATTATTCTTAATAATTTTATCATTAAAATAAAAGTTTATTTTAATCTTAAAATAAAATGTTTATTTTAATTTTAAAATTAAAATTTCATGCTAACTAATTAGAGTTGGAATTGGATTCCATGATAACTAATTAGAGTTGAAATTGGATTTCATATTTCCTTAAATAAAGGAGTTTATTTAGATATAAAATAAGATTTCATATTATTCAAAATAAAAGAGTTTATTTGTGAATAGGAAAGAGAATCCTAATTTCCTTAAATAAAGAAGTTTATTTAGATATGGAATAAGATTTCATATTATTCAAAATAAATGAGTTTATTTGTGAATAGAAAAGAGAATCCGTGTTTCCTTTAATAAAGGAGTTTTTTTTATATGGAATTGGATTCCATAATTAATTAAAATAAAAGAGTTTATTTTGATTAATGATTTTGATTAAAATAAAATAGTTTATTTTATTCAAAATTGAATAAATTAAAATAAAATAGTTTTATTTTGATTTAAATTTAGATTAAAATAAAGGAGTTTATTTTAATTCAAAATTAAATTTTATACTAACTAAATTTGCCCATTAAATGATATCAATATATATATTGAATGTTTATTATTAATGAGATAAATATTATTTATTGATACATATGGTGATGTGTATGATAATAAATGGGATTTATTATGGACTATTGATCAATGTGATTGGATTTTATTTTAGTTGGATGCATGAATGTATGAGTTTTATTAAATGGGGTCTGCGTACCTCGTCTTCTCTAATTTTTCATAATGTAAATTCTATCTTCCTCCTATGTACTTTCCCTTGACTATTGATCAAGGTTTTTATTTATTTTAAATAGTTTTGTAATAGGAATAGTTAGAACTAATTTTGAAGAATTGAAAATCAAGGATCAAGGAGCGCTTGAAGACCCGTTTGTAATGGAGCCCATGTTTAAATGTAATAATTATATTTAAATATTACACCCCTATGGTTTGACCTTTTGGTTCACTTGGTGACTCTAGTAAACCAAACTAGAATAAAAGTTCATAATCAATCCAGGTAGGATATAGTATTCTATATGTGCATGGCTATACTATATATATATATATATATATAGTATGCAAACATGCTTCGCATGTTAATTAATATGACGCGTATTTTATATATATATGTGCATGCGCGCTAAACAAGATAAAACAAATTAATATCAAATCCCTCAAATATTTTATAATAAGTTGTAACGTTCAAAGATATTTGAAATATCGAACGTCGCCTTCTAGCATGATAGAAACAATAGAGTATTGAATATTTAATATGAGTTTGTTGTGCACACACAAGGCAAGTATTAAATATTTAAGATGTTTTTATTACATATGATGTTTATAAGGAATTGAACATTACTGCTTTGTTGTGCACATACAAGGGCTGTAGTTTTCTCTTCACTTATATGGAAATGCTGGTCTGACTTAACTTAAATCATTTTAGTTCGGATGTGCACACACTTGACCATTATAATTTAAGAGGCAAAATAAAAGGAGTTACATAGTTGATGTAATTGACAAGAGTTGTCTACCTATTTATTTATATATAGTTTGTTGTGCGCACACAAGGCTATATACATTTGAAATGGGATCCTTATTCTCGCTAGCATATATTTAATTAGATATTGCCGAACTATATATTGAGGGTAATATAGTTTGAAGAAAATAGTGGGAGATACCAATTTAAAATAAGTCCTAATTTATTTTGATAATTAATAAAAGAATGTATGTTAAAATGTTGTTGATTACAAATTCATTTATAGAATTTTACAATGTCTAAATTACTATCACTGCGAAACATATTAGATGTTATTTAACCGGACCGTATTAAACGGATTAGTTAATGAATTTGAGAATAGTTCTCACGGCTGAAAAGTTATCTTATGTCCTTAATACGCCTATCCCTGCAATGGTAGTAGACAATGCCTTTGAGGAAGAGATTGCTACTTTTAGAAAGTGGCAAGATGATGCATGGTTGGCTCAATGCATCGTGCTCGCATCCATGAGTAACGAGCTTCAGCGTCAGCATGAAACTATGGATGCTCCTACTATACTCCTGCACGTCAAGCAGTTGATGCTGAGGAAAGTAGGACTGATAGATATCAGATATCTAAAGAGCTCTTCCGATCTAGAATGCCAATGACACTACAGTATAGACACATGTCCTAAACATGATCAATTTGATTGAACAATTAGGACAATGGGTTTTGTCATGGATGGAGAGTTGAGCTAAGATTTGATCTTGCACTCACTCCCGGACTCCTTTCACAATTGTTGTGAATTTTTCATATGAATAAGCTAGATATCAGCCTCGCTGATTTGCTTAACATGTTGAAAAATATTGAGAGTCACTATCCAACCAAGAAAGACCATGTCTTACTGGTAGGGGCTAAAGGATCTTCTGAAAAGAAGAACTATTCTAAGAAGGTAAATAAAAAAAGCAAAAATAAAGGATAATAAGAACAAAACTGATACGGATAGCAAAGGAGTTTGCTTCCACTACAATAAGCCTGGACACTGAAAAGAAACTGCGAGAAGCATCTTGCAGAGGCTAACCAATGAAGCTTAGTGAAGTTTCGATTACAAATACAAATTTGTTCATGATTTAAAATAAAATTTTCTTTAAGTCAAGGTTCTACTTGGGTATTGGATACCGACTTTGGTTATCATAAATATAGATTTATGAAGGGACCAAGCAGAAGTGGAAAGCTGAACATAGATAAGTAATCATATGTGTGGGAAATGAAGCAAAGGTTGTTGCATTAGCCATAAAAACTTATAGTTTAGCATTGCCTACGGGCAAATCTATTAAGTCAATAAGTTGTTATTGTATTTCAGTTCTCGTTAGAAACATTATTTTCATTTTGTTGTTGGACAATGAAATTTGGTATTATAATCAAGAACAATTGTTGTTCTATTTATAATAATAATGTTTTGTATAGAACTGGAATATTACTTAATGGATTTTGTATACTTGACTTACGTGAAAACAATTTTACAAATTGAACAAACTAGTATATGAAAAGGAGATGATCATTCAAAGAGTTGAATATATGTATTTGCTGAAATACAAGTGTGAATTATTTGAAAGGTTTAAAGAATTCAGAAGTGAAACAAATTGGCAAAGTATTAAGATTCTTTGATTAGATCAAGGAATAAATACTTGTGCAATAAGTTTCTAGATCATCTCAAATGGTTTTCTCATAATAGATGCCTCCTGATACGTAATAATTGATTGATGTATCTGAAAGGAAAAATCGTACCTTATTGGACATGGTACAGTCCATAATGATTTTACCGACATTCCAGTATTCTTCTAGGATCATGTCCTAGAAATGGCTGCATATCTACGAAAAGGTAACCTCAAAATCCGGCCTCAAGACTCCATAAAAGTTATGGACAGGGAGGATTCCTAATCTTAAATATGTTAAGATAAGGGGTTGTCCAACTTATGTGAAAAGGTTTCAAAGGATAAGCTTGGGACAAAATTTGACATGTACAGATTTGTGGGACATCCTAAAGTAAGTTTGGAGCATATGTTCTATAATCCTACTTAGCAAAAGGTGTTTGTTGAGAAACATGCTGCCTTCTAAGATAAAGACATTTATCATTAAAGGGGCTAGTGGGAGGATAATAGATCTTGAAGAGTTCAAGAACCACAAAATATTATAAGTCAAATACGAGGAACCTGTAGATAGACATATTGTACCACAACCGAATCATAAGTCTGGAATAGTACCGAAGATACCTGGGAGGTATGGATTCATCATAAATGATGATGATGAGGTACACATTATAGAAGATGATGATCCAGTTACATACGATGAGGTAAGAATTGTAGACACTCTGAGAATTGGATTGAAGCAATCTTCTCAAATATGGAACATTCGTTTTGATGAGACAATCAAAAGAGTTTGATTTTATCAAAAAACAAGAATGAACCTAGTGTGTACAAAAGGGTCAGTGGGAGCGCCGTGACATTTCTAGTATTATATGTTGATATACTACGGATAAAGAATGACATACCAATGCTATAATTAGTAAAGATAAAGTTGTCTAAACATTCCTCCATGAATGATTTAGGATGAGTATCGTAATTCGAGATATAAATCTATTTGAATAGATTTAAAAGGATGCTCAGCTTAACCCAAGGAACGTATATTCATTTGATGCTAAAGTTGTTTAGCATGGCAAACTCCATGGGATGTCTCATGTTGATGAGACATGGAGTGTATCTTTCTTAATATTCCTCATAGACTCCTAAAAGAGAGATTGCATGTGTGACGCCCCCAAAATAGGTATACAACACCCATTCTGAGTCGCCAAATACATGGTACAGAAAGCAAACTACAACTTCAATAATATAATTATCGTGCAAAATACGACAACATATACTGTGAGTTTAAATACAAATATTATCTTCTAGACAATATCCACACTCAAATAAGTCCTCATTACAATTATTCAAATACTATTTTACAGAAATATTGAGGACTGCTAAAACATCTTTCTAGAACCATCACTCCATACCCCGACTAGATCCTGCTATGTTCTCACCTCCTGAGAAGAAAAATGGAACAAAAAGGAAAAGGGTGAGCTCAACTAGCCCAGTAAAGAATATTATGACTAAGATAATATACAACAAATTATCATTAGTATTCAACAGGGAAAAATCTGATAGAATTTAATCGACAACAAGTTTTAGATCAACAACTGCAGCGAAAACAGCAAACCATTAGAAGAGTCAAGTAGAGAATGAATTCTACTATCTTCTAAGATTTAAAAGTTCATCATCAATATTTTATCCCTGTAACATCAATTAATAATCATCTTTATCCAAATATTCATCTTTGCACTACAGGCCAAAGATATTCATTTGTATCACCTGTCAGTCATGTTCATCTCAACACCTGTTCATCTTTGCACTACAGGCCAAAGATATTCGTCAAGTAATCATACATCTTTGCACTACAGGCCAAAGATATTCAGTAATATCATCATTTAGGACTGAAGATGATGAAAAATATCTTTAAGAGAACAAATCCAATGAGACAGAATGACAAATAGTAGGGATTCATATAACAGTTTATCCAAGATCAATAATACTTCATAATAATCAATTGTGAAGCAGAATTCAAAAATAAAGATCAAAACATGGATACAATCAAAGATAGTAACCATAATAGACATCTTGGACAAAAAGAAAAATTTTTATTTTTCGGTGAATAGTGCCGTATTCGTGAATAGTGCCGTATACGTGAATAGTGCAGTATACGTGAATAGTAATCCCGACACAAAAAATTCCAAATTTGATAAAAAAAAACTCGTATCAATATTTCAGCATAATGATATTGAAGAAAATAATATCATTTAAGAAGAAAATAATATCCCTTACCTCAAAATATCAGTACTTCTGGTCGGAATACCGGTATAAGGCTGAAAGAAACTTGCTCTGATGAATAGAAACTCTCAAAGTATCTAAATACTCACAAAATACACTCAATAATCTAGAGAGAGAAAGAGAGAAAACTTGTTTCTGGTGTGATTTTCAATTCTAACTTAGCCCTCTATTTATAGGAAAATGTTAGCACGCCGAAGCAGACTTAACCTGCAACCTGATGGCTTTACCTGCTACTATTCCCACCCACCACATTTGAATAAAAATCTCAGCACATTTCTTCACCAACCAAAAGTGGGGCCCACCAGTTCTAGAATTTTCCATGAAAACGATAAACTCCGAAAATTCAACAATTTCTAAACCAGTCATCTCGTAAAATTCATAATAAATCATACGTTCATTTTTAACGGTTCAAAATTTGTGGACATATACTTAACTTATATATGTATAACATATCCAAAAATTACAACGATCCAACGGTCGGATTAAAAATTATAACCCCCGCAAAATATCTCAAAAACCCTGATTTTTAATACCTCCATTTCGACAAAAATACTGATAAAAACCTCAACATTAACTCCTTCATTTTTAACCACAAAAATATATCCTTCATTTATATCCACATAAAATAAATATTTCCTTATCATATGAATCAATAATTAATTATTCACAAATAATATTACAGAATCACATTTATGACAACCAGGCCGTTCCCAGGAAAAGAGGGGGCTTTCCAATAAGGATTTCTCCTTACTGGCACGCAATTAGATGACCAAACCTCTCCTTAGATAGAACTTTCTAGACATTGCCAATA
Organism: Panax notoginseng; assembly: GCA_016801055.1. Classification (NCBI taxonomy): domain Eukaryota; kingdom Viridiplantae; phylum Streptophyta; class Magnoliopsida; order Apiales; family Araliaceae; genus Panax; species Panax notoginseng. The sequence continues at coordinate 160,423,102 of CM029013.1, forward strand.
ATGTTATCTAATAATATTATTCAAATAATATGAATTATTGATCTAATAATGGAAAATACTGTGCAACAACAATTATTGAAACAACAATAATATAAAATATCAACGCAGCAATTATTGAATCAATAAAATATTGAACAATAACTACTGTAACAATTATTGAGTAGTGCCTTCTTACGTAAGAATCAATAATTGGTGCAATACCGTGTGCTACTGTATTTTAACCACCGGGTATTCCAACAGTATTAACGGTAACAACTACGCCATTATTTATAAATAACTTATACTTGTCGTTTTCTTCATCCAATCGCTTTTCGTTATGGAGCCCACACAAAGCTGCGCTGTCGTACGAATATTCCCCGACAGCAAGAATATTCCACGACCAAACGAATATTCCCCGACAAAATGAATATTTTATAACCACTTGCTTATTTTGCAAAAATTTACACATTTCACCCATAACCAAAGTATTATATCAAATTAACCCCTTATTATTCACAATAATATTTAGAGAAAATTTGATTTTATTCATTAATAAGTTGGGGTCTTACAACCTCCCCTCCTTATGAAATTTCGTCCTCGAAATTGACGTACGTACCTGATGTTTCAAAAAGGTGAGGATACCTCGCTTTCATTTCTGATTCCAACTCCCAGGTCATTTCTTCAATAGCATGATTTCTCCACAAAACCTTAACTTGTGGTATAACCTTCGTGCGTAGGACATGCTCTTTCCTATCCAAGATCTTAACAGGTACCTCCTCGTACATTAAATCTTCAGCTATCTCGTCTGGTTCTAACTCAATAATGTGGTTCGGGTCTTTAACATATTTATGAAGCATAGATATGTGAAAAATATTATGAACACGAGACATGCTTGGAGGTAATGCGAGTCTATATGCCACATTTCCTATTCGCTCAAGAATCTCAAATGGACCAACAAATCTTAGATTGAGCTTTCCTCTCTTCCCAAATCTTGTAACTCCCTTCCGTGGTGCAACACGTAATAATACATGATCCCCAATATTAAATTTCACGTCCTTCCGATGAAGATCCGCATAACTCTTTTGTCGATCCTGTGCCGTTTGTATACGTTGTCGAATCGTTTGGATCTTCTCTGTAGTAATGCGTACCAACTCTGGTCCCAACAATGTTGCTTCACCCACCTCGTCCCAGCATATTGGAGAACGACATTTTCTTCCATACAACGTCTCGAATGGAGCCACACCTATGCTCGCTTGATAACTGTTATTATAGGAGAATTCCACCAATGGTAGGTACTTATCCCAACTCCCTTTGAGATCTAGGACACAAAGTCTTAATAGATCTTCAAGAGTTTGAATAGTCCTCTCTGATTGTCCGTCCGTTTGAGGATGGTATGCTAAACTGAATCGTAAATCCGTGCCCATAGCTTTCTGCAAGCTAACCCAAAATCGTGAAGTGAATCTTGGGTCACGATCTGAAACTATGGATATTGGCATTCCATGCAATCTCACAATCTCGTTCACGTATATACTAGCAAGACGTTCAAGGGAATAAGTCTCACGTATCGGCAAGAAATGAGCGGACTTGGTCAATCTATCAACAATAACCCAAATCGCATATATGCTTTGAGAAACCTTGGGAAGACCCGTAACAAAATCCATAGTAATGTGTTTCTACTTCCATTTCGGAATCTCAAGTGGTTGCAATGGACCCTTTGGTACTTGATGCCCCGCTTTTACACGTTGACAAGTTAAACATCTCGAGATAAACTCCACGATCTCTCTTTTCATATTGCTCCACCAAAATGTATGTCGAAGATCGTGATACATTTTGGTACTCCCAAGATGGATTGCAAACGGTGTGTTGTGTGCCTCCATCATTATTCTATGCTTCAAGTCAAAATCGTTAGGAACACAAAGTCTGGAGTTGACTCGAAGTATTCCTTCTTCATCGATTCTTGCTTCTGAAATAGCACCTTCTTGCACTTTCTTCTTCATACGCATCAGCTCCATGTCCGTAGCTTGAGCAGCTTTAACTTTATCGATTAAAGTCGGTTCTACTCGTATATTTGATATCATCATGTGGGTACTTGGAGCCTTCATCTCTATCTCCATCCTTTGCAAGTCATACAAAATGGGCCTTTGTGTTAACCACATTGCATTCGTACCCGCATATGATCTTCTACTCAATGCGTCAGCTACTACGTTTGCTTTTCCAGGATGATATTGGATGGTATAATCGTAATCTTTCAACAGCTCGAGCCAACGTCGCTGCCGCATGTTGAGTTCCTTTTGGGTGAAGAAATATTTGAGGCTTTTATGATCTGTATAGATCTCCACTTTCTCCCCATACAGGTAGTGTCTCCAGATCTTCAACGCGAAAACGACTGCTGCCAACTCCAAATCATGAGTAGGATAATTCCTCTCATATTCTTTGAGTTGTCGTGAGGCATAGGCTATGACTTTTTCATGTTGCATGAGAACACATCCTAACCCTTTGCCTGAAGCATCGCTGTAGATAACAAATCCATCCGAACCAGATGGTATTATCAGAACAGGTGCCGAAATGAGTCTCCTCTTAAGTTCTTGGAAACTCTTCTCGCATTCCACACTCCATACGAATTTTGTATAGGAATTTTATATAAATTCTATAGGAATTATAATACGAAAATAATACATAAACTATGAGTATATGTATTAAGAAATGTTAATGGACTTGAAGATTGGTTAACAATTATATACAAGTCCATGTGAATTAAAGGGAGAGGCCCAATTATTAATTAATGAACCAATTAGTGTTTATTAATTCATAGCCAAAGGTTAATCTAATCTTAGCCCAAACTTAAGTCCAATAAAATGGGTTGACCCATGGGGCAAACCATATCAATATGGTTAATATGTGGTGATCAAGTTAATGTGATGACCAAGACTTAAGAGTAATGACTAAGTCAAAAGAGTAATGACCAAGTGTAGGATAAGTGTTGTGATTAACAAGTAGTGAATACTAAAGAGGTGACTTAAAGGTGGTGAGATGATTTAATGACTAAACTACCCTAACTTTGCAAATTCTATAAATAGAGAAGACTTATAAGCATTTGTTGGTTGTTCAAATAATCTAGACTTCAAAAAGTGCTTAAGTGTTAGAGAGAATAAGCTAGCAATAAGTTACTTCCATAAGTCAAGAAGAAGAAGAAGCTATTTATCAAAGACTTCAATAGTAAGACTTCTTCTCCAATTATCTTCTATTTCTACCATGATAGGTTGATAAGAAAAGAGGGATTAAGAAATATGAATGATAAGAAGCAAGAAGAATATGTACGTCATGGACTTAAGCCACATAAGTTGGTAATAAGTCATTTAAGATAACATAAGTTATAAACTTATGTAAAGATAATATGAACTTATAAGGAGTTTATTAAGAGAATTGATATGAAGGTAAAAGAATTTATATGATCATATGTATTATGTATACCTAAGTAAAGTTATATGTTAAGCACATGTAAAGTATGATGATTAAGAAACTCTAATTGTCATAAGTCGTGAATAATCCAATCTTAAGTAGTTTATAATTTGATAAGTTATAAGCTCATGAGGAGTCAAAGTCCAATAATGAAAATAAGTTGTTGTATTATGTATGTTGAGATATTCACATGATGAATGAAGTTCATTTGTAATGTTGAACAAATCGTAAGAATGAAGATTTGCCGAAAATTGCACGATTGGGCGACAATCGTCGAATTCGTAAAATTCTCGGAATGGAAGTCAAATTTTGTGTTTGATCATGGAATTATTACTTTACAATGGAGTTAAGTCATATTTGGCATTTAAGAGTTACGGACTCAAAAATGACCGAATTCTGACTTAGAACGAAGAAACGAGCGTTGAACGTTCACGAACGTTTATCGTTTTTGTTAAAAATGAACCAATAGGTGAATTTTTAGCAAACAAAGTCAAATAGATAAAATTCTTGAATGATCATGTAGATTACGTAATTTTTGAACCATAGGCTTTTGAACGAGCCAATTCAGACTTATAACGAAGAAGTTATGTGTTCGGGAAGGTCATAAAAAATTTCAAAACTGAAATTATTTTCTAGTGCACAGAGTTGGCGCCGCGGCGCTAACTCTTGGCAAAATGACCAGCGCCGCAGCGCCATGTACAGTACAAAAAATTTCTGGAGAGTCGTGCCGCAGCACAGCCCATTAAGTAAGGACTCACGCCCCAGCGCAAAGTCTGGGAAATGCTAGGATAAGGCTCGCGCGCAGCGCGAGATGTAATGATAAAGTCGGCGCCGCAGCGCCAGCCTCAGAACGAAGATAGTAATGAAGGTTTCTAAGTACAAAGAAAGGAAATGGAAATAAACACAAACTAAAGGAAGGTAATGTAACATTGTTTAAACTTTGTTAAACCTTAAGGAATGTAATGTAAAGGTTAAGATAACCTAGTCGAGTATAAATGCAATGGTAATGTTAAACCGGAATGAATAGTAACTGAATCTAATACACGATTAGATTGAAATGAAGGGTATGACATAGTCATATACATATTTGATTATATGTGACCTAATGTAAAGTCATTATGTGATCATGTATTGTAGAGACTTGAACGACTTGAACATAAAGTTAATATACGGTAACAGACGCTAAAGGCAAGTATTCTAACTCTTGTTTCAGTTCAATCTGAATAAGTTTAAGATTCATGTATTCTTTCGCATGAATTGAGGTATGTTGAGGTTAAAGCTAATCCCATTTGGCTAGACTTGATAATCTACTCTTGTATTATCAAATGTTGTTATCTTTTGTCAACTACTTGATATGGTTTTCAAAAGAAGACTGAAATATTAAACAAATGTTTTGTCGGTAAAACGACAGGCACGTGAGGTTGCGAAATGATTAAACGTACATACGTTTAATGGATATAGTGTTGATCAACATAAAGTACAATAGGCTGATCACCTAGAAGTGCTCATAAGTAATATCGGGCTTACAGAATTCGTTCCGGGTTGTCCTTTTTCAATAAAGAATGAATACTCAAGGTCTTTGACCAGAGTGAATGTTTTACTAAATATTGTTGTTATTGTAAAACATTTTGAAAGAAAAGATGAAGTGTTACTTTGAATTATCAATAGTACTTCATAACTATTGTTCAGTTATTGAAGATATACAATTTGTATGTGTCAAGCATGTTGTTATTAAATTGTTATACTTGCTGAGCTAGCCATGCTCACTCTTACTTGAACCATATGAATGCAGCTAAGACTGAACGTCCCGAAGGATCTAAAAGGGATAAAGGAAAAGCTAAGGCAGATTGTTAAGCTGTCTTGTAATAGTATAGGTCTATTGTTGTAATGTAACTGATATTATGACAAAGAACCTTTGTAATGGGTATAGAACCTGGAAATTGTAAATATTACTTTAATATATAAAAGTTATATTCGTTCTTTGAGACTTTTCAATTGAATGAATGTATGAATGTTGTACAGTATTGCGCCATCTGTCGGGTTGGAAGATACCCGGATTTGGGGGTGCTACATTGTTGGAGATTGAAGCAACTTGGGGATCATTGAAGATTCAAAGCAGAAGCGGAAGAGGAGTCTCAAGACTACTGACAACAAATTCTATTCTCTTCTCTTACTTTTATCTTTTAATGTTTATTCAATTATGGATTCTAGATTTTAATTCAATGACATTGAACTAAATTTCTTGTTTAAGATTGCAACGGATCTTACTACATACATTATTTTAGTATGCTTCTTTATTAATTATTGTGATCTATTTTAGGGATTGTCTACTATGATTTGTGCATAATTGTTTAATTGTGTGGCTAACAATTACCATGATAATTTATATGGATTTAGGAGATGAAATATAGATTTAGATATAATCATAATAGCATGTGATTGTGTTTTCTGCATGGTGCTGGAATTCATGATTTATGTTTAGGATAGGGATATGCCTTTACGCCGTATGCAATTTGATAAGGGAACATGTGCTTTAAAACCTTTTTAATTGTAATTCATATAGGAATATAGTGAATTAGTTAATTAGTTTGTTTAGTTCAATTCTATCAACTGTTGATTTGGATTAATATGTTTGTGACGCATCGGAAGATGGTTATAAATACTAATAAGTTCCTGATTAACAATCCAGAATAGTGAGCATAATTAATAAGAAGTGTTTTAATATAAGTGAAGTAATAAGTGAAGTTGTGATCTTAAATCTCCATAATCTGATTTTAACTAGTGGTAATTAGAATTAATTTACTTAAATAATTTAATTCAAAACCCTAAATTGATTATTTAAATAAAATTAGTTTGGTTAAGAACTAATACTTGGTAATTCTTATTAAATAATTCCTCGTGGAAACGATACTTTTCTTATCATTTTATTACTTGTTGACCGTGTATACTTGCACGGATGTTTTGATTGTGAAATCGATCAACAAGTTTTTGGCGCCGTTGCCGGGAAATTAGTTTAATAATTTTGTCAATATTAATTTTTATCAAATTAGTTTTAATTTAAACGTTTTTTTATTATTTTCTTCAATTCCCTTTCTATTTTTTTTATTTCTTTTCAGGTACCATGTCAGAATTTAATTATCAATGACCGAATACGAGAATGACTCAGCTAAGGGGAGCGGAGATTGATGGACTCATGACACTTTCTACATTATCAGCACAGATTAAGACACTTTCGAGGAGGTTAAATGCTTTTGCAGCACAACGTCGTCAAAGTGTTGCGGTTACTTGTGATTATTGTGCTGGAAATTTTTTGAGTCATCAATGCGCCATAAATTTTGAGCCGGTACAGTATGGTGGTGATTACCTAAATAATTATGTCTATCGCAACAACTATTATCAGGATTGGGATTATCACCTGTATTCTTCATGGAGCCACACGTATCAAGATCAATTTTATGTTCTAAATCCAACATACTCACCGGAGTTCTCGTGTCCACCTCCACTACAACAGGAAGAACATTCTAATTTGGAGGAAATTTTGTCCAAGTTCATAGCTTCAAGTGAGGAGAGGAGGATTAATCAAGAGATATCGAGTTAAAATTTTGCGAACCAGATGGAACAATTACTTAATACCTCAAACATTTATCCTCAATACACTTGGCCCTATAACATGGATTTTGATACTAATGGCGAGCCCGAACCAAATCTGCAACTGGATGTGCCAAATGATGTTGAAAGAGAGGAGACACTTGGGTACCAAGAAAAGAATATCAACGAAGATCTAACTTTGAGTACCAACGAAGATGAGCCGATTTTGATAGAGACCCATGTACGTTCTCCACCAAAGTTCAAGGATCCAGGCAGTTTTGCAAGACCGTGTCCAATTGGTAGTCATGTCATAGGCAAGGCTATATGTGATATGAGAGCTAGCCCAACTTTAGAACCGTGGTGGGATGATAAAGGGAAGATTGAAGAAGACCCTGTTGTGTTGGACCAGCTTCCATGCCATAATTTGATCATAGACATAATGGGGAAAGCACCTAGTGGTTTCCCATACTTAATGGGGATCCTATTAAAAAATATCATGCTAGGTGACCTTAATTTAAGGGTCTTTGCAAATGGGAACCTCCCCAAAAGGGACATTACTTCTAATGGATGGAGGATTCCTCCATTTTCGTAGGGGAATTGGATAGAGAATTGAAGAAGTCAGGCTGAGACTATAAATAAGCGCTTATTGGGAGGCAACCCAAGTTTAATTTTTAGTTTTTATTTTTATTAGGTTTTATATTAGTAGCTTTGAATTTGCATTTATTTAGGATTTAATAAAATTGTTTCTATCATGGTTTACAGGTTATTCAAGTCAAATTCAAGTGTGGTGCCCAATTTGTTCCATGTGCTTAGTATCTACTTGGGTAATGTTTTGATGAAATTTGATTTTGGCCAATGATAAGTGGGTGGTTGATATTATTAACTCTTGGAGAATTGATGAGCATGCTTAGTCTATATTTTAACTCATTAGTTGGTTTTCACATTACTTGCAAAATTTTTGAAAAATTTTACACATCCATTTGTTTAGCCAGTTAGGATTGACATTTTTTGGCTAAATGCTTATGAAAGATACGATTGCAACTTGAGAAATCTTATTTTAGCATCATTCGAAGTGAAAATTAGGCACTCACATAATTAAGTTTGGGGGAAATGTTGGGGTATTTTTGAAAAAAATATATTGGAACCTTCCTGAGTTAAATAATTGAAGCATGTGATGGGTTGAGATGGAGCGTAAAATGCACTCCCCATAAACACAGGCACGAGATGGAGCATAAAACACACTCGTTCAATAAAAAGTGGAAAACAAGATGGAGCGTAAAACGCACTCGTTCATGAAAAGTGGAAAGTGAGATGGAGCGTAAAACACACTCACTAAATAGAGAAAAGAAAATATGTATGTTTGAAATACTTGAGAAGGGTTCATATGTGCTTAAAAGTTGAATATCCAGTTGATCCTCAAGAATTTTTTTTGTTCGTTATCTATTTTAGCGGTGATTGATGTGATAAGAAGTTTTGAGAGTTGTTTTGAAAATCTTTTATGAGTGTTGGTTTATCTTAGCTAAATCATGACTAGTTTGAACATATGGATGCACACACGCACTTAAAGGATCATGAATAGATGTGAAGCTAATGAAAGTTATTAAAAGTTTAGACATGACATTGTTTTGAGATTTTCTACGGGTTAACATTTGTTGTAACCTTTGAGGTCATTGTGCGAATTCATATTGATTTATTGTTTGGGTGGATCATTGCTAGAGGAAGAATTTTTCTAAATTGTGTTTTTGCTTGAGGACAAGCAAATGTTTAAGTTTGGGCGTATTTGACGAGTGAGTTTTATAGCCATGAATTGAGTGCGTTTGAGCTTAATATTTTGGATGTTTTTAAGTGTTTGTGTCTATTCATGCATGTTTTACGTTATTTTGTAGGAATTGGGACAAAAGTTACTTGGATCGACTTTTGGGGTTGCTAGATTCGAATTTTCGGCTTGCCATTTACACATCAGCCACTTCAGAGCCAATTTCAACATTTCTCCAGACCTTATTTCGAAATACTTAAAGAATGAAAGTTCTAGATCCACGTCTTTTCTTTCCGTAACACCATGAATCATCGAAATCGGAGTTCGGACGAAGAAGTTATGGTTATTTTCCCAAAGAACTTCATAGCATAAAATTTTTGAAAAAGAGGCCAGCGCGGGGGCGCCCATTCCTTGCCTATTTCCAGCACCGGTGCACTAATGGCAGTGTTCCAGTGCCGTGAGCAGCACTAGGGTGCTGGGCTCAAGCCTGGTCAAGTTGGGACGCATTTTGGGATGAATTTTGACACTTTTTTGACTCTAAATTGGATTGGGTTTCCTCCTAAGCTAAAAATTGGACTTATAATCTATAAATACATAATGTAAGACATATAAAATGGGGGATTAGATAGACTAGATTAGATAAAAACACTCCAATAGAATAGAACATAAACCCTAGTTTATATTGGGTTGTTGGAGATTGAAGCAACTTAGGGATCATTGAAGATTCAAAACAGGAGCGGAAGAGGAGTCTCAAGACTACAACGAATCTTACTACATAACTTATTTTAGTATGCTTCTTTATTAATTATTATGATCTATTCTAGGGATTGTCTACTATGATTTGTGCATAATTGTTTAATTGTCTAGCTAACAATTACGATGATAATTTATAAGGATTTGGGAGATGAAATATAGATTTAGATCTAATCATAATAACATGTGATTGTGTTTTCCGCATAGTGTTGGAATCCATGATTTGTGTTTAGGATATGGATATATGCCTTTGACGCCGCATGTAATCTGATAAGGGAACATGTGCTTTAAAACCTTTTTAATTGTAATTCACATAGGAATATAGTGAATTAGTTAATTAGGTTGTTTAATTCCATTCTATCAACTGTTGATTTGGATTAATATGTTTGTGATGCATCGGAAGGTGGTTATAAATACTAATAAGTTCCTGATTAACAATCCAGAATAACGAGCATAATTAATAATAAGTGTTTTAATATAAGTGAAATAATAAGTGAAGTTGTGATCTTAAATCTCCATAACCTGATTTTTAACTAGTGGTAATTAGAATTAGTTTGCTTAAATAATTTAATTCAAAACCCTAAATTGATTGTTTAAATAAAATTAGTTTGGTTAAGAACTAATACTTGGTGATTCTTATTAAATAATTCCTCGTAGGAACGATACTTTTCTTATCACTTTATTACTTGTTGACCGTGTATATTTGCACGAAAGTTTTGATTGTGAAATCGATCAACAGTCATGGAGTGCCTCAACAACTAATAAATTGCCACCCGATCTAGAGAAGACAAATTGCCATATCAAGATCTCAAAGAAGATGCCACCAATGTGACGCCCCCAAAATTGGTATACATCACTCATTCCGAGTCGCCAAATACATGGTACAGAAACAAATACAACTTCATTAATACAATTGTCGTGCAAAATACGACAACACGCATACTATGAGTTTAAATATAAATATTGTCTAATAGACAGTATTCAAACTCAAAAGGAGTCCTCGTTACAATTATTGATACACTATTTTACAAAAATAGTGAGGGCTGTTAAAATAACTTTCTAGAACCATCACTCCATACCCCATCTAGTTCCTGCTATATTCTCACCTTCTGAGAAGAAAAATGGAACAAAAAGGAAACGGGTGAGCTCAACTAGCCCAATAAAGAATATTATGAATAAGATAAAGAACAATAAATTATTGTTAGCCTTCACCAAATCAGATAAAATATAATGGACAACCAGTTTTAGATCAATATTCGCAGCAGAAATAACAATTCAGTAGAAGAGTTAAGTAGAGAATGAAATCTACTATCATCTATTAATTTAAAAGTCCATCATCAATATTTTATCCATGTAACATCAATCAATATACATCTTGAATCAAATATTCATTTTTGCATTATAAGCCAAAGATATTCATTTGTATCACAAGTTGGTCATGTTCATCTCAACACCTGTTCATCTTTGCTCTACGGGCCAAAGATATCCATCAGTTAATCATTCATCTTTGCACTACAAGCCAAAGATATTAAGTTATATCATCATTTAGGACTGAGGATGATGAAAAATATTTTAAAGAAACAAATCTAGTGAGATAAAAGGACAAAGATTAGGGATTCGTACTTTAGATAATCCAAGTTTAAAAACGCTCCAAATTAACCATAGTGGAGTAAAATTCAAGAATGAAGATCAAAACATGGATACAATCAAAGATAGAAACCATAATAGACATCTTGGACAAAGAAGAAAGAATTTCAATTTTTTTCCCTATGAATAGTGCCGTATACGTGAATAGTAATCCCGACACAAAAAGGTAGAAATTCCACAATAAAGTTCATATCAATATTTCGGCATAATGATATTGAAGAAAATAATATCATTTACGAATAAAATAACATCCCTTACCTCAAAAGAACAGTACTTCTGACTGGAATATCGGATGTAATGTTGAAAGAAATTTGCACTGAATAACAACTCTCAAAGTATCTAAATACTCACAAAATATGCTCGATAATATATATATATATATATATATATATATATATATATATAGAGAGAGAGAGAGAGAGAAAAAAAAACTTATTTCTGGTGTGATTTTCAATTCTAACTAAACACCCTATTTATAGGAAAATACTAGAACGCCGAAGCAGACTAAAATAATAAAATAGTATTATTATTTTTTCTTTTTTTACGCACCTTTTTTTGTTGAACAAGCTAGCAAGCCATCTTTGAAAAAAATCTCAGCACATATTTTCACAAAAAACAAAAGTGGGTCCCACCCATAATTTTAATAAAAATATTTATTTTCACAATTTCAATAATTCATAATAAATAACCCTTTAATCAGAAAAATACGAATTTTGTGTCCATTCTATAGGAAAGTAAATTCTCTACAACTTTGTAGATTTAAGTTTTCCCAAATTCCCCAACGAAAAATATCCGAAATTCACATACGGATGATTTTTAATACCTTCATTCTGACAATATACCGATAAAACACCTCAACATTAATTCCTTCACTTAAACCTACATAAAAATATAAATTTTCTTATCATATAAATTAATAATTAATTATTCACAAATAATATTATAGAATCACAATTATGACAATCAGGTCGTTCTCAGGAAAGAGGGGGCTTTCCGATAAGGATTTTTTTCTTACTGGCGCACAATTAGGTGACCAAATCTCTCCTTAGAAAGAACTTTCTTAGACATTGCCAATAATGCTATCTAATAATATTATTCAAATAATATGAATTATTGATCTGATAATGGAAAATACTGTGCAGTGACAATTATTGAAATAACAATAATATAAAATATCAACGTAGCAATTATTGAATCAATAAAATAAAATATTAAACAGTAATTACTGTAACAATTATTAAGTAGTGCATTTTTACGTAAGAATCAATAATCCAATAATACTGTGCAATACCGTGTGCTACTATGCAACCACACGTATTACTGTATTTTAACCACCGGGTATTCCAACAGTATTAAAGGTAACTACTACGCCGTTACTTGTAAAAATTTAAACTTGTCATTTTCTTCATCTGATCATTTTTCGTTATGGGGCCCACAAATGGTTGCGCCATCGTACAAATATTCCCCGACAGCAAGAATATTCCACGACCAAATGAATATTCCCCGACAACAATGAATATTTTATAACCACTTGCTTATTTTGCCAAATTTATGCAATTCACTCATAACCAAAGCATTATATCAAATTAACACCTTATTATTCAAAATAATAATTAGAAAAAATTCGATTTTATTTATATATATAAAAAAGTTGGGGTCTTACAACCTCCCCTCCTTATGAAATTTCGTCCTCGAAATTGACGTACGTACTTGGTGTTTCGAAAAGGTGAGGATACCTCGTTTTCATTTCTGGTTCCAACTCCCAGGTCATTTCTTCAATAGCATGGTTCCTCCACAAAACCTTAGCTTGTGGTATAACGTTGGTGCGTAGGATATGCTCTTTCCTATTCAAGATCTTAACAGGTACCTCCTCGTACGTTAAATCTTCAGCTATCTCGTCTGGTTCTAATTCAATAATGTGGTTCGGGTCTTTCATATATTTACGAAGCATAGATATGTGAAAAACATTATGAACACGAGACATGCTTAGAGGTAATGCGAGTCTATAGGCCACATTTCCTATCTGATCAAGAATCTCAAATGGATCAATAAATTATGGATTGAGCTTTTCTCTCTTTTTAAATCTTGTAACTCCCTTCCATGGAGCACCACGTAACAATACATGATCCCCAATATTAAATTCTACGTCCTTTCGATGAAGATCTGCATAACTCTTTTGTAAATCTTGTGCCATTTGTATACGTTATCGAGTCGTTTGGATCTTTTCTGTAGTTATGTGTACAATTTTTGGTCCCAACAACGTTGCTTCACCCACCTCGTCCCAGCATACTGGAGAACGACATTTTCTTCCATACATCGCCTCAAATGGAGCCATGCCTATACTTGCTTGATAACTATTGTTGTAGGAGAATTCCACAAATGGTAAGTACTTATCCCAACTCCCTTTGAAATCTAAGACACATAGTCTTAATAGATCTTTAAGATTTTTTATAGTCCTTTCTGATTGCCCGTCCGTTTAAGGATGATATGCTGAACTAAATCGTAAATCCATGCCCATAGCTTTCTGCAAGCTAACCCAAAATTGTGAAGTGAATCTTGGGTCATGATCCGAAACTATGTATACTGGCATGCCATGCAATCTCATAATCTCTTTCACGTACATACGAGCAAGACGTTCAAGGGAATAAGTCTCCCGTATAGGCCAGAAATGAGCAGACTTAGTTAATCTATCAACATTAACCCAAATCGTATCTATGCCTTGAGAAACCTTGGGAAGACCCGTAACGAAATCCATAGTAATATGTTCCCACTTCCATTTCAGAACCTCAAGTGGTTGCAATGGACCCTTTGGCACTTGATGCTTCGCCTTTACACGTTGACAAGTTAAACACCTCGAGATAAACTTCGTGATCTCTTTCTTCATATTGCTCCACAAAAATGCATGTCAGAGATCATGATATATTTTGGTACTCCCACGATGGATTGCAAATGGTGTGTTGTGTGCCTCCATCATGATTCTATGCTTCAAGTCAGAATCGTTAGGAACACAAAGTTTGGAGTTAACTCGAAGTATTCCTTCTTCATCAATTCTTGCTTCTAGAGCATCACCTTCTTGCACTTTCTTCTTAATATGCATCAGCTCCACGTCCGTAGTTTGAGCAGCTTTGACTTTATCGATTAAAGTCAGTACTACTCGTATGTTTGATATCATCACATGGGTATTTGGAGCCTTTACCTCTATCTCCATCATTTACAAGTCATACAAAATGGGCCTTTGTGTTGACAATATCGCACTCGTATCCGCATAAGATCTTCTACTTAATGTGTCAGCTACTACGTTCGCTTTTCCAGGATGACATTGGATGGTATGATCGTAATCTTTCAACAGCTCAAGCCAACGTCGTTGCCACATGTTAAGTTCTTTTTGAGTGAAGAAATATTTATGGCTCTTATGATCCTTATAAATCTTCACTTTCTCCCCCATACAGGTAGTGTCTCCAGATTTTTAATGTGAAAACGACTGTTGCCAACTCCATATCATGAGTAGGATAATTCATCTCATATTCTTTGAGTTGTCGTGAAGTATAGGCTTTGTGTGATGCCCCCAAATCCGGGTTACCTGACCTCCGAGTTTGGTGCTCACGATCCATAATATAATAACATTTAACTACCCATTTAAATATAAATAGGAATACATAACTCATTAACATATGTTGTTAATACATAAGTCCCAGGTCCACTAACCTTAACATTACAGAAATACCCCTCAGATATATAAAAAAGGTTTACAAAATAATACACCATAATAATATTGTTCATCATAACTAATTTATAACTATGCCTTTTCCCTTGTTCTTCTTCGCCGCCCCTTCTGGAACTTCGTCCCTAGCTGAAAAGTTTTATTTAACAAGGGTGAGCAATAAGTTTACCCCGCAAGTTAAGAGATACAATAAAGATATAAGAATCAATATCAAACCTTCTCACATTCTACGCAACAATAATTCGATAATGAAAGATTACAACGCTTTCAAGGTTTTCTACGATATTCAAATAAATAATCAAGTATTAATTTTACGAAATAACAAAGCGAAATATTTTTCAAATTTATACTGAGCGATCCATTGGATCTTGAACTTCTCTTCTCGAGTAACTATCAAAGTTATACTTTGATATACCCAGGTGTATCAGATAACCATAAAGATTAAATCATACCCCTCTACAAGTATATAAAGTGATCAACTTTATTATACCCTATATTATGCATAATACTTAATCGCGCGCAAAGGTCGAATATACGACCAGTAAAATATTTCCTTTATATAAAAGGTTGTTCTTCTCAGTCTTAGAATCAAGATTTTGATTTAATAACGAAATACTGTGATTTCAAATTCTAGTTACTTCTCGATCTAGCCGAAACAATTGGCATCGATCTGTCAATAATAATTAAATTCTCTTCTCGAACCTATCAAGTTCTAACAAAGGTTCGTCTAGCCAGAATGATTAGCTAAGACATTTCTTAACATAATTCGACAATAACAGAAATTATCTCCACTGTCTATTCTATCTTCTACGGATATGAATATCCAACAGCAGTTATTCTACAAATGTATATTTTCCAAATCAGTAATTTAATTTGAATTATTAAACATGCACTAACTGCGAATAATCAACAATAATTTTTCTGGACATGGTATAATTAGCAATAATTAACCACTATAATAATTGAATGAATATAACTCAAGGTTGAGTTAGGAAACTTACCTCTTTCGCTGATTACAGCTACACAATAAACTTATCTGCTTTTAAAAGACCTATAACCAATAATATCGGACTCACAATTAGCACAATCTTTTATAACACGTTACACTATAATTCACAGTCAAACTTCTCCTAGGCACATTACCACATAGCCACATCAGTGTTTATAACTTATATAAACACTTATCAAGTCTAACTATTTCGATCTGGTTGGACTTCGATCCATTCTCGGTGTTCTGGTCACCCTATCTAACAACTAACACATTTATTGTCAATTAAATTCATTTTTTAAGCTTTAATATTATATTAGATAAGTCAAAGATCATTTATAATATTTTTCGGAAGCTTTTAATAATTTATAAGTAATTATTATAATTTATAATAATTTTTTAAACACTTAAATCATTTTTAAATAATTTAATTATCAAATAATCTTATCATTATTAATATTTAATAATATAAAAATATTAATAACATACTTGTCCAAATATTAGAGTTATTGTTAATAACTTAAAATATTTTTAAATCATCAATATTCTACTTAAATAATTTTAAAGGAAATTAAAATTATTTTTAAATCATTACCATTAATATTTAAATATTAATAAAATTATTATCCAAATATTAAAAGTAATTAATTATCACTTAGAATATTTTTAATTCATTTTTCTCATTTTTAAATCAATAAAATCATTTTTAATTAATTTATTTAATATAATAATTAAATAATTCTAATATCATTAATATTAAAATGATTTTTAAATCATTAAAATCATTTTTATCTTATTTATTGAATTTATTAATTAAATAGATCTAATATCATTAATATTAAATTATTAATGAAAATTCTCTAAAAATATTAAAAGTCACATTTTATAACTCAAAATATTTTTAAATACATTATTCTTATTTAAAATGATTTTTTATAATATTAAATCATTTTTCTCTAATTTATTTAATACACTAATTAAATAAATTAAATACCTCTAATATATAAATATTAAAGAAAAATATTCCAATTGGTCAAAAATTATTTTTCATAATTTAAAATAATTTTTAAAACCATTTTTAATAATTTTTATAATTTATTTTCTATTTTTAATTAATTTTCGAAAAAATCAGAAATTAAAAATAATTAAACTGTCGCTATAGGCCTTTAGCGACATAAATCGTCGCTGTTGGTGTTCTTGAGCTCAAGAACACCGATAGTTTAGCTTAGCAAGGGTCATGGTTTGTGTGACAACCCCGACATAAGTCCATTCCATCCAACCTATTCTGAGTCGCCAAATACATGGTACAGAAAATAACTACAACTTTATTACAACAATTGTCGTACAAAACACAACAACACATATGCTGTGAGTTTGGATACAAATATATACCAAATGTGACTCATGTTCCAACCGTGGACATCATCTCACAATGACACCTTACATAAAGGTATAGTCAAAAACTGTTTTAGAAATTAGAATATTTGGTAAGTGCTCAAGGAAACCTTCGTACATGGGAGGCCATGCGTCTAGGTTATGATAGATATCATATGGCCACAGAATTATCCTTGGTTGACCCAATAGACCCCAAAGAAAAATGAGAAGATTGCTATCATATTCTTCCCAATGGTGAGTCTTCTCTTGACATATCATTATCTCTACTGTCTCTAATTGAGAATTATACTTCAAACAAATACCAAGATTATATAGGTAGTGCTCGTATATATACTCAGCAAGTGGATGAGCACATTCCTGTCTTATGATGACACGAGGTTGTATGTCGTTAGACATCTTGTATGATAGTGGAAAAACACCCTTCCAACGTTGGGTACACCTTACCCTATTGGATTCACCAAATAAAACAAATAAATGAACATTTCTATACTGCTTCGGGAGAACATCCACAGCTAGAGACCACCGTTCTATTTCCCCCGTTACCCTCGCTCGACCCAGCTACACTCTTATTACCTGAAAGGAATTGTGAAGCAAAAGGGTGAGCACAACTAGCTCAGTAAAGAATATCATGACTAAAGATAATTAAATTATCAATAGCATTCATCAGCAATAAATCAGAGATTTAGAACATATGGTAAATGATAAAAATTTCAACCATAGTTGTAGCGGAACGAGCAATCCATTAGAAGAGTCAAACAGACTATAAAGTCTATTATCTTCTCCATGTTAAAAATCCACCAACAATGTTTTATCCATGTAACATCACTCAACAGTTCCTTTCCACAATCATATGAATAACTCATAATCATAGTTGTGACTCTAAATTTTTCTTCGCACCCAGGATGAAGAATATTTTCATCACCTGTCTTTACCTGAAACATCAAAGATCATGGTTATACCAAATCACAGTTCATGTTCATAATCATACTAATAACTTCATATTTGCACTACGGCCAAAGATATTCATTTGTACCAGTTGGTCATGTTCATCTCAACACCTGCTCATCTTTGCACTACTGGCCAAAGATATTCAACAACATGTCATCTTTGCACTACAGGCCAAAGATATTCATCAACAATTTATCTTTACACTACAGGCCAAAGATATTCATCAACAGTTCATATTTGCACTACAGGCCAAATATATTCATATCTCAAAGAAATATATAATCATTTCAGAATTTATATAAACAATAATTATAACCATGTTGATCATTTCACCTTTGCACTTAAGCTAAAGATATTCACTTATAAATTCAATGGTCATGATCATACCTGTCACCAATTCAACTTTGCACAACTGGCCAAAGAGAACCCTAGTCATGATCATACCAATAATCTACCCATCTTTACACTCAAGTGAAAGAGAATATCATCATTAGGGTTATAAAAATGTTATATATGATAATAAAAATAATATGATCAACATATAGTTTTAATCTCAAGAGTAATATTTATAAATCAACTATAATTTGGTCAGAAAAAGAAACCAATTTTGTCGTGAATAGTAACTCATGAATAGTAACCTCGACACAAAAAGGTAGAAATTCCACAATAAAATCCATACCAATATTTCGGTATAATGATATTGAAAGAATAACATTTCTTAAACTTATAAACAATTTAGTTTAATTATTTACACTTTACTAAATAATGCATTTAATCATTCTAAAATGCCAAACTCATAAGATTTCATCACCAATAGCCAAAACCCTCATAAAAAATCTGCATATACTTCATATAGGATTCTCA
Source organism: Panax notoginseng (assembly GCA_016801055.1). Lineage (NCBI taxonomy): Eukaryota > Viridiplantae > Streptophyta > Magnoliopsida > Apiales > Araliaceae > Panax > Panax notoginseng. Next base: position 160,442,200 of record CM029013.1, read on the forward strand.
AGTCATAAAATCCTATTTTCCAATTTTCTTACTTCACAAAACATATTTAATTCATTTACTCATAACTAGACTATTTTCATGAAAAATACCAAATCAGTTCCAAAAATATTTTTTTTCTGAGATTTAGCAGAATATAGTCCCATATTGAACATATATTTTTCTCAAAATTTTTAAAACTCATTTACTATTTTTCATATGGCCAAAACAGCCGAATATTTAGACATTTATTATAAATTGTAATTTTATCCAAAAATTCCGAAATTCACAAAGTACACTGATATTATATAGATATACTTCCAATAAATTTTTATCAATTTTGGAGTTAACCACAAGGAGTTATAAGCGGTTACTTTTAAAATAGTCTTTTCTCATAAAATTCATAACTCTTAATCTATACATCCAAAAATCACTATTTTTGGACACAATCAGGAAAACTCATCAAAATATCATTTCAAATTTTTCCAGAATTTTTGAAGGTCAGAAAAATTACGAAACTGAAAAACATAACAACCCTTAAAATTCCTTACTATCCCTTACCTCAAAAGAGCAGTACTTCTGATCAGTATAAGGCTGAAGGAAACTTGCACTGATGAATAGAAACTCACAGAGTATCTAAATACTCACAAAATACACTCAATAATCTAGAGAGAGAAAGAAAGAAAACTTATGAATTCTGGTGTGATTTTTAATTCTAACTTAGCCCTCTATTTATAGGAAAATGTTAGCACGCCGAAGCAGACTTAACCTGAAATCTGATGGCTTTACCTGCTACTATTCCCACCCACAACATTTGAATAAAAATCTCAGTACATTTCTTCACCAACTAAGAGTGGGGCCCACCAATTCTAGAATTTTCTACCAAAATGATTAACTTCGAAAATTCAACAATTTCTGAACCAGTCATCTTGTAAAATTCATAACAAATCATACGTTCATTTTTAACGGTTCAAAATTTGTGGACATATACTCAACTTATATATGTATAACATATCCAAATATTACCACGATCCAACGGTCGGATTAAAAATTATAACACTCGCAAAATATCTTAAAAACCCTGATTTTTAATACCTCCATTCCGACAAAAATACTGATAAAAACCTCAACATTAACTCCTTCATTTTTAACCACAAAAATATATCCCTCATTTATATCCACATAAAATAAATATTTCCTTATCATATGAATCAATAATTAATTATTCACAAATAATATTACAGAATCACATTTATGACAACCAGACCGTTCCCAGGAAAGAGGGGGCTTTCCAATAAGGATTTCTCCTTACTGGCGCACGATTAGATGACCAAACCTCTCCTTAGACAAAACTTTCTAGACATTGCCAATAATGTTATCTAATAATATTATTCAAATAATATGAATTATTGATCTGATAATGGAAAATACTGTGCAGCAACAATTATTGAAACAACAATAATATAAAATATCAATGCAACAATTATTGAATCAATAAAATAAAATATTGAACAATAACTACTGTAACAATTATTGAGGAGTGCCTTCTTACGTAAGAATCAATAATTGGTGCAATACCGTGTGCTACTGTGCAATAACGCGTATTACTGTATTTTAACCACCGGGTATTCCAACAGTGTTAACGGTAACAACTACGCCGTTAATTATAAAAACTCAATTTTTGTCGTTTTCTTCACCCGACATTTATTCTGTTATAGGGCCCACAAATGGCTGCGCCGTCGTACGAATATTCCTTGACAGAAAGAATATTCCACGACCAAACGAATATTTCCCGACAACAATGAATATTTTATAACCACTTGTGTATTTTGAAAAAAAAAATCATATATCACCCTTAACTCTAACATTTATCAATTTAACCATTTACTGAATAGTAATTATAAGAAAAATTGAATACTTTTATTTCATAAAATTCGGGGTTTTACAATTGGACCGACTTTAATTCTCAATTAAAAATTGTTCTGGACAATCTAAAACTTAGATATTGTAGTATTTATGTAACACAATAATATCCAACCATCACTTTGGTCAAATAACATCACAACAAGGAGATCTAAGTCTCCAAAGATGCTGTCAGACGGTTTTTGGGTTTTCCAAAAACCCAGACAGTTCGAGTGTCCCATTTCGAGCTCAATTATCTAAGTGTTCTGTTCATTATTTAGGTGATCTCATTGTCCAAATCTATACTCCTTGCATCAAGGAATAACACTACAACAACAGATCAAATAAACAACAACAACATCACAAGTTAAATCACGATCAAAGGCTATCAGAAATCTCATGCAAACCTTTTCTGGAAATTCCAGAAATTCACAATCATGGCCGAATGGCCTACTTTGACCAACTGTTACCTCTGCTCTGTTGATATCCTACACGATATAAGGCCACCAATACAAAGTATATATAACTAGCTACAAATATGACACAACAACATTATCATAACACTTAAACATTGATAGATCTGGGCTTCACAAAATCTTGTCAGACTCGAATTTAGCCTTTCTGGGTTGCCCAAAATTCTATTGGTCATGCCCGGTCAACGGGTTTTGACCGTTAATAACTTCCAATCCAGACATCAAATGGTACTGATTCCACTTATAGCTTAAAGACCACATACCAGGCTACATGTAACAACTTTAAAACAACAAAAATAGTAAACACATAAAGATCTAGAGCGACTGACATTTCTTGTCAGACCACTGAAAATGTTCAAGAACAGATTTTGAAAAACATGGTTTTTATCCATTTCGATGCTATAGATCTATGTTAGATCAACATATATCAACTAACACCATATTTTAACACTTGATTAAACACAAAAACATAAAATTTTTCTTAGCAACTTAGATCAAAAATAAAATTATGGTTTATACCTTCTAGTTCTAATCTTGATCTTGATCTTCCTAAATGATATTGGGTGATCTAAGGGTTGTAATTGGGACTGTTTTACTTTGAAATTTTGGAGGTTCTTGAATGAGGGAGAGTAGGTGAGAGCAAGATAGCAAAATAAGCAATTTTATGTACTTTCTCTCTCTTAGATCTCTTATATATTGCTTGTGGCAATTAATCACTTGTTGTGCTGTCAATTGGAGTGTTAAAATGCTGAGAATTTAGAAGTCACGGAGTCAAGTGGGTTGGTCACCAACTAAAGCTCTTGACAATTTTACAAGTTTCCTTAAAAAAATCTAAAAAGGGCATTTTTGTCATTTGCAATTTAAACTTAATGGCATTCTTGACATTTGATCAAACCCTTAGGATTTAACCCTAAGGTTTTAACCCTTAAGTTTTAAAATACTAACTTTTTAGGATTTTCTAAATTAGGGTTTTAATTTAGAAAATTAAAATTTTGAAACTAAAATTAGGTTTTCCTAATTAAATTAGGTTTTCTTAATTATATTTAAGTTTAATAAACACATTAAGCTTACTAATTAGGATTAGGGTCTCCTAATTAGGGTTTTAGAATTCTCAAATATAAAATTAGGGTTTCCCAGCTTTTGATTAGGGTTTCTAACAGTACGTTAGGGTTTCTAATCCTGAGATTAGGATTTTAATCTCTTATTGGGGTTTATTAATTACAAACCTTATCCGATCAATTATTGATCAACATTTCTATACAGTATAAATACATACTCTTTAATATAATTATTTTAATTATATTTTCTATTGAATCCCTATCTAAAAATTAGGGTTAGGGTTTCTAAAGCTGTTAAGCATAACACTACTCTCATTTCTCAATCAATACCCAAATCGACTACTTCTCGAGACTCGTATTGCAGATACGCAGTACAATATTAACAATCAATATCAATATTAAATAATAAAAAATTCATAAATTTTGATTATTCGAAATCTTGGGTTATCACACTATGACTTTCCCATGTTGCATGAGAACACATCCTAACCCTTTGCCTGAAGCATCATTGTAGATATCAAATCCATCCGAACCAGATGGTATTGTTAGAACAGGTGCTGAAATGAGTCTCCTCTTGATCTCTTGGAAACTCTTCTCGCATTCCTCGCTCTATAAGTATTTTGTGTCTTTCCGAGTCAGCTGAGTTAACGGAGTAGCGATTCGAGAAAATCCTTCCACGAATCTTCGATAATAACTAGCTAAGCCCAGAAAGCTACGTACTTCGGTCACCGACCTCGGTTGCTCCCAACTTTGTATGGCTTCAATCTTTGCCGGGTCAACAGATACTCCATATTTTTACACCATGTGACCAAGGAATGCTACTTCCTCAAGCCATAACTCGCATTTCTTCAGCTGGGCTTATAGCTTGTTATCGCGAAGCCTTGAAGTATTAGCTTCAAATAGTGCTCATGATCTTCACGACTTTTGAAATAGATGAGGATGTCATCATTATAGACAACAACGAACTGATCCAAGTATTTCTTAAACACACGGTTCATCATATCTATGAAAAGCAGCATAAGCATTAGTCAATCCAAAAGACATGACTAAGAATTCAAAATGGTCGTACCGAGTTCTGAAGGCAGTCTTCGGAATATTCTCAATTTTAATCTTCAGCTGATGATTTCCAGAATGAAGATCGATCTTTGAAAAGAATTGTGCTCCTTGTAACTGGTCGAATAGGTCATCAATGCGAGGTAGCGGATACCTATTCTTGATGGTGACGTGGTTCAATTCTCGGTAGTCAATACAAAGTCGCATACTCCCATCTTTCTTCTTTATGAATAAAATAGGAGCACCCCAAGGAGATGTACTAGGACGAATGAAACCGATGTCTAACAACTCCTGTAGTTGGACCTTTAACTCATGAAGTTCAGTAGGAGCCATTTGATATGGGGTTTTAGAAAGGGAGTTTGTACCAGGTTCAAGGTCAATAAAGAATTCAACTTCACGTTCTAGGGGTAGACCGGGAAGTTCTTCAGGAAATACGTCAGGAAATTCACTAACAATAGAAATATTATTCAAATCTGATGTGTTTTTGTTCAAGTCCGTGACATGGGCTAAGAAAGCTCGACATCCATTTTTTAATAAACAAATAACTTTATGGCTTGATATAACAATGATTGACTTTAGTGGTTTGGTTGCTTGATTTCGCATAACTGGTTGGTTAGGAATATGAAAACTAACAACCTTACGAAAATAATCAATTTTGGCATGATGAATAGTTAACCAATCAATCCCTAAAATCATATCAAATACAAGTATTTTCAAAGAAATAAGATCGACAGGTAATGTGATGGTACCAACTTGGATCAAAGCAAGATTTATAAACAGTAGATGTAATGAAAGTTTCTCCTAACGAAGTCTCAACAGATAAGTCAAAGTCTAATTTCTCCGGAGACAAGTTCAAATGTTGAGCACAAGTAGGAGAGATAAAAGAATGGGTAGAACCGGTATCTAATAAGGTATAAACTTCGCAAGAGTTTATGATTAGCTAACCCATGATTACCTCGTTCAGGTTCCTTCCAGGAACCACCGTCTTTGACTTGTCCGGGGCAGCCTTTGGAGTCACCATCCCCGTTGGACTTGGTTTCGCTACAAGACAATCTCTAGCTATATGACCTTCCTTTCCATAGTTATAACACACCTTGGATTGTTGTGGACAGTTTGGACTTATGTGCCCCTCTTTCCCGCATTTATAACAAATGAGCGGTGATCGTTCTCCTCCTCTATAAACAATTGATGCTGGTGTTGACGTCTTCACGCTATCATTATTGTACCTTCTCTTTTTAAAATCTCCCCCCGACTCACTTTTTCTACTATCATGGCCATGATTACCACCAGAGTGGTTACAGCTTTTGTCCGAATGTTTTTCTCCCCGCTGGTTGTCATTGCTCCAATGACTGTTCCCACTGGTATGACCCTGGTTGTGGTCCATTGGTTGAACATACTCATTATCTCGCTCTAATAATTAAGCCATGTTCACAACATCTAAATATAGAGAAAATTCGTGAGAAATAAGATATTATCGAATCTCGGGTTTCAGACCTCTCAGAAACATCCTCGTCATACGTTCCTCATTCTCTACTAAATGAGGTGCAAACCTGGATAACTCCGCAAACTTTGCCTCATACTGGGACACCTTCATGTTATTTTTTTCTAGTCTAATAAACTCTACCTCCTTCATATGACGAATACTTTCAGGAAAGTACTTGTCATTAAACAGTTTCTGAAATGTTTTCCAAGACATATTGAGTGCGACTGGCTGGGTACGCTTCACAGACTCCCACCAGTAGTCTACCTCACCACGGAACATAAAGGTGGCGAATGGAACATTTTGTTCCTCCATGCAGCCCAAGACATCAAATATCTTGGCAATTTGCTTGACCCACATTTACGCCTTGATTGGATCCGGCTTCCCCACAAATTCTGGTGGTCCCAACTCTTTGAACTGCTTGGCTGTGACAAGCCGCGCGTTACTATCATTTCTACCCGTATCTTGTACATGAGTCTCCCTTGTCTGATTTTGCATGAACTGCAAAAAGCTCTTAAACATTCCATCATTCATCGTTTGTTCGGTAGTGTTGTTTATAGGAGGAATATTGCCTTCCTGTTGCACGTTCCCCTGGTTGGTGATTAAAGGTGTCTCCACGGTCTCATTTACTCCATTGTTAACATTCTCGGCTGCCATTCTCAAATACTGCCATAAAATAAGGGTTAATTAAAGAAATTAACATACTACATAATACCCCTATATTATATCCGACTAACAAATAAGCTTAGGTAGGACATACTAGCGAAGGATTTACTCGTCTCTCCCCTCCAAGTTTTATTCCCCGATCTCCGCCAGAGACCATATCCCTAAGCTCTGATAGCAACTGTGATGCCCCCAAAATAGGTATACATCACCCATTCTGAGTCACCAAATACACGGTATAGAAACAAAAAAATATCATTAATACAATTATCGTGCAAAATACAACAACACATATACTGTGAGTTTAAATACAAATATTGTCCAATAGATAGTATTCAAACTCAAAAGGAGATCTCATTATAATTATTGATACACTATTTTATAAAAATAGTGAGGACTGCTAAAACAACTTTCTAGACCCATCACTCCATACCCCGGCTAGTTCCTACTATATTCTCACCTCCTGAGAAGAAAAATGGAACAAAAAGGAAAAGGGTGAGCTCAACTAGCCCAGTAAAGAATATTATGACTGAGATAAAGAATAACAAATTATTGTTAGCCTTCAACAAATCAGATAAAATATAATGGACAACCAGTTTTAGATCAATATTCGCAGCAAAAATAACAATTCAGTAGAAGAGTTAAGTAGAGAATGAAATCTATTATCATCTATGAATTTAAAAGTCCATCATCAATATTTATCCATGTAACATCAATCAATATATATCTTGAATCAAATATTCATCTTTGGACAACAGGCCAAAGATATTCATTTGTATCACCAGTTGGTCATGTTCATCTCAACACCTGTTCATCTTTGCTCTACGGGCCAAAGATATATATTAGTTAATTATTCATCTTTGCACTACAGGCCAAATATATTCATTTATATCATCATTTAGGACTGAGGATGTTAAAAAATATTTTAAAGAAACGAATTTAGTGAGATAAAAGAACAAAGATTAGGGATTCGTATTTTAGATAATCCAAGTTTAAAAACGCTCCATAATAAACCATAGTGGAGTAAAATTCAAGAATGAAGATCAAAACATGGATATAATCAAAGATAGTAACCATAATAGACATCTTGGACAAAGAAAAAAAAATCATTTTTTTCTATGAATAGTGTCGTATTCGTGAATAGTGTTGTATATGTGAATAGTAGCCCCGATAAAAAAGGTAGAAATTTCACAATAAAGTTCATATCAATATTTCGGCATAATGATATTGAAGAAAATAATATCATTTACGAAAAAAATAACATCCCTTACCTCAAAAGAACAGTAATTCTGACTGGAATATTAGATGTAATGCTGAAGAAAACTTACACTGAATAGCAACTCTCAAAGTATCTAAATACTCACAAAATACGCTTGATAATAGAGACAGAGAGAGAGAGAGAGAGAAAAAAAAAACTTGTTTCTGGTGTGATTTTCAATTCTAACTATGCACCCTATTTATAGGAAAATACTAGAACGCCAAAGCAGACTAAATAATAAAATAATATTATTATTTTTTTCTACGCACCTTCCTTTGTTGAACAAGCTAGCAAGCCATCTTTGAAAAAAAATCTCAGCATATGTTTTCACAAAAAACAAAAGTGGGTCCCACCCATAATTTTAATAAAAATATTTATTTCCGCAACTTCAATAATTCATAATAAATACTCATTTTATCAGAAAAATACGAATTTTCTGTCCATTCCATAGGAAATTAAATTTTCTACAACTTTAGATTTAAGAGTTTCCAAATTCTCAACGAAAAATGTCCGAAATCAACATACGGATGATTTTTAATACCTTCTTTCTGACAAAATATCGATAAAATACCTCAGCATTAATTCCTTCATTTAAACCTACATAAAAATATATATTTCCTTATCATATAAATCAACAATTAATTATTCACAAATAATATTACAGAATCACAATTTTGACAACTAGGTCGTTCCCAGGAAAAAAGGGGTTTTCTGATAAGGATTTCTCCTTATTGGCGCGCAATTAGGTGACCAAACCTCTCCTCAGACAGAACTTTCTTAGACATTGTCAACAATGCAATCTAATAATATTATTCAAATAATATGAATTATTGATCTGATAATGGAAAATACTGTACAGTGACAATTATTGAAATAACAATAATATAAAATATCAACGTAGCAATTATTGAATCGATAAAATAAAATATTGAACATTAATTACTGTAACAATTATTGAGTACGTGTCTTCTTACGTAAGATTCAATAATCCAACAATACTCTGCAATACCGTGTGCTACTGTTCAACCACGCATATTACTATATTTTAACCACCGAGTATTCCAACAGTGTTAACGGTAACTACTACGCCGTTACTTGTAAAAACTCAAACTTGTCGTTTTCTTTATCCGATCGTTTTTCATTATGGGGCCCACAAATGGCTTCACCATAGTATGAATATTTCCCCGACAGCAAAAATATTCCATGACCAAAACGAATATTCTTCGACAATAATGAATATTTTATAACCACTTCCTTATTTTATAAAATTTGCGCATTTCACCTATAACCAAATCATTATATCAAATTAACACCTTTTTATTCAAAATAATAATTAGAGAAAATTTGATTTTATTTATATATATTAAAAAAAGTTGGGGTCTTACAACCAACATGGGCGGGGTATGCTCAATCCAGCTAATAGTTGATGAAGACCTCTGTAGAGCCATATTATAAGACCATCCATGGGTGAATGCTAAACTCACCTCTGGGAATGCATATCCATTATATAATGCATGCATCATTTTAATGATAAATGACATATGACAATATGATGTAGAGAATAGAAAGTATTATACATACATTCCTAAGTACATCATTATCTAAATACATCATCTCTGTATACAACTAGAAAATAAAAGTACAGGGAAATGGGGCACAACCGCCCAACATCTAACAGAGGCTTATCAAAAGATATAACGAGAACTGGGGGATAGCCTCCCAATATCTAACAGAGGTCTATCAAAAGAAATAACGAGAAATGCATTAGAAGAAGTCAATGATGTCCACATCATCGAATTTATCCATCTGATGTAACTCCTCCTGAGTCACCGAGTCTCTTCTAGAAGGGATATCAAGTCGATACATTGGAGGATCTGTACCGGTAAAACCATCGCAATATGGGCCACCTGAAGGGCTAGCGCCAGAGCTGGAAGGATCAAAAATATTCACCTCTAATGGATCTCTGCCCAAATACCGGATGAAGAGATGTGTTCGGTCCAACTGTTGGGTCAAACTCTTAATCTGCATCAAATGAGTAGGCTCTCGGACGTAGACAATCCAATCTATCATCATGACGGAGCCATGAACCATATCCCCCATAAATTGTGTGGGACGGGTCTGAGCTCCAACGGTGCAAGGGAACCACCAGTGGTAAAAAGCCTCTTGAGTGAAGGTTCATTCTAACAAAGTAAATCCATCTACGCCCATCAATGGGTTCTTGATAATTGGCTGAGATAAAGGCTAATGACGCCTGGCAGGAGGAAAGAACGGAATGCGTATCTCTCGTGTGGTGCTCCTGATAGCATGCTCTCCCAAATAGAGCTCCCAACCTCCGTCAGTAAGGAGAGGAATCCGACGGGTGGACAATCCATACTTGACACCACTCGGGAAACCACCCTTAAAGCCAACTGTCAAGTGGTCCTCGGAGTATGGAACCAATGTAATGACATCTGCGATCAACAACTCCAACTGTAGGCGAGAATGGATGAACCCTCAACTACATGAACCTCTGCCAGAGTGGAATAATGCCATCACCGTCGCCGTGAATAGGTGTCCAAACCTAATGTACTAATGGGACGAAGACATGGGAACCTTTCGTAGGCCCAAAATTACAAATGGAAATATCAAATATATACGGTCAGGTAAGCTGGCAACCCGAATAAGGGGAATCAAAAATCAAGAGAAAATATTCACCGGCAAGAATGGATAAAACCTTAACCAAGCCTCCATCATTCCCTCTGAGCGTAGGCGCATCGCCCTGAGGAAGTAGGAAAAGGTGTAGGAGCCCCAATCAAACTCTCTGATACGGTCCACCTCTCGAGTACCACTAACTAAAGCGAATGATACCATCGAGGAGTTGTCAGCCAGAAAATAACCTATGATGATGACCAGGAACAATCGTCGAAGGATGCGATCTCTAACCCTCTGATCATCAGGTAATGGTTCAGTTAGAGCCCTACTCATGGCGTCTACACTCAAGGGACCAGAACGGACAGTCTGACCCTTGAGTGCCATGGTCGAGACTTCCAAAAGGGAACTGACGACAATCGGGGAGATGTCAGCCACCAAAGGCACTAGCGCCCCTAAAAACTCCAATCCAATGATGACTCTCCAATCCATCGGTGTCATCCTCACCTAACAATCTAGCAAGTGGAGAGACTGGGTCTGGTGAAAGCTTTGATGCCCCCAAAATAGGTATACATCACCTATTCTGAGTCGCCAAATACATGGTACATAATACAAATACAATCTTAAATATAAAACATGAGCTGTGAGTTTTAATATAAATATTATCTTCTAGACAGTAATCAAGCTCAAAATAAGTCCTCAATATATTTATTATCACACTATTTCATAGAATAGTGAGGACTACTAATGTTATCATCTAGACCGTCACTCCGTTCCCCGACTAGTCCTTGCTACGTTCTCATTTCCTGAAGAGAAGAATGAAAGTAAAAGGGTGAGCTCAACTAGCCCAGTAAGAAATATTATGACTAAGATAATGCAGAATAAATTATCATTAGCCTTCAACAGTGTTAAACTGATAAAATATAACAAACATCAAGTTTTACTGCAGCGGAACAAGCTATCCATTAAAAGAGTCAAGTAGAGAATAAAATCTACTATCTTTTATGATTTAAAAATGTTTTTCATCACTTTTATCGCTGAGACTCAGCTTAAAAAATAATTCACATCATCCCAGCACTACGACCAATGATATTCATTAATATCACGATCACAAATTATCCATGCACTACGGGCCAATGATATTTGTGTATTCATTAATAGTCATGATCATGCCAACAACTGTCCATCAATGCACTATGGGCCAATGAGGACTTTTACCACATCATTTGTAATATTACGGTCATAATTATACCGAATAATCCCTGGTCATAATCATCCCAAGTCTATCTATGCACTACAGGCCACAGATGACTTTCAACAAAATATAAACATGAGGATGATGACAACGATATAAGAATTCAATAAAATAATTTCAAGAATTAATTTATCCAAGAACCAATAACGTCCAAATTGTCAACATGATACTGCTTTGTAGAGTAAAATTTAAGAATGCTCAGAAGAATATTTTCATGAAAAGATACTGGATGAAGAGCAATTATTAAGGATATTCCACTAATTTCATGGAGTATAGAAGCCAAAGCTTTAACCAACTGAGTATAATAGAATATATGAAACTGCAAATGGATTTTTGCCCGCCATGCAGTAATCTACGTAGACATATCATTTCCATAATTTAATAAGGAATGAATACGAATGATCATTCACCATGCATGTGGTAATTCACATGGACAGGTTATTCCAACAGAATAATAAAGAATGTAATAACAGAAGAATTCACCATGCATGCGATAGATCGCACAGACAGGTTATTCCAATAGAATAATAAATAATGGAACCAGGTGATGCGTAAACGCACAGACATGATATTCTAACAGAATAATAAAGAATGGAACCAGGTCATGCGTAAACGCACAGACAGGATATTCCGACAGAATAATAAAGAATGGAATAACAACAGAATTTCACCATATATGCGGTACTTCGCATAGATAGGTTATTCCAACATAATAATAAAGAATGGAATAACAACTCTTACGAGTATTGGAAAGAAAATAATTCTCTTCATGAATATGAAAGAATAATACCCCCTACCTTAGAAGAAACTGGATATAGGAGTAGTGAAGTAGCAGAATACTTTTCTTCTTTATCTCTATAGTTTCTTTCTCTAGAGTTTCAGTGAATTCGTAAGAAATAATGAAGGAATGAGCTTCTATTCATAGGAGAATGGACTGAATAGTAACTAATTCATGAACGGTCCAGATTGATTTACTTTTAAACGGACGGTCCATATTGATTTACTATGCAGTATTAATAAAATATTCTAATAAAATAAAATCTTTTAAATAAAATATAATATATTCTATTTATAATCTAATAAAACGAATAAATTTATAAAAATATTTTATTTTATATAAAAAGATTTTACTATGCAAATACTATGCAGGCACTATGTAAACACTATGCATAATAGAATATTATATATTCTATTTATAGTCTAATAAAATAAATAACTTTATAAAAGTATTCTATTTTATATAAAAAGATAATTCTGTCATTTTCTTACTACGACAATACTTTCGTTGTGGGGTCCACCAATGATTATGCCATCGTACGGATATTCCCCGACAAAAAAAATATTTTCCGACCAAACGAATATTATATAACAACTTACATACTTTGCAAAATTTATAAATACTACCCAGAACTATAAAACTATCTCAAATCCACACCACAATATTAAAAAAAATATTTTGAGAAAATTAAATCTTTATTCATAAAATTTGGGGTCTCACAAAACCAGCGCTCAGACAAAGCCCTTTGATAACCCTAGGGACAACGACGCTGGGGGGGATAGAAAAGAAAGCCTCGAATCCCCAGGCATGAACAATCTCTCGGTACTCTGGATGGAGAGTTTGGTATAGAGAATGTATGCTAAACCAGTTCCCTCTGGGCTGCATAAAGCCGAGAACCTGCATCAAATTGCAAATCAAGATCAGAACCCTTTCCCTCACAAAAGGGAAAAGGAAGATGAAAACATCTCTTACCTCATTCGCATGGAGATAGATTGAGGGGTGACGACTCAAATCATTTAGAAAACCTGGAATTGTAACATTTATAGCTGGAAGCTCCGTGTGAGGAATGGAAGAAGAAGGAGCAGGATCCGTAATGGGTACATCTTCCTCCTCGTCCTCGATATTCAGCCTTTCAACTTGGATAGGGCGAATCACTGACACAGTCAACCGATGAGGCTATCGGGCTTGGCGAGGCCGAGGAACATCTGAACCTCTCCTCCTCACACCTGAAGAAGCCCTACGAGAGCTACTCTGCTGGTCTGGATCCATAAATCAGGACAAAAGTCTCCAAATTAACTTAAAAAGGGTGAGGTAAATGTTAAACTAAAGTTCATTAAATTCAAATCATAGCTTCATGCATGCATGCATTACTTTAAAATACATCTACAGTAGGTTTAAACTTCCATGATCATTCAATGCCCAGACTCGTGAATTTTTTTTGCCAGAATCTCCTTTGTAAATTGGACTATCCATATACACGTAGGCATGACTAGGTGTCCATTCAGTAGCACACTAACTCTAAGTCATGAACATCTAATATGTATGAAAAAGCATCAAAAACAAATCCATCATGGTAGAGTAATTACCATGTGTGTTTTACTTGAAAACCTTTGCTTATTTGTCCTCAAATAGGATGAAAAAAATAATAGAAAAGGGTGCCAATTGACTATTTCAAAAGTCAATTTTTTTCACATCAATACGTTCAGCATGCTAAAATACTAACATTTACTGCATTGAATAATTTTATCACGTCATATGAGCATGCATATTCACTACTATGTATTTAGAAGCATTATATATGATATCTTAGTTTCCAACGGTCAAAACTAGAAATGAAAACATGTAAACATTACCAGGATAGTGCAGAACGATTGTACGGTGATGGATTTTGTAGAAAACAGCCCAAACTCAATAGATTTAAAGAAGAAATCTCGAATTTTTTGTGTGGCTTCAACTTAAAAATGACTTGTGAAAGAGATGGGATGGAGTACATAACCCACGGGTGGTCGCGAGTCTACCTGTGGCTACCCAGGGTGGTCCCCACCCCCTCCAGCTCGATCAAATTTAAGTTACAAAGGAGGTCCCAGAAGCTAAAAAGTCAAATTAGGGAAAAAGGTGTTACGCATCCAAACTTGTCCAAGGGTACAACTCATGGTTGTAATTGCAATCAAAAGCATCTAAACTTGTCTAAGGGTATAACTCGTTAGAAATATATCCCCATCGGAGATTTCAGATATCATTGACAATGTAAGCCGTTGAAAGCTACTTCAATGAGGGTCAAGCATCCCTGACACGGCAAGCCGTTTGCGACTACTCCAGCGAAACATCAGAAATGATTCAATGAAAAAGTTATTGAAAGCTACCTCAACAAAAATCAAGGTATCAGATGTTCCAAACCATTAGCGATAACTCTAGTGAAGCATCAGAGAAGTCTGATGATGCAGAAGCATGGAAAACCATCTTTATCGGGGAGGATCGATGATTGAATCTGTTATACAGATTCTCAGCTGAGATACTATGAAGGCTCAGTGATTTCTAGACCATTGTAAACTAATGTACGAGTAGGCACCGAGGAATGTCGGTGATGGTCAACCTTCATAAACACTATCATTCGAGTGAGTATTATGTAGATGCTGTGAAAGCAAGCAATCAAAGCGTTATCCCAGATGAATTATCAACATCAACTTGGTAGAAGATCAAGAACATTGGTGACAACCACAATGTCAACATCCGATGGTCTCAACCATTATAAAACCTCCACTGTAGGGATTTTGAAAACATCTCTATAACTTGTCAACAAATTAGGCTCAGATAGTACTGATGGACATTTTCAAATTATTGGCAATAACCCTAGCGTTGCATCGGTAGATCCGGTGATCAAAGCTTTGTAGACTACTGTTAGAGTAGACATCAAAGCGGTTCAGTGGAGCCATCATTGATAACTCCATCCCCCAACAGAAATGCTGGGAGCAAGCAGTTATCACGTCCCATTAGAAATTATTTCAACAACAACATCATCCAACACTTATGACATCACATCATGTTGCATTGCATCATCTTAAACTTGTCCTATTTTAAGTGTTTAGTAGTCTTTATCATGTCTATGCCGTTGCATTGCGTAAACATGATAAAGAGGGGCATCTATAGACACTCAAAATTTTGTATTTCTGTTACTAACCATGCAGAAGGGTAAAATCGTCTTCCAGAGATAACCCTAGAAGCCAAATTAATCCAACCTCAGGAGAGTCAGTCTAAGGCTCGGACATAACCTCGGGAGATTAATTTCCAACCCCAGAGAAAACCCAAGGAGATCAAGTTCTAACCCCTGAGATAACCCCGGGAGATCCTATTTTTAACCCCGAAGATAACCCCGGGAAAGTTATATCCAACCCCGTAGATAACCCCGGGGGATCAAGTTCAAAGTCCGAAGTCAACCCCAGGAGGTTAAACCAACCTCCGAGATAACCCTGAGGACAATCAAAGTCAACATCAAGCCAATCTCAGAGATAACCCTGAGAAAAGACTACTACAACAGCACATAAGCTGGAGATAACCCCAGGAAGGGAACAATGGTCATTTTGCCACCTCAACTTCATCTCAATATAGTTCAACTCAAACTGCGCCACAAGATGTCCCACAAGAACCATAACTCAAATTTTGAGTGACAACTGCACAAGACAGCTCAACGGATAAACAATGAAGACCTGAAGATCTGGTCATGGACCTATCTTCCCGATTTCAGATAATATCTAGTCCCATGTCATTGTGTAACTCTCGTCAATAGCTTTCTGAAAAGGTATAACACGCCTCCATCAGATGCCCAAATTGAAAGTTATGAACGTTCGAGTGGACAACGCGTAGCCCGAGTGCACGTACTTCGAGACGACGGGACCCGTAAAGCCCCCATCAGCTAATTTAAAAAAAATAGAGAAAACTCTGCCCTTTTCAGCCCTTAACATCTTTTAGAGTGCTTCAAACTTTGTGATTCTTATTTCTAAACACTTGTAAGCTCGTGTTCTATAAAATACTTAAATGTAACAGGTGGAAACCGAGTTTTCAAGCCCCAAAAGCTATCTAAAGTCTTCTTGGTAGCCAATGTAAGATTTTTTTTTAGATTTTTAAGCTTTCTACTACTTTATATATATATATATATATATATATATATATATATATATACATATATATCGAAAATCTTATCGAGTAGTTACGCTCGGATCGTCGATCCTTGGCTTGTTGCCTGACCCTCGTTGAAATGTCCTTCAACGTCTAAGATCATCGGACCACCTCCAATGCTTTATTGGATTTACTGCTAACAGCTGATGATGTCAAGGCTACCTGATTCTTATTGAAATGTCCTTGAATGGCTAAGGATGTATGAAATCTCCGATGGGGATGATTTCTGACAAGACATATGATTGTGATTGGAATTACAATCCCAAGTTGATGGCATTAGACCTTTGTGCGGTATTGCCAAGGGTAGCTTTCAACAGCTGTGATCATTAGTTTTGTGAACCCTGTGTCTGGGTGAATGTCAATGATTGATATGTAGACCCGTAGTTGGGTCTCTGAAAATCAAGATTTCAGGCTTTTCCGCTTAATCGCGTAGCATCTTTTTTCCTAATTTGACTTTTTAGCTTGTAGGACCTCCTTTGCAACTCAAATTTAATCGAGTCAGAGGGGTGGTGACCATCCACCGTAGCCACAAGTAGACCTACAACTATCGCAAGTACACCCATGGCCACCTGTGGGTTTATATCTTCCTTATTTCCCTTTCACAATTCATTTTCAACTTGGAGCCGCACAAAGAATTCGAGATTTCTGCAAAATCTGTCACCCTACAAGTGTTCTGTACTATACTAGTAACGTTTACATGTTTTCTTTTCTAGTTTTGACCGTTGGAAAGTGAGATATCAAATGAAATGCTTCAAACACATAGTAGTAAATATGCATGCTCATATGACTTGATAAAAAATATTTAACATAGTAAATGTTAGTATTTTACCATGTCGAATGTATTGATGTGAAAAAAATTGGCTTTTAAAACAGTCAATTTGTCACCTCTTTCTGCTATTTTTTCATCCTATTTGAGGACAAATGAGCAAAGGTTGTGAAGCAAAGTAATCCTGGTAATTAGGCTACCCTTATGGATTATGACTTTGATATTTTTCATGCATATAAGATGTTTGTGACTCTGAATTAGTGTACTATTGAATGGCCACCTAGTCATACCTACATGCATGTGGATAATCCTTTTTACAAAGGAGACTTTAGAGAAATTTCTTCACGAGTCTAGGTGTTAAATGGACATGCATTTTTAACTCTACTGTAGACGTACGTTAAAGTAATGCATGCATGCATACAGACATAAAATGTATTTAATGAGCTCTAGGTTAGAATTTATCACACCCTTTCTGAGGTAATTTAGAGACTTTTATCCAGATATATGGATCCAGACTAGCCGAATAGCTCCTGTAGGACCTCTACAGGTGTGAGGAGGAGAGCTTCTGACGTCCCTCTGCCTCGCCCAGTCCGACAACCTTATCAGTTGATAGAGATAATGATTCATCCTATTCAGGTTGAGAGACCGGATGCTAAGGACGAGGAGGAGGATGTACCAGTTGCAGATCCTGCTCCTACTTCTTCTATTCTACAAAGGGAGCTTCAAGCTATAAATGTAATGATTCCATAGCTTTTGGATGATTTGAGTCGTCACCCCTCAATTTATCTGCATGCGAACAAGGTAAAAGCTGTATTTAATCTTATGTTTCCCATTTGTGAGGGGCAAGGATTCGGATGTTGATTTATATTGTGATGAAGGTTCCCAGCTTTATACAGGCTCAAGGGAACTGGTTTAACATATATTCTCTGTACCAGACTATTCATTCAGAGTACCGAGAGATTGTGCATACTTGGGGCTTTAAGGCTTTCTTTTTCATCCTCCCCCATCATTGTCCCTGGGGTTACCTCAGGGATTTGTCTGAGCGTTGATTTCACTAGACTCAGTCTCAACATTTTTTGGATTACAAGGTGATGATGACACCGATGGATTGGTGATTTATCACTAGGATAGAGTTTTCTGGGGCGCCAGTGCCTTGTGTGGCTGACATTTCCCCAACTATCATCAGATTCTTGTTAGGAGTCCCGACTATAGTGCTCAAGGGCAGGATAGTCCTTAGGTCCTTTGAGTGTAGATGTCGTGAGTGGGACTTTGACGGAGCCATGTTAGATTTGATGGCTCGCTTATCCACCGGTTTGTAGATTAGCTTAATTTTCCTGCATAGACTAGGTTAGCCATTTTTGTCATGTACAAGTTACGTTGTATATATCAAATAGTATTATATGACAAGGAAATATGTTTTGATTTACTTCCTTTTTATATATGCCTTGTTACTTGCTTGATAGTGGCATGTTTCTTTAGGGCTTGTGATCTTGATGTATTCTGAACTCCTCCTTGATGGATGGACATTGAGATGTCTCAGGATCTTTCTGAATGGATCGTTGATCCTTGTATTCCCCTACCTTTTGGTGTCTTGGGACTAGTTTCTGAATGTGGTTATGGAGAGGATTTTAGTTTTCCTTTTTAAGGTTGACCGCACCATAGATTGTTGACAATGCTCCTTTATATTGGGGAGCCCAGGTAGTTCCATCTCTTATGGATTGGGGTTTTTTTTTTAGGATTTAACCATAGCTTAGATGGTCACCGGTTTTTCTCCCATTTATGTGGGGAAACCAGGTAGTTCCATCCCTATGGTCTAAGCCGATGAGGTGTGGTTTAACCGCCCCACAGATGGTCGCCGATGTGTTCCCATGTATTGGGGAGATCAGATAGTTCCATCTCTTATGGTTTGGTTTGAAAGTTTGAAAGATGATCCAAGTACTATTGACAGGGTTTTGTGTTTTTGGTAGGGGTGAGACTGCATCGTGAATGGCTGCCTACGTACTCCCATTGATGAGGGGGAGATCAGATCTGCGTAGTTCCAACCTAGCGTGAAAAGGTTGAAAGTTGTATGTGGTAAAGAATGTGTAGAGAGATTTTTTTGTTTTTTCTGTAGTTAGACCGGACCATAAAAATGGCTGCCTACATACTCCCGTGTATTAGGGAGATTAGGTCTGTATAGTTCGTCCTTGGTGGGACAAACAAAAGTTGTGAAAGGTTTTATGTAGTGAGAAAAGATTTGAAAACCTGAGTTAAGTGATGGATCTGATGATCTAGAACCAGGATGTTTGTTTGGAGATAACTTCAGACATAGTACCATTTCACAGTGTCCGAGTTGATGAGTTAGAGAAATTCCTCACCATCCATCTCTTGTAATATGAGGGCTCCTCCTGTCAATACCTCCTTAACAACAAACGGGCCTTCCCAGTGTGGGGCGAATTTTCCTTTAAATTGATCTCGGTTCTCAAGGACCTTTTTCAAGACCATGCAATGTTCTTTAAGTTGTCCTAGCCGGACTTTCTTGTTGTAGGATTGAGCGATCCTCTGTTGATATAACTGACCATGGAAGATGGTTGTGGCCCTGCTTTCATCTATTAGAGACAATTGGTGGTATCGATCTTATAACCATTTATCTTCATCCAACTGAGCGTCTATCAACACTCTAAGGGATTCCATTTCCACCTCTATGGGGAGCACTTCTTCCATGCCATTGGCTAATGAGTAGGGGGTTGCCTCAGTGGAAGTGCACATTGACGTTCTGTAGGCTAATAGAGTCAAAGGCAATAAGTCAGGCCATCCTTTGTGATTGGTGGACATCTTTTGCATGATCTTTTTGATATTCTTTATAAATGCTTCAATAGCACCATTCATCTTTAGACGATAGATGATGCAGTTGGGATGTTTGATGTGGAATTTACTGCATAACTCCTCCATCATTTGATTGTTGAGGTTTTTGGCATTGTCCGATACAATCACCTCTTATTGTCCATCTCGACAAATGAAATTGTTTCTGATGAAACCAATGATCACCTCTTTAGTAACCCTGGGGGAAGAGGCTACTTTGACCCACTTTGTGAATTAGTTGATCATGGTTGTAGACACTCGAAATTTTCTGCACACCTGTTACTGACATTGTAGGAGGGCAGATTCATCTTTCAGAGATAACCTTAGAAGACAACTCACATCCAGTCCGGATACTACCGGAATCTCAGTTTCAACCCCGGAACATACACCAGGAGCATCAGTTCCAACCTCGGCGATAACACCGAGGCCTGCAGTTCTAATACCGAAAATTCCACTAGAGAAGACCAATTCATCCCGGAGATAACCCCGGATATTCAGTCTCAGTCCCAAAACTGGGAATAACATATTCCAACCTTGGAGATAACCCCAAGGAAGGCAGTTACAGTTCCAGAGATAACCCCAGAAATGCTTGTTTTAAATGCATGCAATCAGCTTCAACCTCGGCGCTTACACCGAGGCACTCAGTACAAGACCTGACATTAACACCAGGAAGACATGCACACCTCAGAGATAACAATGAGGACCTTCAACATCTGCTGCAGTCCAATCTCAGAGATAACCCTGAGCAACGTCTGCTTTATCAGCCCAAACTGGAGATAACCCCAGTGAGGGGCAAAGTCATCATCTTGCCACCTTGACGCCATATCACGCCGTCTCAACATTTCAGACATACATTTCTACACATCAATATCCCACAAGAACCAAGGAAGACAAATCCCGAGTGACTATTACGCACGGTAACGGATAGAATTTGAAGCATGAAGACCGGAGGGTATGGTCCCATCTTCCTGACTTCGCACAACCTCTAATCCCATGTCATTTCATAACTCTCGACAATGATGGTCCGAAATAGGTCTTACATACCTCAATCGGATGCCCAGATTGCAATTCTGAAAGTTCGAGCGGATATCACGTTGCATGTGTGCACGTACTTTGAGACGGTAGGACCCGCGAAGCCCGGGGCACCCCGGGCAGCCTCAGGTACACCTGCGTCCTAGCCGTAGGTACACCTGTGGCTCCCCCCTCTATAAATAGAGGGCTTGGGGTGGCGAGAAAGTCCTGTCCAATTTGCTCTGTACACACCCCAAACTGAGTGCTTTCTCATTTTAAACACTTGTAAGCTCATATATAGCTACTTTTTACCGGCGGGAGCCGAGTGTTCATCCATTTCAAGTTATTGAAGTCTTCTTTGGCAGCCCACTGCAAGCCTTCTTACACATTTTAAAGCATTTCTCTTCATTTTTGCACACATTATTCTTCACATTGAGAGTCGTGTTGCGTGTGTTTGCCCGGACTTCGGTCCGTGGCTTTTATTTCTTTTGTATATATATATATATATATATATATATATATATATATATATATACGGACTAACATCATCGAGTTATGCCTCGATTGAGTCTGGACTCACGTCCGGAGCGTTTAATTGCTTCCGTATATATATACTTATATATATGAACTGTGTGTCGAACACTGTTCGATGAGCCTAGACTTACGTCTGGTGCGTTTAAATGCCTTCATATATATATATATATATATATATATATATATATATATATATATATATATATATATATATATATATGAACTGTTGTCGGACTTGGTTATAAGAGCATGTAAACGCACCGGATATGAAATCCAGGCTCATCGAACCAAATCCGACAACAGTTCATATATATATATATATATATATATATATATATATATATATATATATATATATATTTCGTCCTGCCTGGAGTTTACTTCGTGGCGGTTGACCCTTTTTAGAGCTTTCTGTACATTTCGTCCCGCTTGGAGTTTCCTACGTGGCGGTTGATCGCTTTTACAGCTTCATTTACATTTCTGATCCCCCATGGAGGTGCTTCGTGGTGGTTGATATATATATATATATATATATATATATATATATATATATATATATATATATATATATATATATATATTTACAGATTTTATATATATAACTGCTTACTGCTTTTATTTCAATTGCGGCATCGTGTGAGCCTAGGAATCATGTGATCACAGATTTAGTCTTCTGAATCTAGATTCGGTTCTCGTGATAGACATTTTCAGCTGTAAGCAGCTTGTAAATTTATTCACGGTGTTCGGATTTCCTCCGATGGTTTTCATACCCATGAGGAGTTCGGGACTATTTTGTATATTATTTTCTCGAAGATGCTTCGCATCATAAAAATAAAAGCAATTAAGCCGAACATTTAATAAAATGGAAGTATCAAAGGCCTCAATTATTATTGAGCACAAGGTTTGAAAAACCTCTTTAAAACATCATTGCTATATCGTGTTTAAAACTGAATTTTTACATAAATTCAAACTCTTTATATATAGATGCGAACGAGGCCTCGGACTATTTTCAAATAACAGCACATTGATCCACACACACACACATTCATATAATAGTTTATTGAAAAGTGGCGGTCACCATGGCAACACGGATGTCGGGGGGTGCCTAACACCTTCCCTCCGCATAATCAAGTCCTCAGACCCTAAATGAATCTCGGTTTCACAGACCCGTTTTGCAGTGTCACATCACTAGGTTAATGTGCAAACCTTTTATCGGTTGTGTTGGTACAACCATTTAAAAAACCAACTGGCGACTCTTAACTGTCCATTGTCGACATTATACATGTCGGACCTTTTTCACTTGTTTTTTCAAATAAATCTCACCTAAAATGAGAACACAAAAGAACAGGTAATGAAAAGGGACAAATAAAAATCCCGACGTCGACAGGTGGCGACTCTGCTGGGAACACCAATAAGAGGACTTAAGCCGCTATTAAAAGCTTTTCAAAACTGTTATATGCTTGTGTGTGGATGTTACATTTACATTTATGATGAATGTGTACGAATGCATATCCTTACTGCGATTAATGCTTTACACTATATCTAACTGTGATATTAGTGCTTCGCACATGTCATCATTTTCATAAACAGTGAGACACGTTGTATGTGAATGTATGTTGCGTGGTCCCTCCACCAGGAGGCTATCCTGTCGGTGTTTGATTACTGGACTCATAGGATGTCTAATTCCAACGAGGCTCAGGAAAGGCACCACCTAAATTCGCTACAGTTGAAAGACCTGATTAACTTGTCGTTGGGTAAATTACGATGATTTGGGAACCTTCATGCCAAAAAGCCGCGAGAGTAACCTAAGATTGGTCAGCCTCTGATAAACCAAACGCAGAGGAACGTCTCTTCATGCTTCCTCATTTCAAATTACTTGTAAAGTCAATTACTTGTAATTTACATCTCATATTCATCTCCATGTAATGAGAAATATGAAGAAATATGTGCATATACATATTAACATACTATCCTGTATTACGAGCAGCTAACATCCGTTTTACGGGACAAAATTCCTAAAACGAAAACATCACATAGCATGTTAACATTTACACCATCTCTAAAACTAAACTATGACAGTTTTGTCGTAGGGAAGCATTCGGACCTATTACCCGGTCAAAGTCCAAAAAGGCCGCAGGCCTACAGCCAATCATGTCTTCATTTGACCAACCTAATCCAGTTTCTCACGAAGAATTTGATGGATTAAGCAAACAAATTACAGATTTGGCTGTTCTGCTTAAAAAACTACATCAATCTACCCAAGGTCCAAAGATACCCATACATGTTGAATCCTCCACACAAGGAGGAACTCAAGGTTCTGATAAAGCTATTACAGTACCTGAACTGCAGTTGGATACAACCAGCAAAAGTCATGATGCCGCCCATCTCAGAAGAGATCTAGGCACCGGTGACATCAGAAAGAATGTTCTTCAAATGGAAGAGACCCTTCGCACTATCAAAAGAATGGGAGCACACGGGAGTGTTTCATATGCCGACCTTTGTATATTCCCTGGTGTTCATTATCCTGAAAAGTTCAAAACTCCTGACTTCAAAAAATATGATGGGTTAGGAGATCCTTATACACATTTGAAGGTGTTTATTGGAGAACTTGGATCTTATGCAGACGACGAGAAGCTCAGAATGCAGCTGTTCCAGAAGAGTCTGACTGGAGAAGTCCGCTCGTGGTATAATAGATTAGACAACTCAAAGATCCATAGTTGGTAGGAGTTAACTCACGCCTTCCTCACACAATACAGCTTCTAGTCTCAAATGGCTCCTGACTGATACCAGATTACCAAGGTCAAAAAACAGTCCAATGAGTCGTTTAGAGAAAAAGCTCAAAGGTGGAGGCGCCTTATTGCTCAAGTAACTCCTTCTACGACATAGTCAGAGATGGTCATGACCTTTATCGACATACAAGAAGCTCCTTTTTTATGAGAGAGTTTTAGTTGGCATCAGTAAACCATTTTCTAAAATGATTAAACATGGAGAAATGGCTGAGATGGGATTGAAGTCAGGAAAAATTCAAGACCTAACCACTCTCAAAGCTGTTGCTGAGCACATCCAATCCAGAAACTATGGAAACAACCCCTGGAGGGTCCATAAAAAGAAAGAGGAGGATGTTTCCTTGATACTCCAAGGTCATAAAGGATATCAGAATATGCCTATCCAATGGAGGAATTACAATCCTTTTCAAGCACAGTCTTCAAACCCTCCATTGCCTAAGGGTGGAGAAGTTAAACGCCCTTGAGTGTTCACACCCCTAGGGGACTCCCTCGAGAACATTTTCAATCTTCTGACTACTCAGAAGAAAATCACGCATCTTCTTCCACCAGCCAACCCTAATGGGAGGGGTTTTCATGTTGCTCGAAAATGTGCTTATCATACCGGAGAACCTGAACATGATACTCAAGATTGTTGGGCCTTGAAACACAAGATCCAAGATTTAATAGACAACGGTGAGATCATGGTCACCAAACCAGATCAACCTCACGTACAAGAAAACCCTCTTCCTCCACACAAAGAGGAAGAGGTCAACATGATAAATTGGAGCAGTGGACAAAGTTTCAATTTTAACTGTGAAGCATCCCAGATCATCAAAGACGGTGTTGACAAATGGGATTATGCAAAGTTCCAGTTTACGATGGGACAAAAGATGAAAGCTTTGTGCAAGCAAATTGAGCAATTGACAGAATTGGTGATCTATCAGCAACAAGTCACACACCAATTAATTAGCCAGGAGCATACTAGTCTACTCCCCTTGGTTATGAATACTCCATCGTCACCTTCAAAATATGAAACATCAGAGAACAAAGTGGCGAAGAGAGCGACTACCAAAACCCGTCAAGATTATGCCAATAGATTTACATACCTGAGCCAACCTATGGAGGAGATACTTCAGATGCTAATCAATGAAGGAAGAATCATTTCCCTCCTACCTCCAATAAATCCCCGTTCAGGACGGTTTAATCCTGGTGGAGTATGTCAGTATCACTCTCATTCTCGTGGTCACAGTACGGAAGAATGCTAGGCACTCCGCCACCTTATTCAAAACTTAATCGATAGCGGTGTCCTGCAACTGGCAGACAATGATACTGTGTTATTTGAGAGTGAAAATACTTGTCCTACTAAATGGAAGGGACTGGTAGCACTTATATCCTCTGAGGCCGATGAGACTGTTAAACCACTCAGCATTCAACTCCAAGGAGTTAACAATCCTTTAAAAGTTGCTGCTCTAGAGCCCATCATTTTGCCATTCAGACCACACTATCCTATTGTCAACTTACAGAAAGTTCCATGGAATTATGGAAAAGCTAAAGGATCCACATCTCATACAACTGCTGTAGTGTCAAAGGAGAATCCACTGTATCTTCCCTAACGGGTGATGAAGCCTGTTGTTAAATCAAAGGGGAAAATTCCCATGGAGAAGATTGAGAAATTCCTCCGTGCTATGGGTCATAATGAAGCCAAGGTGGTTTTAAGCTTAAGAGAAGCTCCACAACAAATATCTATACTAGAATTGGTCTTAACTTCTGAAGATCACAAGAAGATTCTACTAAAGGTTTTGGAAGAAGCCTACTTGCCGAAATTAGTCGATGTGGAAAAATTTCAACATCTGGCTGATCACATTTTCAACAACAATGTGATCTCTTTCACTGATGATGACATACCGCCCGAAGGGACCGGTCATTGTAAGTCATTACATATTGCGATTTTGTCCTCCGAATACATGTTAGCTAGAGTCTTGGTAGATGGAGGTTTGTCTTTGAATATTTGTCCTTATGCTACGTTGCTGAAGATGAATGTCAATCTCCAACGAATCCGAAATAGCCATACGATCATTAAAGCTTTTGATGGATCCCGTCGGAATTCAGTCTGAGAGATTGAGCTGCCGATTAAGATTGGTCCACATACATTTTGTGTATCTTTTCACGTGCTTAAAATAGATATAAGATACAACCTACTTCTAGGGAGACAGTGGATTCATATGGCTGGGGCAATCCCCTCCACTCTTCATCAGCAACTTAAATACATTATCAACAATAGCCTAGTTACACTCAACGCTGAACTGGAATGCCCTCAACAGGTGACATAATGTTCATCAGTTTCAACTTTGATGTTAAGCCGGTTAGTTTCCATGCTTTGGAAGTAAGCAACCCTCAATATCATGTCATTGGGATGCCATTTCCCATACCCAAGATTTTTGCCGAAGTGATGGCAGCAACTCAAGAAATGATGTCATTGGGACACCAGCCGAGACAAGGGCTGGGAAAAAATCATCAGGGTATTAAGCACCCTATCCAAGTGTCCAGTCAAACTGGGACAGCCGGAATAGGCTATTATGCCAGTACCAGTTGCAGGAATTCACATAAGCATAAGTAGATTCCTTCCACTTCAGCCACACAACTATTACTTCCACCTGTACATCCAGAGTCTTCACAATCTCCGGTAAAGGTGCCAGCCAATGTTATGGCTATGTTATTTCCTAAGCCGATACCAGTAAAGGAGAAGGAAGTCTTTGTTCCAAATCCCAAGGTGGAAGAAGAGGAACAGAGAATTAAACAAGACATCGTCAGAATGATGTCAGGTATACGCATCATTGTCCATGATGAACATACAAACAGATATACTCCAGACGATGATTGCCCAGACGTAATGGTCATCATTCGGGAGAAGGAGGACGATGACATCCCCTCCATCATTGCAGTCCCCTAGGACTTTGCCCTTGCCAATTGGAGCAGCACTTATTGCATTGGTCGACAAGGGTAAAATGGGCAGGACTTCTTTCTGCCCTATAGATATTATAACTGCTTACTTTTCTATACAATATTAGCAGTTGTTTTGTCCGTACATGCTAACACTTTGTATGATTAAACGGTTTCATATATATTAAGTGAAAGCATATTTTTTTTAGGACTATGAACTTTGATGTGCCTGTACTTGCTGATAAGATGCCTCTTCTCCACAAGGATTATAACTTTGATGAAAAGTTGGACTCAAACTTGCTGGAAATATAAGAGGACTTTGAGGTGCCTCCAGAGATTAAAGAATGGGTCGAAGACAAACCTAAACCCAACCTTGGTTAAACCACCTCCTTCAATCTTGGAACCTTAGAAAGCCCTAGGTTAATCTAGATTGGTTCAGACCTTACCCCAAACCAGAGGAATGACATGGTTGCACTACTAACCCAATTCTAGGATGTGTTTGCATGGTCTCATGAAGACATGGTAGGTTTGTCCACTGACATTGTTCTTCATCGCCTTCCCATTAAAGATGGATTTAAGCCAGTCAAGTAGAAACTCGGGCGATTGAAACTTGAGTGGAGTTTAAAGGTGAAAGAATAAATTGTGAAACAATTTCAAGCTGGTATTATCATGGTGTCCACATATCCTGAATGGATATCCAACAGCGTTCTCGTGCCTAAGCCTAGAGGAAATGTACGAGTTTGCGTGGATTACCGGGATCTGAATAAAGCTTGCCTTAAAGATAGCTTTCTTGTGCCTTTATCCACATTCTCATTGACAATACTGCTCAATATGGAATGTACTCCTTCGCTGATTTCTTTGTGGGGTACCATCATATTATGGTTGCTGAGGAGGATCGTGAGAAAACTGCTTCCATCATGCCTTGCAGAACCTTTTGTTACAGACAATTATCTTTCGGCCTCATCAATGTCGAAGCTACCTATCAGAGAGCTATGATGGCTCTTTTCCATGACTTAATGCATAAAGAGAGAGATCTACATGGATGGCATCATTGTCAAGTCCCAAAAGGAGGAGGACCACTTAGACCATCTCAAAAAGCTTTTCAACAGGTTGCGTAAGTACAACTTGAAGTTGAATCCAGCCAAGTGCGCCTTTGGCGTTAAATCAAGCAAGTTGCTAGGATTTCTAGTCAGCCACAAAGGGATTGAGCTGGATCCCACCAAAATCCAGGCCATTACGGAGATGCCCATTCCTCAAATAGAGAAGGAAATACGGGGATTTTTGGGAAGAGTCAACTTCATTAGTAAGTTCATTTCTCAACTCACAGCAACTTGTGAGCCTATCTTCAAGCTGTTAAGGAAGAACTTTTCCATGGAATGGAATGATGAGTGCCAGAACGCCTTCCTTACCATCAAAGAGCAGCTAGTCAAAGCTCCTATTTTGGTACCATCCAGGGATGATGTTCCCCTGTTCACGTACATGTCCATAAGTGACAATGGCATGGGCTACATGCTGGGTCAGAAAGACGATAGAGGTCGAGAACGAGCTATCTATTACCTCAGTGAAAGATTCAGCATCAGTGAACACAAGTACACTCTGATTGAGAAAACTTGTTGTGCTGTAGCATAGGCTGCCATTAGGTTACAACATTACCTCCATGGGCACACAACCCATCTCATATCCCGTGTGGATCCTCTCAAATATGTGTTCAGTAAACCCATACTGAATTGTCGGCTGTCCAGATGGCAGTTGATTCTACAACAATTTGACATTGTTTACGTGACGTAAAAGTCCATTAAAGGTCAAGGAATTGCGGATCAACTGGCCACCACACCTTCAGGGGACTTCAAACCCTTGGAAACATACTTCCCCGATGAAGGGGTAATGACAATTCAGCACCACCATCAGTACAATACACGTCAAATATGGAACATGTATTTTTATGAAGCTGTTAATATTGAAGGTTCTGGAGCTGGAGTAGTTCTAGTATCCAGTACGAGGGAGCAGTATCCCGTCGTCGTCAAAATACAGTTTGCCAGCACCAACAACACAACTGAGTATCAAGGCTGTATCATGGGGCTAAAACTTGCCCATTCAATGGGCATCAGGCAGTTAATTGTCTTTGGGAATTCAGAGTTGGTAGTAAAACAATCCACGGGAATCTATCAAACCAAAGAGCTACGTTTGCTGCCTTACCATCTACAAGTTTTACAGATGGCTTCGGAGTTCGAAGAAATCTCCTTTCTACACATTCCTCGTAATAGGAATGACTTCACAGACGCATTAGCAACTTTGGCCTCCTTGATTCACATACTTGACAAGGAACACATGCCAAGCGTCACATTAGCCCTGCAAAAGGCACTAGCCTATGGGAACTATGTTGGAGAAGTATCGGATGAGCTACGTCCCATCCAACAACCTTGGTATCAGCATATCAAGGAGTACTTGCGAGAAGGATCTACACCCGCTGAGGCGAGCCTGACTGAGCAAAGGCAGATTCATTGACTTGCTATGAAATTCTACCTGAGTGGAGATGCACTCTACAAGAGAGATGCATTACTAGGTCTCCTCAGATGTATGGATAAGGATCAAGCTCAAAGACTCATGGATGAGATCCATGGTGGAGTAAGTGGCCAATACATGAGCGCCCCTTTACTTGTAAAGAAGATCCTTAGGACATGACATTATTGGCTATCTCTCAAGGTCGACTGCAATGATCACGTCAAGAGATGTTATCAATGCCAAATTTATGGGAATGCTATCCACGCCCCACCACGGGAGCTCCACAATATGAGTTCACCTTGGCCATTCTCAATGTGGGGAATGGACGTGATCGGGTCCATCGAGTCCAGAGCCAGTAATGGACATCGCTTCATCTTCACCATGATCGATTACTTTACCAAGTGGGTAGAAGCAGTCTCCTTCCCAATGGTTACCAAAGAAGTCATCATTTCTTTCCTCAGAAACAATGTCATTTGTCGATATGGGCAACCAGATGTGATTGTATCAGACAATGCTAAGAACCTCAACAACAAAATGATGGAGGAGCTATGTAGTAAATTTCGCATCAAACACCTTAACTCCGTCATCTATCGTCTAAAGATGAATGGTGTTGTTGAAGTAGATAACAAAAACATCAAGAAGAGCATGCAAAAGATGTCTGCCAACCACAAAGGATGGCCTGACCTATTTCCCCTTACTCTATTAGCCTACAAAACATTAATGCGCACTTCAACTAGGGCAACCCCCTATGCATTAACCTATGGGATGGAAGCAGTACTCCCCATAGAAGTAGAAATGGAATCCTTCAGAGTGTTGATGGATGCTCAGCTGGATGAAGACCAATGGGTACAAGTCAGGTATCATCAATTATCCTTAATAGATGAAAGGCGAACCGCGGCTATCTTCCATGGTCAATTATATAAACAAAGGATTGCCCGATCTTACAACAGAAAAGTTCAGCTACGACAATTCAAACAATATGACTTGGTTTTAAAGAAGATCATCGACAACCCAGATTAGTCCAAGGGAAAATTCGCTCCTAACTGGGAAGGCCAGTTTATTGTCAAGGAGGTATTGACAGGAATTGCTCTCAGATTGTAGGAAATGGACGGCGATGAATTTCCACAGCTTATTAACTCGGGCACCATGAAACGGTACTATGTCTGAAGTTACCAACAAACAAACATCCTGGTGTTGGATCATCAGATCACCAGTCATTCCGGTTCTTTAACCCTTCTTCACATACAACTTTTCTCTACAATTGCGCCCCTCAGGGAAACAAACTCTTCAAACCAGCAGCCTGGTTTCACTACATTCATACAAATTCGGTTATCCCCCCAGGGATTGAACCTTTTACACCTACAGTTTATCCTGAAGACGAGATTAAACTTTTCTACGCTTGCAGTTTATCCTGAACTTAGGATTAAACTTTCTCTCCCCGCAGTCTGACCTACACATGGGATCAAGCTTTTCAACTCGGCCTGAAGGGCGAACTACGTCGACCTAATCTCCTTGATACACGGGAGTACATAGGCAACCATATTTTATATGGCCCGGTCACAATAAAACAAAAAACGACAAAAACCCTTCTACACTTTTCTCTTTACAAAAAAAACAACAAAAACATTCCTACACCTTTTCTGCCACATACAACGTTGAACGTCTTACACCAGGTTCGAACTATGCAGACTTAATCTCTTCTTCAACAGGAGTACGTAGGCAGCCATTCATGGTTCGATCTAACCCCTTACCAAAACATAAATACTTGTCAACGGTACTGGGATCATCCTTCAATCCACTACATTTCATTCGGCTACAGACCAAAGGGATGAAATTACCTGAACTCCTCCCAAATAGGAGATTCAGCGACCATCTAAGTTGGGATTAATCCTAAAAGAGCAACACCAATCATTAAGAGATAGAATTAACTAGGCTCCTCCTAAATAGTGGTACTGGCGACCATCTGTGGTGCGGTCAATCTCAGAGAGGAAAGCCACACTCCTCTCCCTATTTCCATAATAGAAACCAGTCCCAAGACACCAAAGATGGTAGGGATGCACACAGATCCATGATATATTCTGAACTATCCAGAGACAACTCAATGTCCATCCAGCAAGGAGGAATTCAGAATACATCAAGATCACAAGCCCTGAATAAGCAGGAAAATATCAAGCAAGTATCATAGCATATCTAAAAGGGAAGTGATCAAAAATATATTTCTCTGCTATATATAATGTTGTTTGATATATATAATGTAAAATGTACATGACAAAATGGCTAAGCTAGTCTATGCAGGAAAATATAAGCCCATCTACAAATCGGTGTATATGCGAGCTAACAAGCCCAACATGGCATCCCTCTCCGAAGAAGGAGGCAAAGCTATGGTTTCCTGTATGAGGATATCCACACGACCAAACAGATCTGCAGCCATCTGCATGGTGACCATATGCTCATCGATGTAAGTGCTCATCTCTGCAATCATGCCAGTGGTAAGGGACATCACTGCATTACTATCTGTGACGGCTACATCCCGGGCAGATATGGCGTTATCTCACTCAACTATCACTACATCTCTAGCTGATCTGGCCTCATCCCGCTCAATAACAGGGGCATCTCTGCGAGATAATGCCTCGTCCCTCTCTAACAAGGTTGCGTCTCTCCCATCAAGAGCTGTCAACATCAGGGATCTAGCCGGATCTCTCTCAAAGGTCATTAGATGAAGACTCTGCTCAAAGTACTGTGCTGAATGCTAAATCATGACAGTGCTAGTACTGAAAGAATATAAAGGAAATACTGGCAACCTAGTAGATAGCTCCTCATCGGTGTGAGAATCAATGTCCTCCATGGGCTCTCCACCATATGAGGCAGCACTCGGCAATGTGGATACCACCTCAGTCGATACAGTCTTTATCTCCATCCATGCGGAATACTCTGCAGAACATCCCGGATGGCTAACAGAAAAAGCAGCTATCTCACACTGATCCCAACATGCATATACACGGGATCGGTACTCTACTGAAAGATAGCGAGAAGCTAAGCGATGACCTAATGCCCCATCAAAAGGATGAAAGTCCTGGAACTGGTCAAACTGTGACATCACGGTCAATGGGTGGTAGATAGTCATACCCCTCAAACCAGCTAGATGGAGATAATCCATGCCCAGAGCATGAGTGATGAAACTGTATGGCAAACTAAGCCCTGAACACGACAAGATGGCAAACGGGTCTACGATCCTAGCGAAGAAAGCAGACCAAGATGCAGGATCTGTACACTCCGTAGGCTGAAAGGAATATGACATGGCTATATCATGGGTGAAACAATACCCATGCCGTCTAAAAGTGCCAATCGGCCTCAGATGTGACATAAACCACACGTATAGCATGACAGAACTGCCCGTAAATACTCATGTCGGATAAGTGTAGCAGTATGTAGCTGACCTCAATGTCTCACCTATAATCATCGGTATGATGGTACGACTCTCCATAAGAGCTCTCACTCCTATGTCCAACTCGTCCATATACCATGGCATGCAGAGATATGATAGTACGCACAATAGCAGTACATCCACCCTGTCCAGATGTCAATGATCCTCTGGTGTGGTGAAATCCCCGGAATGTCGTATATAACTATCCTCAGAGCCAAATCTGTCAAACAGAAAATGTTGGGATATAACGTGACCAGATGACAGCTCATCCTGCACCACCCTACGCCTCAATCCAGTAAGGGTCATGAACCATCGACTCATGCCCCCAAAGCCATATGCACGCAAGGTCTATCAAGTGGCAGCATCATCAACCGTGTATACTCCTCCAGAGTGGGAGTCAACTCTTGGATCCCAAATCAAAAAACATGCCTCTCTGGTATCCAGTGCTCCAGTATGCCATCCACGAATCCTGGAGGAACTTGAAACATCAAAAGGGTCATGGTATGCTGCAATAGCTGATCTACGGTTACCCTATCTGAGGGTGACATACTATCATACTAGTATCTCAAACGAGATGTCACCAATAATGGCAGGGTGTGATCTATGCGGCTAACTGTCAAAGAAGACATCTGTGTGGGCCGTATCATAATACCATTCATGGGTCAATGCTGAATATCTTTGGACATACATACATATGCATAACATGATACATGTATAACACATAATAGATGGCAATATGATATAGGGAATGGAAAACTATACATACATTCCTAAGTATATCATCATCTAATACATCATCTCTGTACAACTAAAACTACTGGGAAATGGGGCACAGACGCCCTACTACTAACAGAGGCCAATCAAAAGATATAGCGAGAATGGGGCACAGCCTCCCAATAGCTAACAGAGACCTATCAAAAGAGATAACAAGAATACACATCAGAAGAAGACAATGGTGTCAATATCTACATCATCAATCCTGTCCACCTAATGTAACTCCTCTTGAGTCACTAGATCTCTATCAATAGGGATATCAGGCCTATACAAAGGAGGATCTGCACCGGCAAAGCTAAATGGGTCATCCGAGGGGCCAGCGCCTGAGTTGGAAGGATCAAATGAATCTACTTCTGCCAGATCTATGCCCAAATGCCGACTAAAGAAATGTGCCCGGTCTAGTCGCTGGGTCAAGCTGTCAAACTGTGTCACATGAGTCAGATCGCGGACATAGGCTAGCCAATCTGTCATCAACACGATTCCTGGAACCATATCCCCCATTAACTAAGTGGTGCGGGTCTGAGCTCCAATGGTACGAGGGATCCTCCAATGCTGGAATACATTCTGAGTGCAAGGACCCTCTGACAATGCAAAACCGTCAACACCCAACAATGCGATATCAATGACGGGTGACTGTGATACATGCCAATAACACCTGGCAGGAGGCAAGATCGGTATACGGATCTCTCTTGTGGTGCTCCTAATAGCACGCTCTCCTAAATAGAGCTCCCATCCTCCATTTGTGAAGAGAGAAATCCTACGGGTGGAAATCACGTACTCGATACCAGTAGGGTACCCATCCTCAAATCCAACGGCCAAATGCTCCCCAGAATATGTAATCCCTATGATGACCTCCAACTGTAGGCAACAAAGAGTGAAACCCTCAGTTACGGGGACCTCTGCCAGTATGGAATGATGCCATCGCCGTCCTCATGGGTAGGTATCCAACCCTAATACACTCACTGGACATAAACATAGGAGCCTCTAATAGGCCCAAAACTGCCAACACAAAGGATAACATCTGCTGTTAGTTAACATTCGTAACCTGTACATGGTAAATGACAAGAGAAATACTTATCAGTAAAAATGGGTAAAATCCTAACCAAGCCTCGATCAAGCCCTGCGAGCGCATACGCATGCCTCTGAGGAAATAGGAAAAGGTGTAGGAGTCTCAATCATACTCTCCTATATGGTCCACATGTCGAGTGGCGCTAATCAAAGCGAACAACACCGTAGAAGAGTTATCTGATATAAAGCAGCCCCTAATGATTATCAGGAACAATCGCCAAAGAATGCGATCCTTGACTCTGACATCAGCTGGTATGGGCTCGTTCAATAGCCCACTCATAGCATCTACGCTCAAATGACCCGCACGGACTGTCCTGCCCTTGAGCGCCTCTGCCGGAACTCATAACAATGATCTGACGGTAGTTGGGGTAATATCAGTCGTGCAAGGCACCAGCGCCCCTCCAAACTCCATACCTATGATAAACCGCCAATCCATCGACGTCATCATCACCTCACAGTCAAGTAAATAGAGAGACTGTGTCTGATGAAACTAGTGCTCAGACAATGCCCTGACGTAACCCCAGGGACAACGTCGGGGAAGGATGTAAAAGAATGCTCCAAATCCCCAGTCATGCACAATCGCTCTATAGTCAAGATGAAGCGCCTGGTACATGGAGTAAATGCTAAACCAGTTCCCTCGAGGGTGCGTAAAGCCGGGAACCTGCAAAATGAAGATTGACATCAGAATCCTTTATTCCTCATAAATAGGAAAGAAGGAAGATAAAGATCTAATGTTATACCTCGTTGGCATGCAAATACATCGAGGGATGTCTGCTCAAATCACCTAGAAGCTCTGGGTTTGCCACCTGAATACTAGGAAGGTCCCTACGGGGAATATGTACAGTAGGAGTAGGGTCCGCAACCGTAACATCCTCCTCCTCGTCCTCAATGTCCGGTACATCAACCCGGACTGGACGTATCACCGCCTCCACCAATCGACGAGACTGTCTAATAAAACGGGGTCGAGGCACTTCAGAAGCCCTCCTCCGTACACCAGAAGTAGTCCTGCTGGAACTACTAGGCAAATTCGGATCCATAATATCTGGACAACAAGTCTCCAAATCACCTCAGAAAGGGTGTGGTATTTTCTAACCTGGAGCTTTTTAAAATGCATTTAATGATTACATACATGCATGCATCATTTTAACATACATATATAGTAGAGTTAAAAATGCATGACTACTCAATGCCTACATTTTGAAAAATTTTGCCATAGTTTTCTCTATAAATAGGACTATCCACATGCACATGGGCATGACTAGGTGGTCATTCAGTAGCACACCTATCCACAGTTACATAAATCCTATTTGCATTAAAAAATCAAAGTCATTAATCTATAAGGGTAGCCTAATTACCAGGATACTTTGCTTTTTCACATGTGCTCATTTGTCATCAAATAGGATAAGAAATAACAGAAAAAAGGTGCCAATTTGACTGTCTCAAAAGTCAAATTTTTTCACATCAGTATGTTCAGCATGGTTTAATACTAACCTTTACTATGTTGAATATTTTTTATCAAGTCATTTGAGCATGCATATGCACTACTATGTGTTTAGATGCATTTCATATGATAAGTCATTTTCCAATGGATAAAAACTGAAAAAGAAGACATGCATACATTACTAGGACAGTGTAGAACACTTGTACGGTGACAGAATTTGCAGAAAAACGCCCGAACTTAGCAGATCAGAAGAAGAGCCCTCGGATTTCCTTTGCAGCGCAACTTAAAAATGACTTATGAAAGCAACTTATAGGACTTTAAGGTCCACGGTTAGTCGTAGGTCCATCTGCGGCTGTAGCAGGTGTACCTGTAGCTGCAGCAGGTGTACCTGCAGCTGCAGTAGGTGTACCTGCGGCACCCCTACGTGGATTCCACCCCTCCGACTCGGTCCAGTTCGAGTTGCAAAGGAATTCTCACAAGCTAAAAAGGCCAAATTAGGAATAAAAATGCTACGCGATTGAGCAGAATAGCCTGAAACCCTGGTTCTTCTAGACCCGACTATGGCTTTCTTTTCGTCCTTTGGTATTCGCCCGAACATAGGGTTTACTATACCGATGATCTAACTCATTGCATACCACATTCGGCAATACCATACAGAGGTCCAATGCAGTTAATACAGGGTTGTCGCCCTAACCTTTTCAAACAGATTCCCCGGCGGGGGTTACAACGCAATCTTAAAAAAGAGATCCCCAGCGGGGGTCACAACGCATGGTCATCTGTCCATAAACAGATTCCCCGACGGGGGTTATAACACATGTTCTGCTGATACACACATCAGCAAGGATCAAACAAATTCCCGACGAGGGTTACAACGCATGTTATCCGTTGATGCACATGTCAATGAAGGTCAAGCAACCTTGACGTCAGTATAGCCATTGACAAGTAAACCCAACGTTGCATCAGACGCTATCTAATGATTGCATCAGTTGATACACACAATAACAAAGGCCAAGCAGCCTTGGCATTTATCCTGTGACGCCCCCGAAACCGAGTCTTTTGACCCCAGTTCGGTCATCACGATAAAATATAACTATCCACCTCTAAACAACATACGATAACTAAATTGCGAAAAATAATAAATGTACGTCATTCGTTCAAAAGGCGTTACTAGTCCCAAGATTTGATAACCTTAATAAAGTCTTACAACCATACCCTATAATAGCAATTAGGGTTCATATTACATAACAGTAATTTAAACTAAGCATATATAAAGTCTGCTCTTGGCGACTATCCTACATCTTTCATTTACCCTTGTCCTTTCCTGAGGTCTCGGGCTTAGCTGTAATATAATTCATGATATAGCAAGGATGAGCAACAAGTTTGCCAAGCAAGTTTAAATACAACAATAAGGATATATCATGATGAAAGGAAAATACCTGACAAACAATTCAACAATATGAATATCGCAAGCAAAGGTAATGTTTGCTTTTAGAATAACTGCTAGTCGAATAGACTTTGAACTATAACACTCTAATGGAATCAATCTTTAATTGACCCTTTGGTTACTAGCTACAGAATAAGTACTCGAGGGGATCAGCCTCGCGTACACTATGTATATGCATAATATTTAAATCTGTTCTTTATATCTTATATTAGATACCTGGGGTACTCCCCTATCATAGAAGGGGTGTTCTTTCAGTCTAAGAATCCTTACCATCAATTGGTTTGGATAGCTTTTATAAAACTTTGTATACTTGTCTGACCGAACAAAGGTTCAGACTCTATCTGACACAGTTCAAGAATTATAGAACTTTAAATGAAGTACAAGTCTAAGACTGTACGAACTCAAGTGCACTAAGTGTGAATATCAATAATATCGATATGGATTAATTGTAAGGTAATTAAACCACTTAATAGCATGCTTGGAAATAAAGTTCAAGCTTAAACAAATAACTTTTAACTCAACAATAACCTGCTTAATTCAATATGAGAAGGATAGGAATCTTTCACAGTCAAATAGTGAAGTTCAAGGATAAACATATACCTATTTGCACAAAATAAAGGTAGTGCGTAAGGTTTAGATACTTGCTTACGATATGCGTCGAATAAAATAATGTAAGGGTTTAGGATACTTGCTCAATAAAAGTAGGGTTCAAAAAACTTGCTCAATAAAAGTAGGGTTCAAAGAACTTGCATAAACATATACCTATTTGCACAAAATAAAGGTAGTTCGTAAGGTTTAGATACTTGTTTACGATATGCGTCGAATAAAGTAATGTAAGGGTTTAGGATACTTGCTCAATAAAAGTAGGGTTCAAGGAACTTGCTTAATAAAAGCAGGGTTCAAAGAACTTGCATAAACATATACCTATTTGCACAAAATAAAGGTAGTGCGTAAGGTTTAGATACTTGCCTCTTTGGTCAGCTACAATACAATTCTAGCTTTAAATACTTGCGTTGAAACGACCTAACGTTAACAAGTCGGCCATTTCAATTAGTATGTGTAACTATTACAAGTCTACACTTAAAAGAATCAAGTCATCACATAGCATGCTTCTCAACACATTATATGACATATTAGTCACACATTTAAAGTAAGTAATCATATAAGCATGCCTTAATATTTCAGACCAAAAACAGATCATCTTGGTAAGACTGCAGGACGGCGCAGCTGCGCCTGGTCTAGGCTTAGGGACGGCGCAGCTGCATTGTCCCCTGGCCAGACTAGGGTTGAGCTTCTGCTCTCCTGACTTCAGTCTAACTCTAACACACTAATCACATATACCATTTAACATACATATATGCTAGAGTTTTACATATAATACACGATTCTACTTGAGTTCATTACCACAAGTTTAACTTACACATTATACGTCATTAAAACATAAAAATCATTTAACTGTCATGCTTAATACATATGAATCATGTTTAGGAGTATTATAACTACAACATGACATCTTACTACTTTATAATCTATACATACATGTGATGCAACTAAATTTTGAAAACATGTCCAAGGTTGTCTTTGAAATCATTTTAGCACGTATGATGCAATCCAACACATGTAAGATAAATCTACAACTTTTATCATAAGTAAATAAGTTATGGTAATCTCTTTTCAAAATCAAAAACTATATCTCTTAGCATTCATGTTCATTAGCCTTAACTAAGCTTTTAATTTTAAAGCATTCTCTAGCACAAAGCTAACAAGTTGAAATCATGATAAAGACACTATACATCATATATCATGCTCACTTAGGTTCCACATCAGTCACGTATATGGTCTCATAAGTTCAGAACTTGTAAGACATATATTACTTCAAAGTTGGTTTTCTAAACATAAGTTTTCATTACAAATCTGTTACTAAAATGTGTTGATCACTTCATACTACACAAGAAAACCTTACATAACATCTCCTTTATAGGTATGTATCTAGGTCATGATACTAAGTTAGCAACACATAGCACAACAAAAATCAGTAACTGGTTCTGAGGTATGGCGCAGCTGCGCTGTACCCTAGTACAAATAGGGCGCAGCTGCGCCATGCCTGCACCAGAAACAGAAACTTGCTCTGTTCTGCAGGGCATAAACCAACTCCAATTTTCTTGATTCAAGCATGCTCTAAACTATCACTTAAGAGTTCAAACATGAAAACACTATTCATAAACATATCATATCATGCTAATTCATTTTGACTAACAAAGAATTTCAAGTAATTTCAAGAATTTGACAACAACCCAACTAAGAACACAATTAAAGATTATACCTCCTTAAGCTTTGATTGGATTCCTTACACACTAAGGACTCTCAATCTCAGACTTTAACAAACAACAAAACTGAATTTGGAGCTTGTATTTATAGAGGAAACTTGGACTAGATATTGCCATTACACAATCTTGGAGCTCATGGCGCAAAGAAAGAACTCATTGGTTAATCAAGGGTGGTTGAACAACCCACCATCAGGCCATTGGCCTTGAAATCATTCCCTATGCCTAGCCAAATGCAAGTTATGTAAACTAGCTTTGTCCACTGTTCATGTACTTTGGTGACACTCATTTTGGGATAAGAAAGAAATCTCAGCATACTTGATCAACTAATGCTTGGTTTGGACACTATAATTCTCATAATGTAATATAAATGTATAAATGCTACAACACAAGGAAATTTGAGGATTATTTATGTAATCATATTATATAACTCATGTACATTAAATACACGCAATAAAATAACTTAATCAAGTATTATTGTCTGGGTAGTTTCATAATTATCTCTACTACTCACATAGGCATATTATAACATTATTTAATATTATATATCAAGTGTACACACATAACGTCTCTTCCAATTTTTGGAATGCACATATATTTAATTATCTTTGTTTAACAATCACTTATGATTTTATTGCACTACTTGATACTTCATATCATTAGAATGTATTCTTATTATATGATTCTAAGCATGTCAAACAATTACACTAATGTTCCAATTCATTTTCTATAGTAGAACTAATTTTTCTAAGTTTGGACACTAGCGCAGCTGCGCCATTTTGTACTGCTGGGAGGGCGCAGCTGCGCCAGTCCCTGGTAGTGGCAAAATGGGTTAGCTTCAAGCCAATTCAAAATTCTATTACCACATAAGTCTTATATGAGATAATTTAACTTCTACAACGGTAATATACCCATAATTGACATAACTCAATATGTTCAAGTCTCGCCACTATATTCAAATAAATTGAATATTTAATCATTAAGAATCCTATCAATTCTTTGATATCAATCTCTTAGGGTTAGTCCACTAATTTAAATAACTATTAGTGACTCCCTTTACTCATTTCATAAAATCATAGAACCACATAAGGTTTAAATAAACTCACAAAACTAACTCATTAAAAATTAAATCGCATATTTAGTTAAATAAGGAGTTTCAAATTCTTGGACGTTACATCCCTCCCCCCTTATAAAAATTTCATCCTCAGAATTGCAAAAATAAGGTTAATAATTCGTTCTCATTTTTTCTTTTAGCTCCCACGTATCTTCTTCTACTGCGTGATTCCTCCAGATAATCTTAACGGAATGGATAATCTTATTCCTCAACTTCTGATCCTTCCTATCTAGTATCTGGAAAGGAACTTCCTCGTACGATAAGTCTTTCTCGACTTGGATTGGTTCATAGGAGATAACGTGCTTATAGTCCAGTTTATATGGCCGCAATACTGACACATGAACACATTATGAATATGCTCAAGTTCAGGAGGTAACGCTACCTCGTACGCCATTTCACCGACTCGCCTAAAAATCTTGAACGGTCCTATGAACCTAGGGCTCAACTTGCCCTTCTTCCCAAAATGAATCTTCCCTTTCCAGGGAGATACTTTCAGAAATGCATAGCTTCCTAATTTAAAATCTCTCTTCTTGCGATGTAAGTCCGCATACTTCTTCTGGCGATCTTGAGCTGCCACTAGTCGATCTCTTATCACCCTGACAATTTCTATCATCTGTTGTACTAACTCTGGTTCCAACAGTCGACGTTCTCTAACTTCATCCCAGCATAAGGGTGTCCTATATTTCCTCCCATACAGTGCTTCGTATGGCGACATTCCAATACTGGCGTGATAACTATTGTTATACGCGAACTCTACTAATGGAAGGTGATCCTCCCAACTACCCTTAAAGTCCATCACATAAGCTCGGAGCATGTCTTCAAGTGTTTGAATTGTCCTCTCGCTTTGCTCATCGGTCTGCGGATGATATGCGATACTCATTCATAGTTGCGTCCCCATTCTTTCTTGAAGACTCTTCTAGAAGTTTGAGGTGAATCGCGAATCTCTATCTGATACAATAGATACCGGCACCCCATGCCTCGAGATAATTTTCTTGACATACAATTTGGCTAACTGGTCCAAACTATACTTAATCTTAATCGGCAAAATGTGAGCTGACTTAGTAAGACCATCTACAATTACCCATATGGCATCGTGCCCTTTCTGCGTTGCTGGAAGTCCCACCACAAAGTCCATTGTGATGTGCTCCCATTTTCATTCTGGAATTTCTAATGGTTGTAATAACCCGCTTGGTCGTTGGTGCTCTGCCTTGACTCTTTAACAAGTTAGACATCTACTTACGCATTTCGTAACCTCTCTCTTCATGTTTGGCCACCAGAAGTGGTGACGCAAATCTTGGTACATCTTCGTGCTTCCTGGGTGTATCGAATATCTCGTACTGTGCGCTTCTAGCAAAATCTCATCTCTCAGTTTTGGTACTTGCGGTACCCAAATTCGTCCTTCAAATCTTAGCAGTCCAGTGTTATCAATCTTAAATATCAATTCATCACCTTCAGTCGGACTCGCTGTTACCGTAAATAATTGCTGGTCGGTCTCCATCGGATATCTAATTTCCAATTCTAGTCATTCAAAATCTCTCACCAATTCTTCTTGAATGGTCAACTTCAATAACTTCTCTCTGCCTTTTCTGCTCAAGGCATCTACCACTATATTCGCTTTTCCTAGATGGTACAAAATCTCACAATCATAATCATTGATCAATTCTAACCATTGGCGCTGCCTCATGTTTAACTCTCTCTGTGTGAAGATATACTTCAGACTCT
Source organism: Panax notoginseng (assembly GCA_016801055.1). Lineage (NCBI taxonomy): Eukaryota > Viridiplantae > Streptophyta > Magnoliopsida > Apiales > Araliaceae > Panax > Panax notoginseng. The sequence goes on from CM029013.1 coordinate 160,485,567, forward strand.
TGTGGTCCGTATATATCTCACACTTCTCGCCATACAAATAATGCCTCCAAATCTTCAAGGCAAAAACTACTGCTGCTAATTCCAGGTCACGAGTCGGATATCCCTTCTCATAATCTTTCAGCTGACGTGAAGCGTACGTAATGACTCTGCCGTGTTGCATCAGTACACAGCCGTGTTGCATCAGTACACAGCCAAGACCTTTGTGTGACGCATCACTATACACTATAAACCCTCCCGTGTTGTTCGGTAAAGCCAACACAGGTGCTTGACTAAGCCTCTTCCTCAATTCTAGAAAACTTTCCTCACACTTCTCTGTCCAAACGAACTTAACTGCCTTTCTGGTAAGATTGGTCAATGGCGATGCTAGTTTCAAAAAATCCCTAATAAATATTCGATAGTATCCCGCTAATCCTATGAAACTCCGAATTTCTGTCGGCGTCTTCAGCTGCTTCCAATTGATAACCGCTTCTACCTTCGCTGGATCCACTAAAACACCATTTTTCTCGATAACGTGGCCTAAAAACCGCACTCTCTGCAACCAAAACTAATACTTGGAAAATTTTGCATATAGCTTATCCCTCCTTAATGTCTCCAACACTATCCGAAGATGCTTGGCGTGTTCTTCCTCCGTCTCTGAATAGACTAGAATGTTATCGATGAATACGACAACAAACTTATCTAAATACTGTTTGAACACTCTGTTCATCAAGTCCATAAATGTTGTTGGCACGTTCGTCAATCCAAATGACATAGCCAAAAACTCAAACTGTCCATATCGAGTTCTGAATGCTGTCTTTGGAATATCCTCCGGCCTCACTTTCAGTTGGTGATAACTGGTTCTCAAGTCAATCTTTGAAAAGTAATTTTCCCCCTTCAACTGATCAAACAAATCGTCTAACCTGGGCAACGGGTACTTATTCTTAATGGTGACCTTGTTCAACTCTCGGTAGTCGACACAAAGTCTTAGCGACCCATCATTCTTCTTTACGAATAAGCCTGGTGCTCCCCACGGTGATACGCTTGGTCGAATGTATCCCTTATCTAACAACTCTTGTAATTGAGCTGTAAGACCCCAACTTATTAATGAATAAAATCAAATTTTCTCTAAATATTATTGTGAATAATAAGGGGTTAATTTGATATAATACTTTGGTTATGGGTGAAATGTGCAAATTTTGCAAAATAAGCAAGTGGTTATAAAATATTCATTTTGTCGGGCAATATTCGTACGACGGCGCAGCCTTGTGTGGGCCCCATAACGGAAAGCGATTGGATGAAGAAAACGACAAGTATAAGTTATTTATAAATAACGGCGTAGTTGTTACCGTTAATACTGTTGGAATACCCGGTGGTTAAAATACAGTAGCACACGGTATTGCACCAATTATTGATTCTTACATAAGAAGGCAATACTCAATAATTGTTACAGTAGTTATTGTTCAATATTTTATTTTATTGATTCAATAATTATTGCGTTGATATTTTATATTATTGTTGTTTCAATAATTGTTGCTGCACAATATTTTTCATTATCAGATCAATAATTCATATTATTTGAATAATATTATTAGATAACATTATTGGCAATGTCTAGAAAGTTCTGTCTAAGGAGAGGTTTGGTCATCTAATTGCGCGCCAGTAAGGAGAAATTCTTATTGAAAAGCCCCCTCTTTCTTGGGAACGGCCTAGTTGAGGGATACATTTTTGTGGTTAAAAATGAAGGAGTTAATGTTGAGGTTTTTATCAGTATTTTTATCGGAATGGAGGTATTAAAAATCAGGGTTTTTGAGATATTTTGCGGGGGTTATAATTTTTAATCCGACCGTTGGATCGTGGTAATTTTTGGATATGTTATACATATATAAGTTGAGTATATGTCCACAAATTTTGAACCGTTAAAAATGAACGTATGATTTATTATGAATTTTACGTGATGACTGGTTTAGAAATTGTTGAATTTTCGGAGTTTATCATTTTGATTGAAAATTCTAGAATTGGTGGGCCCCACTCTTGGTTGGTGAAGAAATGTGCTGAGATTTTTATTCAAATGTGGTGGGTGGGAATAGTAGCAGGTAAAGCCATCAGGTTGCAGGTTAAGTCTGCTTCGGCGTGCTAACATTTTTCTATAAATAGAGGGCTAAGTTAGAATTGAAAATCACACCAGAAACAAGTTTTCTCTCTTTCTCTCTCTAGATTATTTAGTGTATTTTGTGAGTATTTAGATACTTTGAGAGTTTCTATTCATCAGAGCAAGTTTCTTTCAGCCTTATACCGGTATTCCGACCAGAAGTACTGATATTTTGAGATAAGGGATATTATTTTCTTCTTAAATGATATTATTTTCTTCAATATCATTATGCTAAAATATTGATATGAACTTTTTATCAAATTTGGAACTTTTTGTGTCGGGGTTATTATTCACGTATACGGTACTATTCACGTATACGGCACTATTCACGAATACGGCACTATTCACCGAAAAATAAAACTTTCTCTTTTTGTCAAAGATATCTATTATGGTTACTATCTTTGATTGTATCCATGTTTTGATCTTTATTTTGAATTCTGCTTTACAATTGATTATTATGAAGTATTATTGATCTTGGACAAACTGTTATACGAATCCCTACTATTTGTCCTTCTGTCTCACTGGATTCGTTCTCTTTAAGATATTTTTCATCATCCTCAGTCCTAAATGATGATATTACTGAATATCTTTGGCTTGTAGTGCAAAGATGTATGATTACTTGATGAATATCTTTGGCCTGTAGTGCAAAGATGAACAGGTGTTGAGATGAACATGACTGACAGGTGATACAAATGAATATCTTTGGCCTGTAGTGCAAAGATGAATATTTGGATAAAGATGATTATTAATTGATATTATAGGGATAAAATATTGATGATGGACTTTTAAATCTTAGAAGATAGTAGAATTCTTTCTCTACTTGACTCTTCTAATGGTTTGCTGTTTCCGCTGCAGTTTTTGATCTAAAACTTGTTGTCGATTATATTCTATCAGATTTTTCCCTGTTGAAGACTAACGATAATTTGTTGTATATTATCTTAGTCATAATATTCTTTACTGGGCTAGTTGAGCTCACCCTTTTCCTTTTTGTTCCATTTTTCTTCTTAGGAGGTGAGAACATAGCAGGATCTAGTCGGGGTATGGAGTGATGGTTCTCGAAAGATGTTTTAGCAGTCCTCACTATTTCTGTAAAATAGTGTTTGAATAATTGTAATGAGGATTTATTTGAGTGTGGATATTGTCCAGAAGACAATATTTATATTTAAACTCATAGTGTGTGTTGTCGTATTTTGCACGACAATTGTATTATTGAAGTTGTAGTTTGCTTTCTGTACCATGTATTTGGCGACTCAGAATGGGTTTTGTATACCTATTTTGGGGGCGTCACAGTTGGTATCAGAGCTTAGGGATATGATCCCTGGCTGAGATGTGAGACGAGAACTAGGAGGGGAGAGACGGGGATTTCCTTCGCTAGTATGACCTGACTAAGTTTATTTGGTGTTTATTTGGTCGGTCAGAGTATAGGGATAATATATGACATGACTATTAACCCTTGTTTTATGGCAGTATTTAAGAATGGCAGCTGAGAACGTTAATAATGGAGTAAATCAGACCGTGGAGACACCTTTGATCACCACCCAGGGGAACGTGCAACAGGAAGGCAATATTCCTCCTGTAAACAACGTTACCGAGCAAACGATGAATGATGGAATGTTTAGGAGCTTTTTGCAGTTCATGCAAAATCAGACGAGGGAGACTCGTGTGCAGAATACGGGTGGAAATGATAACAACGCGCGGTTTGTCACAGCTAAGCAATTCAAAGAATTGGGACCACCAGAATTTAAGGGAAAGCCGGATCCGATCATGGCGGAAACGTGGGTCAAGCAAATTACCAAGATATTCGATGTCTTGGGATGCACGGAGGAACAGAAGGTTCCATTCGCCACCTTTATGTTCCACGGTGAGGCAGACTACTGGTAGGAGTCTGTGAAGCGTACCCAGCCTGACGCACTCAACATGCCCTGGGAAACATTTCAAAAACTGTTCAATGACAAGTACTTTCCTGAAAGTATTCGTCATATGAAGGAGGTGGAGTTTATCAGACTGGAACAAAACAACATGACGGTGTCCCAGGTTTGCACCTCATTTGGTCGAAAATGAGGAACGAATGACAAGGATGTTTCTGAGAGGTCTAAAACCCGAGATTCGACAATATCTTATCTCTCATAAATTTTCTTTATATTCAGATATTGTAAACAGGGCTCAATTATTAGAGCGAGATAATGAGTATGTGCAACCGAGGGATCACAAACAGGGTCATACCAGTGGCGGCAGTCATCGAAGCAATGAAAACCAGCAGGGAGGAAAATATTCGGACAAAAGCGGTAACCACTCTGGTGGTAATCGTGGTCGTGATAATAGAAGTAGCGAGTCGGGAGGAGATTTCAAGAAGAGAAGGTACAACAATGATAATGTGAAGACGTCAGCACAAACATCAACTGTTTCTAGGGGAGGAGAACGACCACCGATCGTATGTTACAAATGTGGGAAAGAGGGACATATCAGCCCAAACTGCCCACAACAATCCAAGGTATGTTATAATTGTGGAAAGGAGGGTCATATAGCTCGAGAGTGTTCTGTAGCAAAACCAAGTTCAGCGGGGATGGTGACTCCAAAAGTTGTCCCGTATAAGTCGAAATCAGCGGTTCCTGGAAGGGCGTTTGTCGTGACTGGCCAAAACGCGAGAAACCCGAACGAGGTGATCACGGGTAAGCTAATCATAAACTCTTGCGAAGTTTATACCTTATTAGATATCGGTTCTATCCATTCTTTTATCTCTCCTGCTTGTGCTCAACGTTTAAACTTGACTCCGGAGAAATTGGACTTTAACATATCTGTTGAAACTCCGTTGGGTGAAACTTTCGTTACATCTACAGTTTATAAATCTTGCATGATCCAAGTTGGCACTATCACATTACCTGTTGATCTTATCTCTTTAAAGATACTTGCTTTTGATGTGATTTTAGGAATTGATTGGTTAACCACTCATCATGCTAAAATTGATTGTTTTCGTAAGGTTGTTAGTTTTCATATTCCTAACCAACCTATCATACGAATTCAAACTACTAAACCACTAAAATCAGTCACTGTCGTATCAAGCTACAAAGCTATTCGTTTATTGAAAAATAGATGTCAAGCTTTCTTAGCCCATGTCATGGACTTGAACAAAAATACGTCAGATTTGAATGATATTTCTGTTGTTAGTGAATTTCCTGACGTATTTCCTGAAGAATTTCCTGGCCTAACCCAGAGCATGATATTGAATTTTTTTATTGATCTTCAACCCGATACAAAACCCATTTCTAAAATATCATATTGAATAGCTCCTATTGAACTTCAGGAGTTAAAAACCTAACTATAGAAGTTGGTACCCGAGCCTCTATCTGGTGACTTCCTTTGTGGAATGCACCAAAGCTAGACTCTCCGTAAGGGACTCTATATTTTTGTGGTGGTAAAACAATAAGTGCCATTGTGACGTGCTATCCAAGATTGGGATATGAATCACAATTGAGAGCAACCGAAGTCGGTGACCAAAGTACGTAGCTTTCTGGGCTTAACTGGTTACTATCGGAGATTCATGGAAGGATTTTCTCGAATCGCTACTCCATTAACTTGGCTGACTCAGAAAGATACAAAATTCGTATGGAGTGGGGAATGCGAGAAGAGTTTCCAAGAACTCAAGAGGAGACTCATTTCGGCACCTGTTCTGACAATACCATCTGGTTCGGATGGATTTGTTATCTACAGCGATGCTTTAGGCAAAGGGTTAGGATGTGTTCTCATGCAACATGGAAAAGTCATAGCCTATGCCTCATGACAACTCAAAGAATATGAGAGGAATTATCCTACTCATGATTTGGAGTTGGCAGCAGTCGTTTTTGCGTTGAAGATCTGGAGACACTACCTGTATGGGGAGAAAGTGGAGATCTATACAGATCATAAAAGCCTCAAATATTTCTTCACCCAAAAGGAACTCAACATGCGGCAGCGACGTTGGCTCGAGCTGTTAAAAGATTACGATCATACCATCCAATATCATCCTGGAAAAGCAAACGTAGTAGCTGACGCATTAAGTAGAAGATCATATGCGGGTACGAGTGCAATGTTGTTAACACAAAGGCCCATTTTGTATGACTTGCAAATGATGGAGATAGGGATGAAGGCTCCAAGTACCCACATGATGATATCAAAGATACGAGTAGAACCAACTTTAATCGATAAAGTTAAAGCTGCTCAAGCTACGGACATGGAGCTGATGCGTATGAAGAAGAAAGTGCAAGAAGGTGCTATTCCAGAAGCAAGAATCGATGAAGAAAGAATACTTCGAGTCAACTCCAGACTTTGTGTTCCTAACGATTTTGACTTGAAGCATAGAATAATGATGGAGGCACACAACACACCGTTTGCAATCCATCCTAGGAGTACCAAAATGTATCACGATCTTCGACATATATTTTGGTGGAGCAATATGAAAAGAGAGATCGCGGAGTTTATCTCGAGATGTTTAACTTGTCAACGTGTAAAAGCGGAGCATCAAGTACCAAAGGGTCCATTGCAACCACTTGAGATTCTGAAATGGAAGTGGGAACACATTACTATGGATTTTGTTACGGGTCTTCCCAAGGTTTCTCAAGGCATAGATGCGATTTGGGTTATTGTTGATAGATTAACCAAGTCCGCTCATTTCTTGCCGATACGTGAGACTTATTCCCTTGAACGTCTTGCTAGTATGTACATGAACGAGATTGTGAGATTGCATGGCATACCAGTATCCATAGTTTCGGATCATGACCCAAGATTCACTTCACGATTTTGGGTTAGCTTGCAGAAAGCTATGGGCACGGATTTACGATTCAGTTCGGCATACCATCCTCAAACGGACGGACAATCAGAGAGGACTATTTAAACTCTTGAAGATCTATTAAGACTTTGTGTCCTAGATCTCAAAGGGAGTTGGGATAAGTACCTACCATTGGTGGAATTCTCCTACAACAACAGTTATCAGGTGAGCATAGGTGTGGCTCCATTCGAGGCGTTGTATGGAAGAAAATGTCGTTCTCCAGTATGCTGGGACGAGGTGGGTGAAGCAACATTGTTGGGACCAGAGTTGATACGCATGACTACAGAGAAGATCCAAACGATTCGACAACGTATATAAACGGCACAGGATCGACAAAAGAGTTATGCGGATCTTCATCGGAAGGACGTGAAATTTAATATTGGGGATCATGTATTGTTACGTGTTTCACCATGGAAGGGAGTTACAAGATTTGGGAAGAGAGGAAAGCTCAATCCAAGATTTGTTGGTCCATTTGAGATTCTTGAGCGAATAGGAAATGTGGCATATAGACTCGCATTACCTCCAAGCATGTCTCGTGTTCATAATGTTTTTCACATATCTATGCTTCGTAAATATGTTAAAGACCCGAACCACATTATTGAGTTAGAACCAGACGAGATAGCTGAAGATTTAACGTACGAGGAGGTACCTGTTAAGATCTTGGATAGGAAAGAGCATGTCATACGCACGAAGGTTATACCACAAGTTAAGGTTTTGTGGAGAAACCATGCTATTGAAGAAATGACCTGGGAGTTGGAATCAGAAATGAAAGCGAGGTATCCTCACCTTTTTGAAACATCAGGTACGTACGTCAATTTCGAGGACGAAATTTCATAAGGAGGGGAGGTTGTAAGACCCCAACTTATTAATGAATAAAATCAAATTTTCTCTAAATATTATTGTGAATAATAAGGGGTTAATTTGATATAATACTTTGGTTATGGGTGAAATGTGCAAATTTTGCAAAATAAGCAAGTGGTTATAAAATATTCATTTTGTCGGGGAATATTCGTTTGGTCGTGGAATATTCTTGCTGTCGGGGAATATTCGTACGACGGCGCAGCCTTGTGTGGGCCCCATAACGGAAAGCGATTAGATGAAGAAAACGACAAGTATAAGTTATTTATAAATAACGGCGTAGTTATTACCGTTAATACTGTTGGAATACCCGGTGGTTAAAATAAAGTAGCACACGGTATTGCACCAATTATTGATTCTTACGTAAGAAGGCACTACTCAATAATTGTTACAGGAGTTAGTGTTCAATATTTTATTTTATTGATTCAATAATTGTTGCGTTGATATTTTATATTATTGTTATTTCAATAATTGTTGCTGCACAATATTTTCCATTATCAGATCAATAATTCATATTATTTGAATAATATTATTAGATAACATTATTGGCAATGTCTAGAAAGTTTTGTCTAAGGAGAGGTTTGGTCATCTAATTGCCCGCCAGTAAGGAGAAATCCTTATTGGAAAGCCCCCTCTTTCTTGGGAACGGCCTGGTTGTCATAAATGTGATTCTGTAATATTATTTGTGAATAATTAATTATTGATTCATATGATAAGAAAATATTTATTTTATGTAGATATAAATGAGGGATATATTTTTGTGGTTAAAAATGAAGGAGTTAGTGTTGAGGTTTTTATCAGTATTTTTATCGGAATGGAGGTATTAAAAATCAGGGTTTTTGAGATATTTTGCGGGGGTTATAATTTTTAATCCGACCGTTGGATCGTGGTAATTTTTGGATATGTTATACATATATAAGTTGAGTATATGTCCACAAATTTTGAACCGTTAAAAATGAACGTATGATTTATTATGAATTTTACGAGATGACTGGTTCAGAAATTGTTGAATTTTCAGAGTTTATCATTTGATGGAAAATTCTAGAATTGGTGGGCCCCACTCTTGGTTGGTGAAGAAATGTGCTGAGATTTTTATTCAAATGTGGTGGTTGGGAATAGTAGCAGGTAAAGCCATCAGGTTGCAGGTTAAGTCTGCTTCGGCGTGCTAACATTTTCCTATAAATAGAGGGCTAAGTTAGAATTGAAAATCACACCAGAAACAAGTTTTCTCTCTTTCTCTCTCTAGATTATTGAGTGTATTTTGTGAGTATTTAGATACTTTGAGAGTTTCTATTCATCAGAGCAAGTTTCTTTCAGCCTTATACCGGTATTCCGACCAGAAGTACTGATATTTTGAGGTAAGGGATATTATTTTCTTCTTAAATGATATTATTTTTTTCAATATCATTATGCTGAAATATTGATATGAACTTTTTATCAAATTTGAAACTTTTTGTGTCGGGGTTATTATTCACGTATACGGTACTATTCACGTATACGACACTATTCACGAATACGGCACTATTCACCGAAAAATAAAACTTTCTCTTTTTGTCCAAGATATCTATTATGGTTACTATCTTTGATTGTATCCATGTTTTGATCTTTATTTTTGAATTCTGCTTTACAATTGATTATTATGAAATATTGTTGATCTTGGACAAACTGTTATACGAATCCCTACTATTTGTCCTTCTGTCTCACTGGATTCGTTCTCTTTAAGATATTTTTCATCATCCTCAGTCCTAAATGATGATATTACTGAATATCTTTGGCCTGTAGTGCAAAGATGTATGATTACTTCATGAATATCTTTGGCCTGTAGTGCAAAGATGAACATGTGTTGAGATGAACATGACTGACAGGTGATACAAATGAATATCTTTGGCCTGTAGTGCAAAGATGAATATTTGGATAAAGATGATTATTAATTGATGTTACAGGGATAAAATATTGATGATGGACTTTTAAATCTTAGAAGATAGTAGAATTCTTTCTCTACTTGACTCTTCTAATGGTTTTCTGTTTCCGCTGCAGTTGTTGATCTAAAACTTGTTGTCGATTATATTCTATCAGATTTTTCTCTGTTGAAGACTAACGATAATTTGTTGTATATTATCTTAGTCATAATATTCTTTACTGGGCTAGTTGAGCTCACCCTTTTCCTTTTTGTTCCATTTTTCGTCTCAAGAGGTGAGAACATAGCAGGATCTAGTCGGGGTATGGAGTGATGGTTCTAGAAAGATGTTTTAGCAGTTCTCACTATTTCTGTAAAATAGTGTTTGAATAATTGTAATGAGGATTTATTTGAGTGTGGATATTGTCCAGAAGACAATATTTGTATTTAAACTCACAGTATGTGTTGTCGTATTTTGCACGACAATTGTATTATTGAAGTTGTAGTTTGCTTTCTGTACCATGTATTTGGCGACTCAGAATGGGTTTTGTATACCTATTTTGGGGGCGTCACAGTTGGTATCAGAGCTTAGGGATATGATCCCTGGCTGAGATGTGAGACGAGAACTAGGATGGGAGAGACGGAGATTTCCTTCGCTAGTATGACCTGACTAAGTTTATTTGGTGTTTATTTGGTCGGTCAGAGTATAGGGATAATATATGAATTGACTATTAACCCTTGTTTTATGGCAGTATTTAAGAATGGCAGCTGAGAACGTTAATAATGGAGTAAATCAGACCGTGGAGACACCTTTGATCACCACCCAGGGGAACGTGCAACAGGAAGGCAATATTCCTCCTGTAAACAACATTACCGAGCAAACGATGAATGATGGAATGTTTAGGAGCTTTTTGCAGTTCATGCAAAATCAGACGAGGGAGACTCGTGTGCAGAATACGGGTGGAAATGATAACAACGCGCGGTTTGTCACAGCTAAGCAGTTCAAAGAATTGGGACCACCAGAATTTAAGGGAAAGCCGGATCCGATCATGGGAGAAACGTGGGTCAAGCAAATTACCAAGATATTCGATGTCTTGGGATGCACGGAGGAACAGAAGGTTCCATTCGCCACCTTTATGTTCCGCGGTGAGGCAGACTACTAGTGGGAGTCTGTGAAGCGTACCCAGCCTGACGCACTCAACATGTCCTGGGAAACATTTCAAAAACTGTTCAATGACAAGTACTTTCCTGAAAGTATTCGTCATATGAAGGAGGTGGAGTTTATCAGACTGGAACAAAAAAACATGACGGTGTCCCAGTACGAGGCGAAGTTTGCAGAGTTATCCAGGTTTGCACCTCATTTGGTCGAAAATGAGGAACGAATGACAAGGATGTTTCTGAGAGGTCTAAAACCCGAGATTCGACAATATCTTATCTCTCATAAATTTTTTTATATTCAGATGTTGTAAACATGGCTCAATTATTAGAGCGAGATAATGAGTATGTGCAACCGAGGGACCACAAACAGGATCATACCGGTGGCGGCAGTCATCGAAGCAATGAAAACCAGCAGGGAGGAAAACATTCGGACAAAAGCGGTAACCACTCTGGTGGTAATCGTGGTCGTGATAATAGAAGGAGCGAGTCGGGAGGAGATTTCAAGAGGAGAAGGTACAACAATGATAACGTGAAGACGTCAGCACAAACATCAACTGTTTCTAGGGGAGGAGAACGACCACCGGTCGTATGTTACAAATGTGGGAAAGAGGGACATATCAGCCCAAACTGCCCACAACAATCCAAGGTATGTTATAATTGTGGAAAGGAGGGTCATATAGCTCGAGAGTGTTCTGTAGCAAAACCAAGTTCAGCGGGGATGGTGACTCCAAAAGTTATCCCGGATAAGTCGAAATCAGCGGTTCCTGGAAGGGCGTTTGTCGTGACTGGCCAAAACGCGAGAAACCCGAACGAGGTGATCACGGGTAAGCTAATCATAAACTCTTGCGAAGTTTATACCTTATTAGATACCGGTTCTACCCATTCTTTTATCTCTCCTACTTGTGCTCAACGTTTAAACTTGACTCCGGAGAAATTGGACTTTAACTTATCTATTGAAACTCCGTTGGGTGAAACCTTCGTTACATCTACAGTTTATAAATCTTGCATGATCCAAGTTGGCACTATCACATTACATGGCCTCCATGTCAGCATGATGTGACGCGAATCGAGCTAACTCGTTAAATTTTGTCGCTTACTCTGCGACAGACATACTATCTTGCTTCAGTTCTAGAAACTTAACTTCCATATCCTGTTACGTATTCTCTGAGAAGTAATTCTCAAGGAATAACTCCTTAAATATGTCCCAAGGAATAACTCCTTCGTCTGCTCGTCCCTTATTGGCTTTTCACCAATAATTAGCTTTGCCCTTCATCATGAAAGTGGCAAAACTCGTCTTCTGTGCTTTGGCCACTCGTGCGACCTCAAACACCTTCTTCATTTCTTCGATCCATGTCTGGGCTTCAATTGGGTCCAAGGTTCCTCGGAACTCTGGTGGTCCTACCAATTTAAAGTCCTTAAAGCTAGCCAAGTGTTGTCCTGGTTGCCCTGCTGCTCGCGGGGGTCTATTTTTCATTGCCTTAGTTAACAGGTTAACAAAGTTCTGTATTGGATCAACATTTTCCCCTCCACCATTGTTAACTGATCCTTCCTCCCTCTGATTTTGCTGAAGTCTCCTAGGCGACATTATCTGAGGAAAGGAAGAAACAATTAAGCTTTATGTGATATACTATCCATGTTAGCATTAAGAAGTTTAAGACGTCTATCAATCATTTTTGATTTAAATAAACCACTTCAATATCACAATAAAACTCGATGGATTTCCTTCATCCCATCACTTACATACTCTACTTGAGATTTCTACTAAGGTTATAACATAGGTTTCACATTCCTAATGTTTATAACCTACAGCTCTGATACCAACCTGTGACGCCCTCGAAACCGAGTCCTCTGACCTCGGTACGGTCATCACAATAAAATACAAAAATCTACCTCTAAACAACATACAATAACTAAATTACGAAAATAATAAATGTACGTCGTTCGTTCAAAAGGCGTTACTGGTCCCAAGATTCGATAACCTTAATAAAGTCTTACAACCATACCCTATAATAGCAATTAGGGTTCATATTACATAACAGTAATTTAAACTAAGCATATAGTAAAGTCTGCTCCTGGCGACTATCCTACATCTTTCCTTTACCCTTGTCCTTTCCTGAGGTCTCGGGCTTAGCTGTAATATAATTCATGATATAGCAAGGATGAGGAACAAGTTTGCCCAGCAAGTTCAAATACAGCAATAAGGATATATCATGATGAAAGGAAAATATCTGACAAAGAATTCAACAATATGAATATCGTAAGCAAAGTTAATGTTTGCTTTTAGAATAACTGCTAGTCGAATAGACTTTGAACTATAACACTCCAATGGAATCAATCTTTAATTGACCCTTTAGTTACTGGCTACAGAATAATTACTCGAGGGGATCAGTCTCACGTACACCATGTATATGCATAACATTTAAATCTGTTCTTTGTATCTTATATTAGATACCTGGGGTGCTCCCCTATCATAGAAGGGGTGTTCTTTCAGTCTAAGAATCCTTAACATCAATTGGTTTGGATAGCTTTTATAAAACTTCGTATACTTGTCTGACCGAAAAAAGGTTCAGACTTTATCTGACACAGTTCAAGAATTATAAAACTTTAAATGAAGTACAAGTCCAAGACTGTACGAACTCAAGTGAACTAAGTGCGAATATCAATAATATCGATGTAGATTAATTGTAAGGTAATTAAACCACTTAATAGCATGCTTGGAAATAAAGTTCAAGCTTAAACGAATAACTTTTAATTCAACAATAACCTACTCAATTCAATATGAGAAGGATAGGAAACTTTCACAATCAAATAGTGAAGTTTAAGGAAAATTGCTCAATAATCATTGGAGTAAGTTTAGGGAACTAGTTCAATAAAAGTAGGGTTCTAGGAACTTGCATAAACATATACCTATTTGTACAAAATAAAGGTAGTGTATAAGGTTTAGATACTTGCTTACGATATGCGTCAAATAAAGTAATGTAAGGGTTTAGGATACTTGCTCAATAAAAGTAGGGTTCAAGGAACTTGCTCAATAAAAGTAGTGTTCAAAGAACTTGCATAAACATATACCTATTTGCACAAAATAAAGGTAGTGCGTAAGGTTTAGATACTTGCTTACGATATGCATCAAATAAAGTAATGTAAGGGTTTAGGATACTTGCTCAATAAAAGTAGGGTTCAAGGAACTTGCTCAATAAAAGTAGGGTTCAAATAACTTGCATAAACATATACCTATTTGCACAAAATAAAGGTAGTGCGTAAGGTTTAGATACTTGCCTGTTTGCTCAGCTACAATACAATTCTATCTTTAAATACTTGCGTTGAAACGACCTATCGTTAACAGGTCGATCATTTCAATTAGTATGTGTAGCTATTACGAGTCTACACTTAAAAGAATCAAGTCATCACATATCATGCTTCTCAACACATTATATGACATATTAGTCACACATTTAAAGTAAGTAATCATATAAGCATGCCTTAATATTTCAGACCAAACACAGATCATCTTGGCAAGACTGCAGGACGGCGCAGCTGCGCTGTCCCTTGGCCAGACCAGGGTTGAGCTTCTGCTCTCCTGACTTTAGTCTAACTCTAACACACTAATCACATATACCATTTAACATACATACATGCTGGAGTTTCACATATAATACATGATTCTACTTGAGTTCATTACCACAAGTTTAACTTACACATTATATGTCATTAACACAAAAAAATCATTTAACCATCAAACTTAATACATATGAATAATGTTTAGGAGTATTATAGCTATAATATGACATCATACTACTTTAGAATCTATACATACATGTGATGCAACTAAATTTTGAAAACATGTCCAAGGTTGTCTTTTAAATCATTTTAGCACATATGATGCAATCCAACACATGTAAGACAAATCTACAACTTTTATCATAAGTAAATAAGTTATGATAATCTCTTTTCAAAATTAGAAACTATATCTCTTAGCATTCATGTTCATTAGCCTTAACTAAGCTTTTCATTTTAAAGCATTCTATAGCACAAAGCTAACAAGTTTAAATCATGATAAAGACACTATACATCATATATCATGCTCACTTAGGTTCCACATCAGTCACGTATATGGTCTCATAAGTTTAGAACTTGTAAGACATATATTACTTCAAAGTTGGTTTTCTAAACCTAAGTTTTCATTACAAATCTCTTACTAAAATGTGTTGATCACTTCATACTACACAAGAAAACCTTACATAACATGTTATACTCCTTTATAGGTATATATCTAGGTAATGATACCATGTTAGCAACACATAGCACAACAAAAATTAGCAACTGGTTATGAGGTACGGCGCAGCTGCGCTGCACCCTAGTACAAATAGGGCACAGCTACGCCATGCCTGCACCAGAAATAGAAACTTGCTCTGTTCTGCAGGACACAAACCAACTCCAATTTTCTTGATTGAAACATGCTCTAAACTATCACTTAAGAGTTCAAACATGAAAACACTATTCATAAACATATCATATCATGCTAATTCATTTTGACTAACAAAGAATTTTAATTAATTTCAAGATTTTGACAACAACCCAACTAAGAACACAATTAAAGATTATACCTCCTTAAGCTTGGATTGGATTCCTTACACACTAAGTATGCTCCCAAAATTTCTCAACAACAAGGACTCTCAATCTAAGACTTTAACAAACAACAAAATTGAATTTGGATCTTGTATTTATAGAGGGAACTTGGACTAGATATTGTGATTACACAATGTTGGAGCTCATGGTGTAAAGGAAGAACTCATTGGTTAATCAATGGTGGTTGAACAACCCACCATCAGGCCATTGGACTTGAAATCATTGCATATGCCTAGCCAAATGCAAGTTACGTAAACTAGCTTTGTCCACTGTTCATGTACTTTGGTGACACTCATTTTGGGATAAGAAAGAAATCTCAGCATACTTGATCAACTAATGCTTGATTTGGACACTATAATTCTCATAATGTAATATAAATGTGTAAATTCTACAACACAAGGAATTTTGGGAATTATTTATGTACTCACATTATATAACCCATGTACATTAAATACACGCAATAAAATAACGCAATCAAGTATTATTGTTCGGGTAGTTTCATAATTATCTCTACCACTCACATAGGCATATTATAATATTATTTAATATTATATATCAAGTGTACACACATAACGTCTCTTCTAATTTTTGGAATGCACAGATATTTAATTATCCCTGTTTAACAATCACTTATGATTTTATTGCACTACTTGATATTTCATATCATTAGAATGTATTCTTATTATATGATTCTAAGCATGTCACACAATTACACTAATGTTCCAATTTATTTTCTATAGCAGAACAAATTTTTATAAGTTTGGACACTAGTGTAGCTGCACCATTTTGTACTGCTGGGAGGGCATAGCTGCGCCGGTCCCTGGCAGTGCCAAAATAGGTTAGCTTTAAGCCAGTTCAAAATTCTATTACCACATAAGTCTTATATGAGATAATTTAACTTCTACAATGGTAATATACCCACAATTGACATAACTCAATATGTTCAAGTATCGCCACTATATTCAAATAAATTAAATATTTAATCATTAAGAATCCTATCAATTCTTTGATATCAATCTCTTAGGGTTAGTACAGTAATTTAAATAACTATTAGCGACTCCCTTTACTCATTTCATAAAATCACATAACCACATAAGGTTTAAATAAATTCACAAAACTAACTCATTAAAAATTAAATCACATATTTAATTAAATAAGGAGTTTCAAATTCGTGGACGTTACATATCCCCAGCAGGGAGTTCATCAGTTGACACACACATCAAGAAAGGCCAAGCAGCCTTGACATCCATCCCTAGCAGGGAGTTCATCCGTTGATATACACGTCAACAGAGGATACAATGGATCCCCGGCGGGGGTTATAACGCGCGGTCAACCGTTGGTCCACACGTCAATGAAGGTCGGGCAGCCCTGACAACACATACTATTGGCAGTAAATACAACAGAACATTGATATGTCCTGATAATTCAAACCAGGTAAGATCAACATCATTAAGGAGGATCGATGCTGGAATATATTATACACATCCTCAAACAGACAAAATTTTATCCCCGCATATCTCTTGTACCCGAGAGGCACATCTTTGAAGTAAAGTCTATATCCAGGATTAAGGACTTTGGTGGTAGCCCCAATGTCAACATCCTGATAGGTTTGGATCACACATCCAAGATTGCCGCCATCATCATCACCAGTAGAAGCAACAGGGAGTCGACAATCATCCCCAGCATGTGGCAAAGCAATTCATATGCATCATACACTTGCATCATATTGCTCCATATTGCATCATGTTTATCTTGTTGCATTTCAAGTGTTTAGGATTCTTTATCATATCCATGCCATTGTATTGCATGAATATGGTAAAGAGGGGCATCTGTAGACACTCAAAATTTTTTACACACCTGTTATTGACATTGCAGGAGGGTAGATTCATCTTTCAAAGATAACCCTGGAAGACAACTCACATCTGGTCTAGATACTACCAAAATCTCAATTTTAACCCCAGAACACACACCGAGAGCATCAGTTCCAACCTCAGCGATAACACCGAGGCCTGTAGTTCTAATACCAGAAATTCTACCAGAGAAGACCGATTCATCCCGAAGATAACCCCGAGATATTCAGTCTTAGTCCCAACACTGGGAATAGCAGATTCCAAACTTGGAGATAACCCTAAGAAAGGCAGTTGCAGTTCCGAAGATAACCCCAGAAATGCTTGTTTCAAATGCATGCAATCGGCTTCAACCTCGATGCTTACACCGAGGCACTCAGTATAAGACCTGGAAATAACACCAGGAAGACAGGTACACCTCATACATGACACTGAAGACCTTCAACACCTGTAGCAATCCAATCTCAGAGATAACCCTGAGCAACGTCTACTTTATCAGGCCAAACAGGAGATAACTCAGGTTAGGGGCAAAGTCATCATCTTGCCACCTTAACGCCAAATCATGCCATCTTAACATTTCAGACATATATTTCTACACAGCAATGTCCCACAAGAACCAAAGAAGACCAATCTCGAGTGACTATTACGCATGGTAACAGATAGAATTTGAAGCATGAAGACCAGAGGGCATGGTTCCATCTTCCTGACTTCGTATAACCTCTAATCCCATGTCATTGCGTACCTCTCGACAATGGCAGTCCGAAATAGGTCTTACATACCTCAGTCGGATGCCCAGATTATAATTCTAAAAATTTGAGCGGACATCACATTGCATGTGTGCACGTACTTCGAGACGGTGGGACCCGCGAAGCCCGGGGCACCCCGAGCAGCCTCAGGTACACCTGCGACCTTACCACAAGTACACCTGCAGCCTAGCCAGAAGTACACCTGCGGCACCCCCCTCTATAAATAGAGGGCTTGGGGTGGCCATTTTGAAAAAGAAAAAGGCAAGGAAGCCCTATCCAATTTGCTATGTACACACTCCAAACTGAGTGCTTTCTCATTTTAAATACTTGTAAGCTCATATATAGCTACTTTTTACCGGCGGGAGCCGAGTTTTCATCCATTTCAAGTTATTGAAGTCTTCTTTGGCAGCCCACTATAAGTCTTCTTACACACTGTAAAGCCTTTCTCTTCATCTTTGCACACACTATTCTTCATATTGAGAGTCATGTTGCGTGTGTTTGCCCGGACTTCGGTCCGTGGCTTTTATTTCTTTTGTATATTATATAAATATATATATATATATATATATATATATATATATATATATATATATATATATATATATATATATATATACGGACTAACATCATCAAGTTATGCCTCGATTGAGCATGGACTCACATCCGGAGCATTTAATTGCTTTCATATATATATATATACTTATATATATGAACTGTGTGTCGAATTCTGTTCGATGAGCCTAGACTTACGTCTGGTGCGTTAAAATGCTTTCTTATATATATATATACTTATATATATGAACTGTTGTCGAACTTGGTTCGTGAGCCTAGATTTTACATCCGGTTCATTTACTTCTTATATATATATATATATATATATATATATATATATATATATATATATATATATAATGCTGTCGAACTTGGTTCGATGAGCTAGGATTTCATATCCGGTGCGTTTACATGCTCTTATATATATATATTTCGTCCGGCCTGGAGTTTACTTCGTGGCGGTTGACCGTTTTTATAGCTTTTTGTACATTTCGTCCCGCCTGGAGTTTCCTCTGTAGCGGTTGATCGCTTGTACAGCTTCATTTACATTTTTGATCCCCCATGGAGGTGCTTCGTGGTGGTTGATCATGTATATGTGTGTGTGTGTGTGTGTATATATATATATATATATACATATATATAAATATTTAAATTTACAGATTTTATATATATAACTACTTACTGCTTTTATTTTAATTGCGGCATCATGTTAGCCTAGGAATCATGTGATCACAGATTCAGTCTTCTAAATCTAGATTCGGTTCCCGTGATGGACATTTTCAACTATAAGTAGCTTGTAAATTTATTCACGGTGTTCGAATTTCCTCCGATGGTTTTCATACCGATGAGGAGTTCGACACTATTTTGTATATTATTTTCTCGAAGATGCTTCGCATCTCGAAAATAAAAGCAATTAAGCCGAACATTTAATAAAATGGAAGTATCAAAGGCCACAATTACTATTAAGCACAGGGTTTGAAAAACCTCTTTTAAAACATCATTGCTATATCGTGTTTAAAACTGAATTTTTACATAAATTTAAACCCTTTATATATAGGTGCGAACGAGGCCTCGCACTATTTTCAAATAACAACACATTGATCCACACATATTCATATAATAGTTTATTGAAAAGTGGTTATCACCGTGGCAACACGGATGTCGGGGGGTGCCTAACACCTTCCCTCTGCATAATCAAGTCCCCGGACCCTAAATGAATCTCGGTTTCACAGACCCATTTAGCAGTGTAACATCACTAGGTCAATGTGCAAACCTTTTCTCGGTTGTGTTGGTATAATAATTTAAAAAACCAACTGGCGACTCTTAATAGTCCATTGTCGACATTATACATGTCGGACATTTTTCACTTGTTTTTTTAAACAAATATCACCTAAAATGAGAACACAAAAGAACAGGTAAAGAAAAGGGATAAATAAAATTCCCGACATCGATAATGGTGAAGATAAACTGAAGACCATTGCTGGCTTTGGGCTCGATTGGTCCTATCACGTCCATTCCCCACGTTGAGAAGGATCAGGGCGAACTCATATTGTAGAGCTCCCTTTGAGGAGTATGGATGGCATTCCCATGAATTTAGCATTGATAACATCTCTTGACATGATCATCACAGTCAGCTTTAAAAGAGAGCAGTAATGCCCTATTCTTAGGATTTCTTGACAAGTAGAGGGTCGCTCATGTGTGGACCGCATACTCTACCATGGATTTCATCCATGAGTCTCTAAGCTTGTTCTTTGTCTAGGCATTTGAGAAAACCTTGTCCTGCATCTCGTTTGTAGAGTGTGTCTCTGCTCAGATAGAATTTCATGGCCATTCTATGGATCCTCTTTCTATCAGCTTGACTCACCTCCGTGGGCATAGATCCATCTCACAGATACTCCTTGATAAACTGATACCAAGCATGGTTGATAGGAGGCAGCTCATCCGATACTTCTCCGATGTAGTTCCCATAGGCTGGAGCCTTTTAGCGGGCAAATGGGATATTTTGAATGCTTCTCTTCTCATGTTTATTGATCAAGGAGGCCAAAGTTGCTAGTGCATCAGCAAAGTCATTCATGTTCCGAGAAATGTGGAGGAAAGATATTTATTCAAACTCCAAAGTCATCTGGATAACTTACCGATGGTAAGGCAGTAAATATAATTCTTTGGTGTGTTAGATCCCAGTGGTTTCTCTGATTACCATTTTGAAATCTCCAAAGACAGTTAATCATTTGACGCCCATGGATTGGGCTAACTTCAACCCCATTATACAGTCTTCATACTCAGTTGTGTTGTTGGTGTTGACAAACTGCATTTTGATGGCAATGGGATACTACTCTCTCGAAATGGACACTAGAACTGCTCCAGCTCCTGCACCTTCCATGTTTACAGCTCCATCAAAATATATCCTCCATGATTGGGTTGTATTGTTATGATGGTGTTACTGAATTGTCATTACCCCTTCATTGGGGAAATATGTTTCCAAGGGTTTGAAATTCCCGGTTGTTGCGGCGGCCAGTTGATCCGCAATTCTTTGACCTTTGATAAACTTTTGAGTCACGTAGATGATGTCAAATTACTAGAGGATCAACTGCCATTTGGACAGCCGATAATTTAAACATAGGTTTGCTGAACACGTACTTGAGAGGATCCATGCGGGATATGATATGGGTTGTTTGACCATGGAGATAATGTGGTAATCTCTTGGAAGCCCACGCTAAGGCACGACAAGTTTTCTCAATCAAGGTGTACTTGTGCTCACTGATGCTGAATCTTTTGCTGAGGTAATAGATAGCTCGTTCTTGGCCTCTATCATCTGTTTATCCCAGCATGCAGCCCACAACATTGTCATCCCTGGGAGGTACCAAGACAGGAGCTTTGACTAATTGTTCTTTGATTGAAAGGAAGGCTTTTTGACACTCTTCGTTCCATTTCTTGGAGGAGCTCTTCCTTAACAACTTGAAGATAGGTTCATAAGTTGTTGTGAGTTAGGAGATGAATCAGCTAATGAAGTTAATTCTTCACAAAATTCCCCATATTTCCCTCTCTTTGTCTGGGGTATGGGCATTTCATTAATGGCTTGAATTTTTGCAAGATCTAAGTCAATGCCTTTTTGGCTTATGAGAAATCCCAGTAACTTTCCTGACTTGATGCCAAAGGCACACTTGGCCGAATTTAGCTTCAAGTTCTACTTGCACAACTGATTGAAGAGCTTTCTGAGATGGTCTATGTGGTCTTCCTCCCTTCGAGATTTGACAATGATGTCATCCACATAGACTTCTATCTCTTTGTGTATTAGATCATAAAAAAGAACCATCATATCTCGTTGATAGGTAGCTCCACCATTGATGAGGTCGAATGACAACCGTCTGTACCAAAAGGTTCCCTAAGGAGTGATGAATGTTATCTTCTCACGATCCTCTTCAGCAACCATGATTTGATGATACCCAAAAAAGCAGTCAACAAAGGAGTACATGCCATACTGAGATGTATTGTCAATGAGTATGTGGATGAATGGTACGAGAAAGTTGTCTTTGAGATAAGCTTTTTTCAGATCCCTGTAATCCAAGCATACTCGCTCCTTCCCTCCGGGTTTAGGTACGGGGACTATGTTGGATAGTCACTCAGGGTATGTTGATACCATGATGATGCCGGTTTGAAATTATTTAACAATTTCTTCCTTGACTTTCAAACTCCACTCAGGTTTTAATCGCCTGAGTTTCTGTTTGACTGGCTCTAATCCCTCTTTGATAGGTAGGCAATGAATGAAGATGTTAGTTGACAAACCGATCATGTCTTCATGAGACCATGCAAACACATCCTGAAATTGGGTCAATAGAGTAACCATGTCATTCCTTTGACTAGGGGTAAGGTCCGTGCCAATCTGGATTTATTTGGGGTTTTCTGAGGTTTTGAGGTTAAAAGAGGTGGTTTGATCAAGATTTGGCTTGGGTTTATCTTTGACCCATTCTTTAATCTCCTCAAGCACCTCATAGTCCTCTTGTTCAATCTCCATCAAGTCAAAGTCTAACTTTACATCAAAGTTGCAGTCCTTGTGAAAAATAGGCACTCCATCAGCAAGTTTAGGCAAATCTAACTTTAGAGTCTTGAAAAAAAATACTTTCACTTAATATATGAAACTGTTTGATCATACAAGGGGTTAGCATGGCTTGACAAAAACAACTCCTAATATTATGCAACAAAAGTAAGTAGTTATTGCTATCTACAGGGTAGAGGGATTTTTTGCCCTTTTTACCGTTTTCGACAAATGCAAAGAGTGTTGCTCCAATTGCCTAGGGTCAAGTCCTGGTGGACAGTTGTGATGAAGGGGCTGTTATCGTCCTCCTTCTCTTGAATGATAACCATGACATCTGAGCAGTTGTCATCTAAGATATCCTTGTTCATACCCTCGGTATGCGCCAGGAAATGCATCTTTGATAACCGTCTCTTTATGTCTTGTTTACGCCTTTGATTCCTTTCCTCCATGTATGGGTCTGGAATTAGGACTTATTTCCTATTAATCGGTATCGGATTAGGAAACAGCATACCGGCAACAAAGACAGGAATTGTCCTTAGAGGCCATACAGAATCAACATCTGTAAGTTTAGGCAACAGCCTTGTAGATGAAGAAACCGGTGTATGCTTGTGCAGGTTCCTATTACTTGACCCAAAGGAGTAGCCTACTCTGGCCTTCCCTGTCTGGCTGGGAACTTGAATTGGGCATTTTATTCCTTGTTAGTTCTTTCCTAACCATTATCCTGGTTGGAAACCCAAGGATATCATCTCTTGACTGGCCGACATTACCTTGGCAAAAACTTTGGGTTTCAGAGCTGGGGCCCCAATGGGTTGATAGTGAGTGTTGGTCACCTCAAGGGCTTGGAAGCTGACAGGCTCAACTTCTTCATTGAAACTAATAAGAGGTATATCACTTTGGATAGGATACTCTGGTTCAACATTAGCAGTGACCAGATTACTATTGATGATATACTTGAGATGTTGATGAAGAGTGGATGGGACGGCTCCCGCCATATGGATCCAAGGTCTTCCCAACAGTAAATTATATCATGTTGTGATTTTGAGCACTTGGAAGGATATGTAGAATGTATGTGGAACAATTTCCACTAGTAATTCAATCTCTCCGATAGCATTTCGTTGAGATCCATCAAAAGCTTTGATGATTGTGTGGCTGCTTCGCATCCGGTTAAGATTGATCTTTATTCTTTCCAATGTGGCATAGGGGCAGATGTTTAGGGATTATCCTCCATCTATTAGCATTCCTCCGACCACATATCCAGATGACATCACTGCTATGTGCAATGGTTTGTAATAACCCGTCCCTTCGAGAGGTATGTCATTATCGGTGAAAGATATCACATTGCTGTTGAAGATGTGATCTACCAGATGACGAAACTTTTCTACATCCTTTGTCTTTGGCAAGTAGGCTTATTCCAATATCTTCAGTAAGATGCTTCGATGATCTTTTGAAGAGAAAACCAAGTCTAGAATAGATATCTGTTGAGGTGCTTCTTTCAATCTTTGCACTACCTTGGCTTCATTATGTCCCATCTGGCGGAGGAATTCTTTGATTTTCTCCTTGGGCACTTTCCCCTTAGATCTGATGACTGGCTTCATCACTCGTTGAGGGAGATATAGCGGATTTTCCTTAGATACCGCAGCAATTATGTTTGATGTTGATCCTTTAACCTCTCTATAGTTCCATGGGACTTCCTTAAGGCTGATGATAGGATGTTGTGGCCTGAATGGCAACATGAGTGGTACTGGTGCATCCACCTTCAAAGGGTTTTAAACTCCTTTGAGCTTGATGGGTTGAATTGTAAATGATGTGGCAGCTAAATCTCCCTCAGAGGATATAACTGCTATGATTTCCTTCCATCTTTGTGATTCTGGAGGAAATGTATGTCCACTCTCAAGTGATATGGTCTCATCGTCTGCCATTTCCAGGTCACCGCTGTTAATCATATTTTGAATAAGATGGTGGAGTTCCCAACATTCTTCAGTGTTGTGACCGCAAGAATGGGAATGATAGTGACATGTTCCATTCGCAACAAACCTTTTTCACCGTGGGTTGACTAGAGGTAGCAGTGCAGTGATCTTTCCTTCATTGATCAACAGCTACAATATTTCTTCCATCAGTTGGCTTAAATAGGTGAACTCCCTTTTGTTAGTGAAGTCCCGACGAGCTTGAGCTCTTTCTTTTCTTGCAAGCTTTTCCTCCAAGGTTTCACTTTCCTAGTTGAGTGATGGAGTCTTTGTGATAAGATAGAGGAGACTAGCATGCTCCTGACTGAACAACTATCATGTGGCTTGGTGTTGGTGTATCACTAGTTCTGCCAGTTGATTGACTTATTCGTCAAAAGACTTCAACTCTCGTTCCATCATGAACTAGAACTCTGAATAATCCCACTTGTCGAAATTATGCTTACTGGATTGGGGAGAACTGCCAACATATTTGAGGTACTTTGAGCTCTCTCGATTGCCTCTATTGATCATGTTAACATCCTCTTCCTTGTGTTGAGGGAGAGGGTTATCCTGAACGTGTGGTTGTTCGTGTTTGGTTACCACGGTTTCTCCACCGTCTATTAAGTCTTGGATCTTATGCTTTAGGGCCCAACAATCCTGAGTGTCATGGCCTGAAGCTCCAGAATGGTAAGCACACTTCTTGCTTGTATTGAAGCCCTTTCCACTTGGATTGGCTTGTGGAAGGAGGGTGAGTGGTTTTCTTCTGAGTTGTCAGAAGTTTAAAAATGTTTTCGAGTGAGCCCCTTAAGGGTGTGAACACTCTTGAGCATTTTACTTATCCACTCTTTGCCAAGGGAGGATTTGAGGACTGTGCTTGAAAAGGGGAGTAGTTTCTCTTTTAAATAGGTAAGTTTTGATTGCCTTTTTATGTTTGTCCTTGCAGTATCAAGGAAACATCCTCTTCTTTCTTCTTATGGACCCTCCGGGGGTTGTTCCCATAACTTCCAGATTAGATATGCTCAGCTACGGCATTTAAAGCAGCGAGGTCTTGAATCTTCCCAAACTTCAATCCCATTTCTGCCATTTCTCCGTGCTTAATTATTTGTCAGAATGGTTTTCCTATTCCAGCTAGGACCTTCTCATAAAATGGAGCTTCTTGAATATCTATGAAGGTCATCACCATCTCAGTCTCTGTCATGGATGGGATTACTTGAGTAGCTAGACGCCTCCAACTTTGGGCATACTCTCTGAATGACTCATTGACTTTCTGCTTGACTTTGGTAATTTGATATCGGTCTGGAGCCATCTGAGTTTGAAAGCTGTATTGACTGAGGAAAGCATGGGCTAACTCCTCCCTGCTATGAATTTTGGAGTTATCCAATCTGGTGTACCATGCTCTAGCTTCTCTAGTCAAACTTTTCTGAAATAGCTGCATTCTTAGCTTTTCATTCTTGGCATAGGATCCGAGCTCTCCAATGAACACTTTTAAGTGGGTGTAAGGATCTCCCTATCCATCATATCTCGAAGTCAGGAGCCTTAAATTTCTCCGAATAATGAACCCCGGGAAAGATGGAAAGATTTGAATAGGAAACACTTCCGTGCGTTACAATCCCTTTGATGCACCAAATGGTCTCTTCCATTTGTAGAACCTTCTTCTGAATATCACCAGTGTCTTGATCTTCTTTAAGAAGGGTGATTTCAGGGGCTTTGTTGGACTTCTCATTGGGAGACTCAGGTGTTGGGACTTCTCTGTCCGGACCCTGGATTCCTACATGTACATAGGCTACTATTTGGATGAGTATTTATAGACCTTGAGTTGATTTGTTTAGTTCTTTTAGGAGAATAGCCAACTCTGTTATTTGATTTCTTAATCCTTCGAACTCCTTGCGAGACACGGGAGTAGGATTAGGCTGAGCACTTGTAGCCATGTCTGGAGGTGGCCTCAGTGCTTTTTTGGGCTTTAAACGGGTAACGGGACCAATCGTTTCCCTACAAAAAGACTGTGTAGTTTAGTCTAGGAACACGAGGAAATGTTACATGCTAATGTAATGTGTCCATTTTTTAAGAGTGTTTTAAGGTTTTTCCTACAAAACGGATGTCAGTCGTTTTGATGACAGGATAGCATGACAGGTCTTGATATGAAAAGGGAATGCATGTTCACATACTCCTTTATACTTTCCATTACACTGAGAATTACATGGAAATGAAATTACAAGTAATTAAAATGGGAAGGTATGAAGAGACTTCCATCCGCGTTAGGTTTATCATAGGCTGGCCTATCTTAGTATACTCTCGCAGCTTTTTGGCATGAAGGACCCCAGATCATTGTAATTTACTTGATGGAAAGTTAATCCGATCTTTCAACAGGAGCGAATCTGGGTGGTGCCTTTCCTAAGCCACATGGAATTAGTCTTCCGATGAGTCCAGTAATCAAACACCGACGGGTTAACCTCTTGGTGAAGGAATCACACAACATACATTCACATACATCATGTCTCACCGTATGGAAATGATGACATGTACGAAGCACTAATATCACAGGAAGATATGGTGCGAAGCACTAAAGTGCAGTAAATAAAGCATTAGTATACATCCATTCAATGTAAATGCATCATTCACACATAAGCAGATAAAGGTTTTTTGAAAAGTTTGAATAGCATTTTAAGCCCTCTTACTATAGTCTCCAATAGAGTCGCCACCTGTCGACGTCGGGATTTTTATTTGTCCCTTTCTGTTCTTTTTTTTTTGGTATTCTCATTTTAGGTGAGATTTGTTTGAAAAGGTCTGACATGTATATGTCGACGATTTGACTGTAGGAGACACCAGTTGGTATTTTTAAATGGTTGCATCAACTCAATCGAGAAAACATTTGCACAAAGACCCGTGTATTTGACACTGTTTAATTGGTTTGAGAAACAGAAATTCGTTAGGGTCTGGGGGCTTGATTAAGCGGAGGGAAGGTGTTAGGTACCCCCTGACTTCCGTTATAACACGGTTACCTCCATTTTTTATTAAACTTTTATCGTCGTAATCCTGATCAATATATACGTGCAAGTACACACGGTCAACAAGTAATAAAGAGTAAGTAAAGTATCGTTCCCACGGAGAATTATCTAATAAAGTTCACCAAACACTAGCCCATAACCATTTCAGTCTTATTTAAACAAGTGATTTAATACTATATATTTAAACTATGAAATTAAACAAGCCTAACTATCCCTAGAGTGAGACAAGATAATGAAGACCTAAGATTACAATTTCACCTATTGAATCATTTAAATCAACACACTTCCTGTTAAGCCAAATTAATTGCATCGGATTGTTAGTCGAGAACACGAAAGTGAAATATGGCCATCTCTCGATGTACCATACCCATATCACATATAATCCACAATTGATAGAATACACATGAACACCCACGTTACTTAAACCACTATATATCTATGTGATTTACAAATAAATAGGGTTTAAGCCCAAGTCCTCAATTGACTACGAGTGGTGCTTCGGTATATGTCTATCCGAAGCACAAATCATACATCCCATCACCATGTAGAACATATAAACACAAGCTATTAAGATTGGATCTAAACCCATACTTAATCTTTCAAGTTCATATGGATTATCACAGTAATTGATGGCCAATCAACTAAGAAAATAAGCATAAATCTTAATAGACAATCTCATAACAATCAATAAGGCAAACAACGAATTATATCAAAATAAACTAAGCAATAGATTCCATTGCAATCCCAAAATAGAGTTTAACTCATAGTTGAATTAGAATCCATGATCCACAATTGAATATACATTGAAAGATATAAAAAGAAGTAAAGAGAGTTAGGGATTAAAAATAGCAAATCTGAGTTTCTTCTCTTGTTTCACTTCTGAACTTTCAAGGATCTTCAATTGCTTCAATCCCAAAATCTTAGCTAATCTAGGGTTCTAATCTAATCTAATCTAAATAATAAAATTAAAGAAAAGAAAAGAGCATATGTAATGTAAAAAATGATCTGCAAGGGTGGAATCTCCTTTACATACTGATATCTCCTATATATATAAGTCCTAATTGAACTCTTCTCCAAGTTACGCTCTAATTGCACTATTTAGTGAACAAATCAGCTCTGGTCAACTTTCGAAGTGGCGCGGCGGTGCTGGGAATGGCCTGGAATTGGGTGCCCCCGTGCCCAAGTAGCAGATGACATTTTTTTGATCCAGGGACTAGCGCGGTCGCGCCCAAATTGCATTAGAAATTCGGGCGCCACGCCGTAAGTTTTTTGCAACAGTGTCCTCTGATAAATTGACCATTACTTTTGATCTGGAGGAGTTATGGGGCGTGCAAACCTATTAAATCGAAGCTCTCGACGAGCTCTACAACGTTCATGTTTTGAGAATTGAGAAATAACAGACGGATGAAGGTCGAAATTGGGTTAGAAGTGACTGTTATGCAAATGGCCGCCCAAAACAGTGACGTTCAACGTCCGTTGGTACAAACGTCATAACTCTTGCATCCGAACTCCGATTGGAATTATTCAAGATGTTCCGGAAAGCTAAGAAGAAGCTCTACAACATAATCCAAGTTCCAAGCCAAGATCATGAAATGAACATGAAAGCCCAAACGATGTTTGAATTGCTTTTTCTTGCGTTTTCATACCAATAGTCTCTCACACAGCTCCCAAACATATAATCGACAAAATAAACACAAAATGTATAAAAAGTAACTACAAAACATGAGTTTAAGAAACTAATTCAAGTAACAGATACTGAATAAGTAGGTATAAAACCTACTTATCAAGTACCCCTAAACTTAAACCATTGCTTGTCCCCGAGCAACAAAACATAATACAATCTACATGCCATGCAAGCTACGCTACTATGACAATGAATCCTACATTCTCAGCCAAATATGAATTCCAATAAGATGTGCTTCAGAAAAATAACAAGATCCATGAACAAAGCATCAAACTAAGCTAAAGTCATAAGGACATACAATCACAAAATCACAACCAGCTACAAAGATGTTGTTTGTGTGTGCTATGTTGATAAATGAGCTTGACAAAGGTGAAGATTCCACAAGCTATACTTCTTAAAAAAGAAAACTGATGTTTCAAGTCAAGAACTATGCACATAATTGAAGCAACAACCAATCTAACACGTCAATACAAGCTAAGGTTTAGGAACGGGTTTATTCTGCTTTATTTTACTCACGAGGGAAATTTTTGCACTTTTCCCTGGTGTTTATTGATTATTTTTATCACATGGTTGTGCAATGTCTCATTCCATTAGGCTATACAGTGCTATCCCTTAGCGAGCTTTCAACCAACGACTCACAAACTATTCAGGCTTTAGGGCGCTAGGTGTAGAGACAATCCCCTCGGGCGTACTTACTCAAGTAGCAAAGGCCCCGAAATAAGACTAACCACAGTGTTTATTAATTACATATATATATATATATATATATATATATATATATATATATATATATATATATATAGCAAGCATACCCAATGCATTCCCAAAACGTGAGTTTTTGTGTTTTATAGTCATTACTCGTTTTTTACACGATTCTATCATTAAAAACAACGTTTTTCTCCTCAGAAGACAAGCATGCTAATCTAACCGACAAGTAAATAGGAACGCTGGCGTGCTACCCGGTAACATCAAAACAACAGGCATTGATCACATCATGTATAAAATTATAACTAAGCTTAAGTTATCAACCACTTTCAAAAATCTATCAAACTTCTATGTCATCATTGACAAAATTGGAATGCAACATACTAAAAACCTGGGATTATGCTATATAATGCAACTAAACAGGTACTAAGCAAACAGAAAGAAAAATTTTACTGCGCAATTAAACTAATAACTACTAACATGCAATTAACTATATGCAACATGAAATTACTCTATATGATTGAATTACACTACATGCTCTAAACTACTGACTAAACTTAATACCCCCAAACTTAAAACGAACAATGCCCTCATTATAATTAAAAGTGAAAGAATACTCTCCTAAGTGGCAATGTAATCTCCGTTCACCTCCTCAAGATCCGATGGTATAACAGGTGATGGATAAGTTTGAGATAATCTAAAGTTGGAAACTGAGTGTAGACTTCTAACTGTTTGAATGCTTGAGTCATAAATTCTAAAAATTGAGCAGTGGTTGTTTTCTATAATTGAGATATGGTGCGGTCACACTGTGTTTGGCTTGTAATTTGGGTGCGGCCGCACTACCCTGTACCATGGCAGCTTCAGTATTTTTAACTTCTGTTTGATCCTAAATACTTATAGCAATTGGATTGAACCTGAGAGGAGAAATAATCAAACTATTATTAAGACTTACAACTATCAAACATCTACGAAATATGGAAAGTATGAAGAATTAAACATAGCAAAAGAAGTAAATGGAAATGTAAATAAGAATTAAACAAGGAGGGAGAAAGATTGGATGGGGTGCTTCCCATCGAGCGCTTGATTTATAGTCCGTTAGCTGGACTCTTTTCTTGACACCGCTATCCGATTCCTCTACGATAGGCGAGGAACTCTCCATCCATTAGAACTGCAATGTGCGTTGCTAGGCTCCCCATCATGAGAGTCTTTGGGTTGAAGCCACCTAGCATAATTTCTATACATGATGTCCCCATTTCTATTGCATAGCTAGGTGCTTCTTCCGTTGTATTTGTGAATAGATTTTTGCATTGAGGCATGAAAAATACAGAGTGCTTTTCTTCTTCCATTTTCTCTTCCTCAGTTCACCATGGTGTGTAAGAGGCCTCATTATCATAGAGATCTTTGCTTTGGATGTTACTACCAAGGGGACATGGGTGTGAAAAGTTCACTGGATTTTTCAACTCTAACTGAGAAGGCACTTGGGGTATTATACAAGTCAGCTCATATTCTGCATTTTCCATATCCCCAGTTGTTTCCTCAATGTATACTTCTTTAAGTTCATCCAGTGGCATGCACTCTTCTGGCTCTCCATTAGTTTCATCATCCATGTCATAACACCAATTATTGTGAGGGCAATTATTTAAGGCTTCGAACATTTGATCCATCTGATTCTGAAGATTTCGAATTGACCTCTCTTGCTCAATCATCTTCCCCTTAGTTGACGCTATAAACTTGAACCATAAATCCTCCAGTCTTGAATTATCTTTTTCAGTTTTGAAATTCATGTATTGAGGACCATTCATTGAGGGATTAACGGGTTGTTCCATCTGTCTATTAACATTTTGGGTTGATAACTCCTGACTCAATATCATCTCTTCATTGTCTGCTATAATCTTTCATATGAATTCCTTCAACTTTGAATTTTCTTCTTGTTGCATTGGAGTTGGATATGAGAACTCCGATGGATATGTTGGACTTGGGACGCAGTATTTGTCTTGATAGTTATAACTCCATGCAGAATCTGGGTGATACCCCTAACCTTGATGATAATTGGGATAAGCATAGTTATTGAGGTAATCACCCCCATATTGTACTTGTCCAACACTGATGATGCACTGATAACTAGGATGCTCGCCAGCACAATATTCACATGTAACTACTATCTCTCATGTACATCGGGCTGCAAGAACATCTAACCTTTTCAAAATTATTTCTATTTGTGCGGACAATGTAGAAAATACACTGAGTCCATCAATTCGTGTGTCCCTTGGTTGAGTCATATTCGCATATGGCCATTCATAAGTAAAGTCATCCATGGTACTTGAAAAGAGAGAAATAAAAGAAAATAAAAAAATGTTTAAATTAAGACCAATTTGATTGAAATTAATGTTGGCAAAAATTATTAAACTAATTCCCCGACAACGGCACCAAAAACTTGTTGGTCGTAATCCTGATCAATATATGCATGCAAGTACACACGATCAACAAGTAATAAAGAGTAAGTAAAGTATCGTTCCCACAGAGAATTAACTAATAAAGTTCACCAAACACTAGCCC
Organism: Panax notoginseng; assembly: GCA_016801055.1. Lineage (NCBI taxonomy): Eukaryota > Viridiplantae > Streptophyta > Magnoliopsida > Apiales > Araliaceae > Panax > Panax notoginseng. Next base: position 160,518,106 of record CM029013.1, read on the forward strand.
ATAACTATTTTAGTCTTATTTAAACGAGTGATTTAATACTATATATTTAAACTATGAAATTAAATAAGCCTAACTATCCCTATAGTTAGACTAGATAATGAAGACCTGAGATTACAATTTCACCTATTGAATCATTTAAATCAACAAACTTCCTGTTAACCCAAATTAATTACACCGGATTGTTAGTCGAGAACACGAAAGTGAAACATGGCCATCTCTCGATGTCTCATACCTATATCACATATAATCCACAATTGATAGAATACACATGAACACCCACATTACTTAAACCACTATATGTCTATGTGATTTACAAATAAATAGGGTTTGAGCCCAAGTCCTCAATTAACTATGAGTGGTGCTTCGGTATATGTCTATCCTAAGCACGGATCATACATCCCATCACCATGTAGAACATACAAACACAAGCTATTAAGATCGAATCTAAACCATACTTCATCTTTTAAGTTCATATGGATTATCACAGTAATCGATGGCCAATCAACTAAGAAAATAAGCATAAATCTTAATAGACCATCTCATAACAATCAATAAGGCTAACAATGAAGTATGTCAAAATAAACTAGGCAATAGATTCAATTGCAATCCCAAAATAGAGATTAACTCATAGTTGAATTAAAACCCATGATCCACAATTGAATATACATTGAAAGATACAAAAAGAAGTAAAGATAGTTAGGGATTAAGAATAGCAAATCTGAGTTTCTTCTCTTGTTTCACTTCTGAACTTTCAAGGATCTTCAATTGCTTCAATCACCAAATCTTAGCTAATTTAGGCTTCTAATCTAATCTAATCTAAACAATAAAATTAAAGAAAAGAAAAGAGCATATGTAATGTTAAAAATGACCCGCAAGGGTGGAATCTCCTTTACATACTGATATCTCCTCTATTTATAAGCCCTAATTGAACTCTTCTCCAAGTTACGCTCCAATTGCACTATTTAGTGAAAAAGTCAGCTCTGGTCAACTTCCAAAGTGGTGCGGCCATGCTGGGAATGATAAAGCAATATGTACAAAAGCTAGAAAAAGAACTAGATTTGAGTAAATCTAAACCATTCCAGCCTCAACAGTTTCAGTTTAGTCACGATGAATCGGTTAAAGTTAGAAATAGCCAGATTGAGGCAAATCTAGCCCCGCAGGCAAAAAGATTAAATATCTACATTATGAAAGTAGTAAAGTATATATTTATATAAAGTGGTAAATATATATATATATATATATATATATATATATATATATATATATATATATATATATATATATATATATAAGTGTCTATATATATAAAAGTAATAAAAAACCACAGATTAACGATCCGAACATACCCACACAACGCGACTCTCAACGTTAGAAGATAGAAGTATATAAAAGTAATAAAAAGCTTAAAAACCAGATAAATCTTACAGTGGGTTGCCAAGAAGACTTTAGATAGCTTTTGACGACTGAAAACTCAGTTTTCACTGGTTAAACTTTAGTATATAACAAAACACGAGCTTACAAGTGTTTTGAAAGAAGAATCACTCATTTTAGAGCACTCCAGTAGTGTTTACAGGCTTAAATGGACAGAGTTTTCTCTCTTTTTCTCTTTTTTTAAATGAGCTAGCAAGAGGTCATATTTAAAGCCCCAATGGCCGTGGGTCTACGTGTTGCTGCCCGGACTGCCCCTGGCCATGCGGGTCCTGTCATCTAGAAGTAGGTGCACTTTGGCTACGTGTTATCCGCAGGAACCTTCATAACTTTCAATCTAGGCATCCGATAAAGGAGTGTTATACCTTTTCAGAATGTTGTTGTCGAGAGCTACACAATGACATGGGATTAGAGATTGTACGAAGCAGGGAAGATGGGTCCATAACTAGATCTCCAAGTCTTCAAAGTTTATCTTTTTACTGCCTTGTGTAGTAGTCACTCGAGATTTGACATATGGTTCTTGTGGAACACCTTTGTATACAGTGTGGATTAAATTATGTCAAGACGACGTGAATGTAGCATTAAGGTGGAAAAATTATAATTTTCCCCCACCGGGGTTATCTCTAGCTTTTGCGCAAATGTAGCAGTCGTTGCTAAGGGTTATCTCTAAGATTGTGCTGCTATGAGTGCTTAACGTCCTCAGGGTTATCTCTGAGGTGGCTTGACCTCCCGAGGTTATCTTCGAGGTTAGAACTGAGTGTCTCGGGGTTATCTCTGGGGTTGAAACTGATTTTTTCGAGATTATCTCTGGAGTTAGAACTGCATCCCTCGGGGTTATTTCTAAGGTTGGGGACTGAACCTCCCGGGGTTGTCATCAGGATTGAAATTGAGTATCTCGGGGTTATCTCTGAGATTAAAAACTAGAACTCCCGAGGTTGTCTCTGGGGTTAAAATTTAGTTGACTTCCAGAGTTATCTCTGGAAGACGATTCTGCCCTCCTGCAGGGTTAGCAACAGGAATGCAAAATTTTAAGTGTCTACCGCTTATTACTTGCCTGATAGTTTCCTGTTCTCCAGGACTTGCGATCTCAATGTATTCTGAACTCCTCCTTGATGGATGGACATTGAGATGTCTCAGGATCTTTCAAAATGGATCGTCGATCTTTGTGTTCCCCAAATCTTAGGTGTCTTAGGACTGGTTTCTGAATGTGGTTGTGGAGAGGGTTTTGGCTTTCCTCTCTGAGGTTGACCATACCATAGATGGTCACCGATACTCCCTTGTATAGAGGAGACCAGGTAGTTCCATCTCTTATGGATTGGTGTTTCTCTTTGAGGATTCAATCGTGGCTTAGATGGTCTCCAATTTTTCCCATTTGTGCGGGCAGACCAGGTAGTTCCATCCTTGTGGTCTAAGCCGATAAGGTGTGGTTTAACCACCCCACAGATGGTTGTCGATGTATTCCCGTTTGTTGGGAAGATCAGGTAGTTCCATCTCTTATGGTTTAGTTTAAAAAGTAGAAGGATGATCCTAGTACCGTTGACAGGATTTTTGTGTTTTTACAGGGGTAAGACCGCACCGTGAATAGTTGTCTATGTAGTCCCATTGATGATGGGAGATCAGGTCTGCGTAGTTCCAACCTAGCGTGAAAAGATAGAAAGTTTTTTGTGGTGAAAGGGTTTTGTTTTTGTTTTTGTAAAGGTTATACCGGACCATAAATGGATGCCTACGTACTCCCGTGTATGGGGGAGATCAGGTATGTGTAGTTCGTCCCTAATGGGACAAACTGATGTGGTTAGGAAAGGTTTTGAAAACCTGAATTGACTAATGGATTTGATGATCCAAAACTATGATGCCGATTTGCAAGTAACTTCAGACATAATACCGTTTGACGATGTCTGAGTTGATGAGTTGGGAAAATTCCTCGCCATCCATTTTATGCAATCTAAGAGCTCCTCCTGTCAATACCTCCTTGACAATAAACGAGCCTTCCCAATTTGGGGTGAATTTTCCTTTAGATTGATCTTGGTTGTCATGGACTTTCTTCAAGACAAAGTTATTTTCTTTAAACTACCGGAGCTTGACTTTCTTATTGTAGGATCGAGCGATCCTCTGTTGGTATAATTGACCATAGAAGATGGTTGTGGCCCATCTTTCATCTATCAAAGATAATTGGTGGTACCGATCTTGTAACCATTGGTCTTAATCCATCTGAGCATCTAGAAATACTCTTAGGGATTCCATTTCTACCTCTATGGGGAGCACTGATTCCATGCCATAGGTTAATGAGTAGGGGGTTGCCCCAATAAAAGTGTGTATTGACGTTCTGTAGGCTAATATAGTCAGAGGCAACAAGTTAAGCCATCCTTTGTGATTGGTAGACATCTTTTGCATGATTTTTTTTATATTCTTATTAGCCGCTTCAACAGCACCATTCATCTTTGGACGATAGATGACGGAGTTGAGATCCTTGATGTGGAATTTACTACATAATTCCTCCATCATTTGGTTGTTGAGGTTTTTGGCATTGTTTGATACAATCACATCTGGTTGTTAAGTCTCTGAGCTTTATCTTTATCTAGGAATCTTAGAAGGCCTAGTCCCACATCTCTTTTGTAGAGTGCGTCTCCACTCAAATAGAATTTCATAGCGTTTCTATGGATTCGCTTTCTTTCAGCTTGACTAGCCTTAGTGGGCGTAGATCCATCTCGCAGATATTCCTTGATAACATGATACCAAGGGTGTTGGATTGGAGGTAGTTCATCCAATACTTCTCTGATGTAATTCCCATAACCTGGAGCCTTTTAACTGGCAAAGGTGATATTTGGAATGCTTCCCCTTTCAGACATATTGATTAAGGAGGCCAAAGTTGCTAATACATCAGCAAAGTCATTCATGTTCCGAGAAATGTGGAGGAAGGATATTTCTTCAAACTCTGAAGTCATCTGGATAACTTTCCGATGGTAATGTAGCAAATGTAATTCTTTGGTCTGATAGATCCCAGTGGTTTATTTGATCACTAGCTCATGATCTTCAAAGACAGTTAACCGTTTGACGCCCATAGATTGGGCTAGCTTCAACCCCATTATACAGCCTTCATACTCAGCTGTGTTATTGGTGCTAAAAAACTATAATTTGATGGCAACGGGATATTGTTCTCCTGCAATAGATACCGGAATTGCTCCTGCTCCGACACCTTCCATGTTTACAGCTCCATCAAAATACATCCTCCATAACTGGACTGTATCCCCATGATGATGTTATTGAATTGTCGTTACCCCTTCATCGGGGAAATATGTTTCCAAGGATTTGAAACCCCCTGTTGGTGATGCGGCCAATTGATCCATAATTCCTTGACCTTTGATAGACTTTTGGGTCACGTAGATGATGTCAAATTGCTGGAGGATCAACTACCATTTGGACAGTCGACAATTCAACATGGGTTTACTAAATACATATTTGAGAGAATCCATACGGGATATGAGATGGGTTGTGTGACCATGGAGATAATGTTGTAATCTCATGGAAGCCAATGCTAATGCATAACAAGTCTTTTCAATCAACGTGTACTTGTGCTCACTGATGCTGAATCTTTTGCTGAGATAATAGATAGCTCTATCATCTTTTTGTCCCGGCATGTAGCCCATGGCATTGTCATTGATTGACAGGTACATAAATAGGGGAATGTCATCCCTTGGAGGTACCAAGACAGGAGCTTTGGCCAATTGCTCTTTGATGAAAAGGAAGGCTTTTTGACACTCTTCGTTCCATTTCTTGGAGGAGTTCTTCCTTAATAATTTGAAGATGGGCTCACAGGTTGCTGTGAGTTGGGAGATGAATCAGCTAATGAAGTTTATTCTTCCCAAAAATCCCTGTGTTTCCCTCTCTGTCTGGGGCACGGGCATCTCAGTAATGGCTTAAATTTTGGCATGATCCAGCTCGATGCCTTTGTGGCTCACTAGGAATCCCAGCAAATTGCCTGACTTGACGCCGAAGGCGCACTTGGCCAGATTTAGCTTCAAGTTGTACTTGCATAACTAGTTGAAGAGCTTTTTGAGATGGTCTATGTGATCTTTTTCCCTTCGGGACATGACAATGATGTCGTCCATATAGACTTCTATCTCTTTGTGCATTAAATCATGGAAAAGAGCCATCATGGCTCATTGATAGGTAGCTCCAGCGTTGATGATGTCGAATGACAACCTTCTGTAGTAAAAGGTTCCCCAAGGAGTGATGAATGTTGTCTTCTCCCGATCCTCTTCAGCAACCATGATTTGGTGATACCCAGCAAAGTAGTCCATAAAGGAGTACATACCATACTGAGCTGTATTGTCAATGAGTATATGGATAAATGGTACCAAAAAGTTATCTTTGAGACAAGCTTTGTTCATATCCCTGTAATCCACACATACTCGCACCTTCCCTCCAGGTTTAGGGACAAGAACAATGTTTGATAGCCTCTTAGGGTATGTTGATACCATGATGATTCTGGCTTAAAATTGTTTCAAAATTTATTCCTTGACTTTCAAACTCCACTCATGTTTTAATCGCCTGAGCTTTTGTTTAACTGGCTTAAATCCATCTTTAATAGGTATGTGATGAATGAAGATGTCAGTTGACAAACCGATCATTTCTTCATGAGACCATGCAAACACGTCCTAGAATTGGGTCAATAATGCACCCATGTCATTCATTTGGCTTGGGGTAAGGTTCATACCAATCTGGATTTGTTTGGGGTTTTCTTAGGTTCCAAGGTTGAAAGAGGTGGTTTGATCAAGGTTTGGCTTGGGTTTGTCTTCGACCTATTCTTTGATCTCCTCAAGCACCTCATAGTCCTCTTGCTCAATCTCCATCAAGTTAGAGTTCAACTTTACATCAAAGTTGCAGTCATTGTAGCAAGTTTAGACAAATCTAACTATAGAGTGTTGAAACAAAATGCGTTCACTTAATATATGAAACTGTTTGATCATACAGAGTGTTAGCATGACATAACAAAAATAACTGCTAATATTATGCAACAAAAGTAAGCAGTTATTGCTATCTACAGGGCAGAGGAATTTTCTGCCCTTTTTACCCTTTTCGGTAAATGCAAGGAGTGTTGCTCTAATTGCTGAGGGTCAAGTCTTGGTGGATGGCTATGATGAAGGAGCGGTTATCATCCTCCTCCTCTTGAATAATGACCATGAATGTACTAGGATGCGCATCTTTGACAATTGTCTCTTTATGTCTTGTTTATGCCTTTGATTCCTTTCCTCAATGTCTGGGTCTGGAATTTGGACTTCTTTCCTATTAGACTGTCTGGGCTTAGGAAATAGCATGCCCGCCACAGAGATAGGAATTTTCCTTAGAGGTTGTATAGAATCTGCATCTGTAGGTTTAGATAATAACATTGTAGATGCAGGAACCGGTGTATGCTTGTGAGGGTTCCTGTGACTTGACCCAGAGGAGTAGCCTGGTCCGGCCTTCCCTGTCTGACTGAGAATTTGAATTGGGCATTTTATTCCTTGATGATTCTTTCCTAACCCTTGTCCTGGTTAGAAACCTATGGATATCATCTCTTAACTGACCGACATTACCTTGGCAGAAACTCTAGGTTTCAGAGCTGGAGCCCCGACGGGTTGATAGTGAGTGTTGCTCACCTCAAGGGCTTGGAAGCTGACATGCTCAACTTCTTCATTAAAACTGATTAGAGGCATATCTCCTTGGATAGGATACTCTGGTTCAGCATTGACAGTGACCAAATTAATGCTAATGATATACTTGAGTTGTTGATGAAGAGTGGATGGGATAGCTCCCGCTATATGGATCCATGGTCTTCCCAACAGTAAATTATATCATGTAGTGATTTTGAGCACCTGAAAGGATATGTAGAAAATATGTGGACCGATTTCCACTAGTAATTCAACTTCTCCCATAGTATTTTGTCGAGATCCATCAAAAGCTTTGATAATTGTGTGGCTGCATTAGATCCGGTTAGGATTGATCTTCATCCTTTCAAATGTGGCATAGGGAAAGATGTTTAGGGATGATCCTTCGTCTATCATCACACCTCCAACCATATATCTGGAAGACATCACTGCTATATGAAGTGTCTTGCAATGACCAGTCCCTTCGGGAGGTATGACATCATCAATGAAATATATCACATTGCTGTTGAAAATGTGATCTATCAAATGATGAAACTTTTCAGCATCCACCATCTTTGGCAAGTGGGCTTCTTTTAATATCTTTATTAAGACCTTCCGATGATCTTCTGAAGAGAATACCAGGTCCAAAATAGATATCTGTTGAGGTGCTTCTTTCAAGCTTTGCACCATCTTGGCTTCATTATGTCCCATTTTGTAGAGGAAGTCTTTGATTTTCTCCTTGGGCACTTTCCCCTTAGATCAGATGTCTGGCTTCATCACTCGTTGAGGGAGATATAATGTATTTTCCTTGGATACCACATCAATTGTGTTTAACGTTGATCCTTCAACCTCTCCATAGTTCCGTGGGACTTTCTTAAGGATGATGATAGGATACTGCGGTCTGAATGGCAATATTACGGGTTTTGGTGCAGCCACCTTCAAAGGGTTTTTAACTCCTTTGAGTTTAATCGGTTAAATTGTAAAGTGTGTTGCAGCAAGGTCTCCCTCAAAGGATATGACTACTATGATCTCCCTCCATCTTTGCGATCCTGAAGGAAATGTACTTCCACTCTCAAGTGATATGGTGTCATCGTCTGCCAGTTGTAGGTCACCACTGTCAATCATATTTTGTATAAGATGACGGAGTTCCCAGCATCCTTCTATGTTGTGACCGCGAGAATTGGAGTGGTATCGACAGACTCCAATAGCGTCAAATCTTTTTGAGCGTGGGTTAACTAGAGGTAATAGTGTTGTAATATTTCCCTCATTGATCATCATCTGCAATATTTCCTCCATCGGTTGGACCAAATAGGTGAACTCCATTTTGTTGGTGAAGTCCCGATGGACTTGGGCTCTTGCTTTTCTTGCAAACTTTTCCTCCAAGGTTTCACTTTCTTGGGTCAGTGATGGAGTCTTTATGATAAGGGATAGGAGACTTGCATGCTCCTGACTGAACAATTGCCGTGTGACTTGGTGTTGATGTACCACCAGTTCTTCCAGTTGATTAACTTATTCATCAATAGACTTCAACACCCATTCTATCATGAACTGGAACTTCGAATAATCCCACTTATCGAATTTATCTTTGCTAGTTTGGGGAGAACCACCCAAGTATTTGAGGTACTTGGAGCTCTCTCCACAACTTCTGTTGATCATGTTAACATCATCTTCCTAGTGTTGAGGGAGAGGGTTATCTTGAATGTGTGGTTATTCGGGCTTTGTCACCAAGATCTCACCGCTGTCTATTAAGTCATGGATCTTATGCTTGAGGGCCCAATAATCTTGGGTGTTGTGGCCTGGAGCTCTAGAATGGTAAGCACACTTCTTGCTTATGTTGAAACCCTTTCCATTTGGATTTGCTAGTGGAAGGAGATGAGTAATTTTCTTCTGAGATGTCAGAAGTTTGAAAATGTTTTTGAGTGAGTCCCCTAAGGGTGTGAACACTTTTGAACGTCTGACTTCTCCACTCTTTGGTAAGGGAGGATTTGATGATTGTGCTTGAAATGGGGAATAGTTTCTCCTTTGAATAGGCAAGTTTTGATTGCCTTTTTGATTTTGCCCTTGCAGTATCAAGGATGCATCCTCTTCTTTCTTCTTATGGACCCTTCGGGGGTTGTTCCCATAAATTTCAGATTGGATATGCTCAACAACGGCTTTTAAAGCAGTGAGGTGTTGAATATTCCCATATTTCAACCCCATCTCTGTCATTTCTCCATGCTTAATCATTTCTGAGAATGGTTTTCCTATTCCGACTAGGAACATCTCATAAAATTGAGCTTCTTGAATATCTATAAAGGTCATCACCATCTCAGTCTCTATCATGGATGGGATTACTTGAGCAGCCAGATGCCTCTATATTTGGGCATACTCTCTCAATGACTCATTTACTTGCTTCTTGACTCTGGTAATCTGATACCTGTCTGGAGCCATCTGAGTTTGAGAGTTGTATTGACTGAGGAAAGCATGGGTTGACTCCTCCCAACTGTGAATTTTGGAGTTATCCAATCTGGTGTACCATGCTCTGGGTTATCCAGTTAGACTCTTCTAAAATAGTTGCATTCTCAATTTTTCATTCTCGGCGCAGGATCTGAGCTCTCCAATGAACACTTTTAAGTCAGTGTAGGGATCTCCCAATCCATCATATTTCTCAAAATCAGGAGCCTTAAATTTCTCCAGATAATGAACCACGGGGAAGATGTAAAGGTCTGAATAGGAAACACTTCTGTGTGTTCCAATCCCTTTGATGAAGCGAATGATTTCTTCCGTTTGTAAAACCTTCTTCCGAATATCACCGATGTCTCGATCTTCTTTAAGATGGGTGATTTCAGGGGTTTTATTGGACTTCTCATTCTGAGACTCATGTATTGGGATTCCTCTGTCCGGACCCTAGATTCCTCCCTGTGCAGAGGATTCTGTTTGGATGGGTATTTGTGGACCCTGAGTTGATTTGTTTAGTTCTTTTAGGAGAATAGCCAACTAAGTTATTTGATTCCTTAATCCTTCGAACTCCTTGCGGGTAACAGGAGTAGGATCAGGTAGGGCACTTGTAGTTATGTTTGACGGTGGGCTTAGTGCCTTTTTGGACTTTGAACGGGTAACGGGACCAATTGTTTCCCTACAAAAAGACTATGCAGTTTAGGACTATGCAATGTGTCCATTTTTTAGGAATGTTTTAATGTTCTCCTGCACAACGGATGTTAGTTGTTTTTATGATAGGATGGCATGATAGGTCTTGATATTAAAAAAAAAAAAGGAATGCATATTTACATACTCCTTTATATTTTCCATTACATTAAGATTGACATGGAATTGAAATTACAAGTAAGCAGATAAAATTTTTGAAAAGCTTGAATAGCAGCTTAAGCCCTCTTACTAGAGTCCCCAGCAAAGTTGCCACATGTCGACGTCGGGATTTTTATTAGTCCCTTTCTGTTCTTATTTTTTGTTGTTCTCATTTTAACTGAGTTTTGCTTGAAAAAACAAGTTTGAAAAGGTCCGACATGTATATGTCGACGATTTGATTGTTAGAGTTGCCAGTTAGTATTTTTAAATGGTTGTACCAACTCAACCGATAAAAGGTTTTCACAAAGACCCAACGGTTTGACAATGTTTAACTGGTTTTGGAAACCGAGATTTGTTAGGGTCCAGGGGCTTGATTAAGCGGAGGGAAGGTGTTAGGCACCCCTCGACTTCCGTGATAACACGGTTACCGCCACTTTTCATTAACTTTAATTTAAGTATGTGTGTGTGTAGGGCCTATGTGCAATTGTCGGGAAGTAGTGATATGCCTCGTTTGCACCTATATACATAGGGTTTGAATTTTGTATAAAAGTTCAATTTTAACAAGATATAGTAGTGTAATTTTAGAAAACGGGTTTTCAAACCCTTATGCTCAATAGTAATTGAGGCATTTTGATACTTTCATTTTATTATGTGTTTGGCTTGATTGCTTTTATTTCGAGATGCAAGGCATCTCAAGAAAATAAGATACATAGCAATGTCGAACTCCTTGTGGGCATTAGAGCCATCTAAGGATATCCTAACACCGTAAATAATTTACAAGCTGACTTCAGCTGAGAAATGTTCATCTTGGGAACCGAATCTAGATTCAGAGACTAAATTTGTGATCACATGATTCCAAGGCTCACATGAGAGAGTAATATGTACAAAAGCTAGAAAAAGAACTAGATTTGAATAAATCTAAACCATTCTAGCTTCAACGGTTCCAGTTTAGTAACTTTTGAACTAGTTAAAGTTAGAAATAGTAAGATTTAGGCAAATCTAGCCCACATACTGAAAGATTAAATATCTACGTTATGAAAGCAGTTAAACAGATATTTGTATAAAAGTGGTATATACATATATATATATATATATATATATATATATATATATATATATGTATATATATATATATAGTAGAAAGCTTAAAAATCTAAAATATCTTACAGTGGGTTGCCAAGAAGACTTCAGATAGCTTTTGACGCCTGAAAACTCAGTTTCCACCTATTAAACTTTAGTATGTTACAAAACACCATCTTACAAGTGTTTAAAAAAAAGAATCACTCAGTTTAGAGCACTCTAGCAGAGGTTACCGACTGAAACTGACAGAGTTTTCTCTTTTTCCTCCATTTTTTCAAATGAGCTGCCAATAGCCCATATTTAAAGACCAGATGGTCACAGGTCTACCTGCGGCTGCCCAAACTGCTCTGAGCCATACGGGTCTCATCATCTCGAAGTACGTGCACTTGGGCTACACATTATTCGCTTGAACCTTTATTACTTTTAATTCGGGCATCCGATAAATGAGTGTTGTACCTTTTCAGAATGTTGTTGTCGAGAGCTACACAATGACATGGGATTAGAGGTTGTACGAAGCCAAGAAGATGGGTCCATGACCAGATCTCCAAGTCTTTAAAGTCTATCCGTTGTACTGACTTGTGTAGTTGTCACTCACGATTTAAACTATGGTTCTTGTGGGACACCTTGGTACGCATTGTGGATTGAATTATGTTAAGACGATGTGAATGTGATGTTGAGGTGGCAAAATGATGAGTTTTCCCCCACCGGGGTTATCTCCAGCTTTGGCGCAGATGTAGCAGTCATTTCTTAGGGTTATCTCTGAGACTGGGCTGCTGTTGATTTTGAATGTCCTCACGGTTATCTCTGAGGTTGGCTTAACCTCCCAGAGTTATATCTGGGGTTGAACTGAATATCATGGGGTTATCTTCGGGGTTGAACTGACTCTTCCGGGGTTATCTCTGGAACTTGAACTGCATCCCTCGGGGTTATCTCAAATGTTAAAACAGGATCTCCTTGGGTTATCTCCGGGATTGAATTGAATCTCTTAGGGATATCTCCAGGATTGAAAACTGGACTTCCCAGGGTTGTCTCCGGGGTTGAAATTAACATTACTTCCAGGGTTATCTCTGGAAGACAATTCTGCCCTTCTGCAGGGTTAGTAGTAGGAACACAAAATTTTGAGTGTCTACATTGTGTATAACAATTTATATCCTTATATCTATGCATTTAAATAAGAAAAGAGATAATTCAAATAAATTAAACTAAATAACTTATCTCAATTACTTAGTCCAATTTCCTCTTCTCAAATGATTAGAACTTTAATTCGAAGAGAGATATAAAGCTTTTTGGAGAGAGGGAGAATATGTAGACAAGGAGAGTAAGCTTTTTTTTCAAGTGAATTGGCAAAGTAAAAAGAATGAAAGTGCCTTTTATTTATAGAATTTTTTAGGTTGGGGCAAAATGGTAATTTTGAAAAATATTTTGAAATTCAATGGCTGAAATTGCTTAGATTTAAAATGGGATAATACACTTTTTGGCCATTATACTAGGCTCTAATTTTTATTGTGGTTACCAAATTTTTTTTTGTTACAATCGAATAATTGTAGTCTCAAAAATTAAAAATGGTCAATACTTCCGTCCAAAAAACGGATAGAATGTGTAAGACCCCGAATTTTATGAATAAAGATTAATTTTCTCAAAATATTTTTTTTAAGTATTATGGCGTGGATTTGATATATGTTATAGTTGTGGGTAGTACTTATAAATTTTGCAAAGTATGTAAGTTGTCATAAAATATTCGATTGATCGGAGAATATTCGTTTTAACAGGGAATATTCGTACGATGGCACAATCATTGGTAGACTCCACAACAGAATTACTGTCAGAATGAGAAAATGTCAAAAATATCTTTTTATAAAAATAACGGCAAAAGTTTTACCATTAACTATTGAAATACCCGGTGTTAAAAGTATAGTAATACGTGTGGTTGCATAGTAGGACACGGTATTGATTATTTTTGCTTGCGTGAGAAGTCACTCAGTCATGTTCAATTATTGCTATAATAATTGCTGCATAGTATCTCACGTTATTTGATTCAATTATTGTCGATATTTTATATATTATTAAATCAATAATTGAGATGATACAGTTATTCATATTATTATTTGCAATATTGACGATGTCTAGAAAGTTCTGTCGGGGAGAGGTTTGGTCACCTAATTGTGCGCCAATAGGGAGAAATCTTTATTGAAAGCCCCTTCTTTCCTGGGAACGACCTGGTTGTTAATATTGCAAGTTATAATAATATTAATAAATGTTGTTAAAAATATTGACGGGATTTTTATGAAGTATTTGTTGTAATTTTTGGCGTATTTTGTAACGACCCCAAAATTCATACAATATAATTCTCAACTTCGGTCGCTAATAACACATCTACCTTCTGATTTTATATCATTATTCGATGTTAAAATATATAAAATGCGGAATAATTTAAACTTCTATGTCTTTTTACTTTAATTCCCTGAATCAAAACCTTTATCATCTACATGTCTTTGAATCAATCTTATTTTATGACTTACTTTATCACTGTTATTATATAAAATTTTACATTTCAATCTGATAACCTTTGCATATCAGATAATTCAAACTTTAACTTTACAACTCAACAGAAAACAATACATCATAAAACATTTAGTACTTCTCATGAATCTTAATCATGGTATTAAGAAATAACAACTTTAGCTAAAATATTAATTTTTTTGTATTATTTCTGATCCACGTCATTCAAGTAGCACATAGTGTTACCTTCAATCCTTAACCTGCAAAAATGGTTATTTGCAAGGTTGACGTAGCACATAATAACATACTCAACATATATCTCATAAATATTGTACTAACATAACATACATCTTACAGTTCATATAACAAGTGTAATGATTGAGTTCCTTACTCGATCAGCATGGTTTACTCAATCAACGTAGTCATATGTTGACTTTAACATTTCATACATTCAACATATATATAACACATCATGCTCTTTAAAATAAGATTTAAAACAGTTAATCACCAAGTTCACATAGCAAATAAAAACTGAAAGACTTGCCTGATTCGTAGTTTATGAACTACAACTTAACTGCTTAACGCTTATCTGCACTTCGTGTATTCATACACAGTTATATAATCATTGTAGACACTTGAAATTTTATGTACTACTGTCACTAACATTGCAGGAGAGCAGATTCGTCTTTTAAGAGGGAACCCTGAAAGACGATCCATATCCTTACCGAATACTACCGGAAGTTCAGCATCAACCCCAGATTCCAATCTGGGAGTAACAATTCCAATCTCGGAGATAACCTCGAGGCATGCAGATCAATACCGGCACGCACACCGGAGAAGACCGATTAATCTCGGAGATAACCCTGAGGTATCCAGTCTTAGTCCCAACCATGGGAATAGCCACCAACCATGGTGATAACCCCGAGGAATGCAATTTCGACAATAACCCCGGAAATGCTTGTTACAAGTGCGACTAGCTTCAATCTCAGCACTCACAACGAGATCCACTGTACCAGCCTGGTGATAACATCGGGAAGACAGACACACCTCAAGGATGACAATGAGGACCTTCAACCAATTGTAGCAGTCCAAACCTAGTGAAGCTGAGCAACGTCTGCTTTATCAGCCCAATCCGGCGATAACACCGGTGAGGGGCAACATCGTCATCTGACCAACACGATGCCACGCCACATCACCTCAACATATCTACGCAATAATGTCCTACAAGACTAATCAATCCCGAGTGATTATTGTACGGGGTAACGGATGAAAGTTGAAGCTTGAAGACCGGAGGGCACCGTCCCATCTTCAATGACTTCGTACAAACTCTAATCCCATGCCATCGTACAACTCTCGACAACGGCGGTCCGAAATAGGTCATGTATACCTCAAACGGATGCCCGGATTGCACTTCTGAAAGTTCTAGTGGACATTATAGTGCCCGAGTGCACGTACTTTGAGACTACCCGAGCCGAAAAACCCGGGCCCACCCGGGTTGTCTCTAGTACACCTGCGGCTAATATGCCTATAAATAGAGGCCTTGGGGTGCTGATTTTTAAGGAGAGAACGGCGAGGAAGCCCTGCCCAATTTGCTCTGCACTCATCCCACGCAGTGTACTTTCCCCTTTTAAACACATGTGAGCTCATATATAGCCTCTTCTGTACCTACAAAAGCCAGTGTTTACCCACTCTAAAGATATAGAAATCTTCTTTAGCAGTCAGCTGTAAGCCTTCTCACACACTTTAGAGTCTTTCCCTTCATCTCTGCACACACCCTTCTACACGTTGAGAGTCGTGTTGCTCGTTTTTGCCCGGACTTCGGTCCGTGGTTTTATTTCAGTCTGTATATATATATATATATATATATATATATATATATATATATATATATATATATATATATATATATATATATTGACTAACATTATCGAGTTATGCCTCGATTGAGCCTAGACTTCGGTCTGGAGCGTTTATTTGCTTTCCTATATATATTTATATATATGAACTGCGTGTCGAACTCTGTTCAATGAGCCTAGACTTCGGTCTGGAGCGTTTACTTCTTTAATATATATATTTATATATATTAACTATGTGTTGAACTCTGTTCGATGAGCCTAGATTTTATATCCGGTGCGTTTACTCGCTTTTATATATATATATATATATATATATATATATATATATATATATCAACTGTGGTCGAACCTTGTTCGATGAGCCTAGATTTTATATCCGGTGCGTTTATCGCTTATATATATATATATATATATATATATATATATATATATATATATATATATATATATATATATATATATATATATTCGTCCTGCCTGGAGTTCACTTCGTGGCAGTTGATCGCTTTGTACAGCTTTCTTTACGTTTCGTCCCGCCTGGAGTTTTCTTCGTGGCGGTTGACCGTATTTACTGCTTTCTTTACGTTTTGTCCCGCCTGGAGTTTCCTCCATGGCGGTTGATAGCTTTTACAACTTTATTTACATTTCTGATCCCCCATCGAGGTGCTTTGTGGTTGGTGATCATGTCTATATATATATATATATATATAGCTTTTATATATATACCTGCTTACTGCTTTCATATAAATTGTAGTATTATGTGCGCCTAGAAATCATGTGATCACAAATTCATCCCATTGAATCTTGATTCGGTTCCCGTGATGGACATTTTCAGCTGTAAGCAGCTTGTAAATTATTATGCGGTGTCTGAATTTCCTCAGATGGTTTCCATACCCACGAGGAAGTCGGCATTATTTTGTACATTATTTTCATACGGATGCCTCGCATTCGTAAAAAAATAAAATCAATCAAGCCGAGCACTTAATAAAATGGGAGTGTAAAAGGTCTCAATTACTATTGAGCATCAGGGTTTGAAAAACCACTTTTATAAAACATCACTGTCATATCTTTCTTAAAATTGAATTTTTACATAAAATTCAAACCCTGTGTATATAGGTGCGAACGAGGCCTCGCATTACTTCCAAATAACCGCACATTGACCCATACACACACATTCAGATAACAGTTTCTTGAAAAGAGGCGGTCACCGTGGTAACACGGATGTTGGGGGGTGCCTAGCACCTTCCCTCCGCATAACCAAGTCCCCGGACCCTAATGAATCTCGGTTTCACCGACCCGTTTAGCAATGTCACATCACTGGGTCAATGTGCAAACCTTTTCTTGGTTGTGTTGGTACAACCATTTAAAAAATCAACTGGCGACTCTTAACAGTCCATCGTCGACATTATACATGTCGGACCTTTTTCACTTGTTTTTTCAAACAAATCTAACCTAAAATGAGAACACCAAAGAACAAGTAACAAAAAGGGACAATTAAAAATCCCTACGTCGATAGGTGGCGACTCTGCTGGGGACTCCAGTAGGAGGACTTAAGCCGCTATTACAATTTTTTCAAAATTGTTATCTGCTTGTGTGTAGGTGTTGCATTTACATTTTATGATAAATGTGTACGAATGCATTTCCTTACTTAGTGCTTCGTACTATAAACTGCTTGTGATATTAGTGCTTCGCACTATAAACTGCTTGTGATATTAATTCTTCGCACTATAAACTGCTTGTGATATTAGTGTTTCGCACCATATCTACTTATGATATTAGTGCTTCGCACATGTCATCATTTTCATACGGTAAGACGCGATGTATATGAATGTATGTTGTGTGGTCCCTCCACCAGAAGGCTATCCCATCGGTGTTTGATTACTGGACTCGTGAGAAGACTAATTCTCCGAGGCTCAGGAAAAGCACCACCCAAATTCGCTCCAGTTGAAAGACCGGATTAACTTCCCGTCGAGTAGATTGCAATGATTTGGGAACCTTCATGCCAAAAAGCCGCGAGAGTAACCTAAGATAGGTCAGCCTCTGATAAACCCAAAACGGAGGAAAGTCTCTTCATGCTCTCATTTCAAATTACTTGTAAAGCACAATTACTTGTAATTATCTTCCATATCTATATCCATGTAATGAGAAATATGAAGAAATGTGTACACATACATGCTACAAATAGCTGACATCCGTTTTACAGGATAAAATTTCCTAAACTGGACACATCACATAGCATGTTATTATCCACCTTCCCTAAAGACTAAAGTATGCAAGTCTTTTGCATGGAATCAATCGGACCTACCACCCGTTCAAAGTCCAAAAAGGCAACAGGCCTACAGTCAATCATGTCGTCATCCGACCAGACCGAACTTAATCCAGTTTCTCGCAAAGAATTTGATGGATTAAGCAAACAGATTTCAGATTTGGCTGTTCTACTAAAAGAATTACACCAGTCTACACAGGGTCAGAAAATACCCGTACATGCTGAATCATCCACGCAAGGAGGAACCCAGGTCGTTGCAATACCTGAACTGAAGTTGGATCCGACCAACAAAACTCATGATGCTGCCCATCCCACTGGAGACCCAGACACTGGTGACATCAAAAAGAAAGTCCTCCAAATGGAAGAGACACTTCGCACTATCAAAGGAATTGGAACACACGGGAGTGTTTCATATGTTGATTTGTGTATTTTCCCTGGTATTCATTATCCAGAAAAGTTTAAGACTCCTGACTTTGAAAAATATGACGGGTTAGGAGATCCTTACACACATCTAAAGGTGTTTATTGGAGAACTGGGATCTTATGCAGAGGATGAAAAACTCATAATGCAACTATTCCAAAAAAGTCTAATTGGAGAAGCCCGTTCGTGGTACACAAGATTAGACAATTCAAAGATCCATAGTTGGGAAGAGCTAGCACACGCTTTCCTCACCAAATACAACTTTCAATCTCAAATGGCTCCTGATCGGTATTAAATTACCAAGATCAAGAAACAGTCTAATGAGTCTTTTAGAGAGTATGCTCAGAGGTGGAGACGCCTGGCAGCCCAAGTTAGTCCTTCCATGACAGAATCAGAGATGGTCATGACTTTCATAGACATACAAGAAGCACCTTTCTATGAAAGAGTTTTAGCCGGCATCGGTAAGCCATTTTATGAAATGGTCAAACATGGGGAGATGGCTGAAATGGGATTGAAATCCAGAAAGATTCAAGACCTAGCTGTACTCAGAGCTGTTGCTGATCACATCCAATCTGGAAATTATGGAAACAACCCTTGGAGGGTCCATAAAAAGAAAGAGGAAGATGTTTCCCTGATACTACAGGGTCAAAAAGGCAATTAGAACATGCCTATTCAATGGAGAAATTACGTTCCCTTTCAATCACAGTCTGCGAACCCTCCAGTACCAAAAGGTGGAGAAGCTAAGCGCCCTCGAGTATTCACACCCTTAGGGGACACCCTCGAGAACATTCTCAATCTTCTAACAACACAAAAGAAAACCATGCATCTGCTTCCACCAGTCAACCCTAATAGACGGGGTTTTAATGCTGCTCAGAAATGTGCTTATCATGCCGGGGCACCTAGACATGATACTCAGGATTGTTGGGCCTTGAAACACAAAATCCAAGACCTGATAGACAACGGGGAAATCGTGGTCACCAAACCCGATCAGCCTCACATTCAAGACAACCCTCTTCCTCAACACAAGGAAGAAGAGGTCAACATGATCAATTGGAGCAGCGAACAGAGTTCCAATTTCAGCTGTGAATCCTCCCCGACCCCCAAAGATGGTGATGACAGATGGAATTATGCCAAGTTCTAATTCACAATGGAACGAAAGATGAAAGCTCTCTGTAAACAAATTGAGCAATTGGCGGAACTGGTGACTTATCAGCATCAAGTGACTCGTCAACTAATCAGCCAGGAGCATGCTGGTCTCCTACTTATTATCATGAATATTCCCTCTTCACTTTCAAAAAATGAAATGCTGGAAGACAAAGTGACAAAGAGAGCAAATGCTAAGGCCCGTCGGGATTTTGCCAACAAAAGGGAATTCACACATTTGGGCCAACCTATGGAGGAAATCCTTCATATGTTAATCAATGAAGGAAGGATTAGTCCCCTTCTACCTCCAATCAAACCCCATTCAAGACGATAAAACTCTGAGGGAGTATGTCAATATCATTCTCAATCTCGCGGTCACAGCACAGAAGAATGTTGGGCACTCCGCCACCTAATTCAAAATTTAATCGACAGTGGCGTACTGCGCCTGGCAGATAATGACACTGTGTTATAGGCAAGTGAGGATTTGGGTCCTACTAAATGGAAGAGTGTAGTAGCAGTCATATCCGCTGAAAATGATGGGGTTAACAAATCACTTGTCATGCCAGTAATTCAACTCAAGGGAATCAACAATCCTTTGAAAGTGGCCGCTCCTGAGCCAATCAGCTTATCGTGCAGAGCACAATATCCTATTGTTAGCTTGCGCACAGTTTCGTGGAATTATGGAGAAGGTGAAGGATCCACCACGCATACAACTGCTACAGTGTCGAAGGAGAATCCACTATATCTTCCCCCAACGGGTAATGAAGCATGTCATCAAGTCTAAGGGGAAAGTGCCCATTGAGAAGATTGAAAATTTCATCCGCACTATGGGTCATAACGAAGCCAAGGTGGTTTTAAGCTTGAAAGAAGCTCCACAACAGATATCAATCTTGGACTTGGTCCTGACTTCTGAGAATCACCGGAAGGTCTTGTTAAAGGTTTTAGAAGAAGCCTATCTACTGACATCAGTTGATACGGAAAAGTTTCAACATCTGGTTGATCACATTTTTAACAACAATGTGATATCCTTCACTGATGATGACATACCGCCCGAGGGGACCGGTCATTGCAAATCGTTGCACATTGCGGTCTTATCCTCCAGATATATGGTGGCTGGAGTTTTAATAGATGGAGGCTCTTCTCTGAATATCTGCCCATATGCTACCTTGGTGAATATGAATATCAATCCCAATCGAATTCGGAGTAGCCATACCATCATCAAAGCTTTTGATGGAGCCCGCCGTAACTCGGTCGGAGTAGTTGAGTTGCCAATTAAGATTGGTCCTCATACATTCTGCGTATCCTTCCATGTGCTCAAGATAGATTCGGGATACAACCTGCTCTTGGGATGACCATGGATTCATATGGTAGGGACAGTCCCCTCCACTCTTCACCAACAGTTGAAATACATCATCAATAATAGCCTGGTCACAGTCAACGCTGAACCGGAGATTTCTCAGCATGGGGACATGCCGTTCATCAATGCCAATAAGGATGTTGAGCCAATTAGTTTTCATGCTTTGGAAATAAGCAATACCCAATACCATGCTATTGGAACGCCACTGCCCAAACCCCAGATTTCTGCTGAGGTAATGTCGGCCACTCAAGAAATAATTTCGTTGGGTCATAAACCGGGACAAGGGTTGGGTAAAGATTGCCAGGGTATCAAGTACCCTATTCGCTTAACCCAGCAAATTGGGACAGCTGGACTAGGCTATTCTGCCAGCTCTAGTCACAGGAATCCTCATAAGCATCAGCAGATTCCTTCAGCTTCCACCATGCGGAGTTTAGCTTCGCCTGCAAGCTCCGAGTCCGCACAACCTCCCGTAAAGGTGCCTGCCAATATAATGGCGATGTTATTTCCCAAGCCGGTACCCGTGAAGGGGAAAGAAATCTTTGTTCCAGATCCCGCAGTGGAGGAAGAGGAACGAAGAATCAAGCAAGACGTCATCCAAATGATGTCCGGTATACGCATCATCGTTCATGATGAGCATACCAACAGATACACCCCAAACGATGATTACCCAGACGTAATGGCTATCATTCGGAACAGGGAAGATGATGATATTCCCTCTATCACAGCGATTCACCCGGAATTTGCTCTTGCCAATTGGAACAGCATTCCTTGCATTAGTCGTCAAGGGTAAAGCGGGCGGAAACTCTTTCTTCCCTATAGATATAATAACTGCTTACTTTTCTGTACAGTATTAGCGATTTATTTTGCCAGTATATGCTAACAATGTGTATGATCAACACATTTCATATATACTAAGTGAAAGCATATTTTGTTTCAGGACTCTGAATTTAGATGTGCCTGTACTTGCTAGTATGGTGCCTCTTCTCCACAAGGATTGGACCTTTGATGTAGAGATGAATTCAGCCTTGGTGGATATACAGGATGACATTGAGGTGCCTCCAGAAATTCAAGAATGGGTCAAAGACAAACTCAAACCCAACCTTGATCAAACCACTCCTTTCAATCTCAGAACCTTAGAAAATCCAAACTTAATCCAGATTGGTTCAGACCTTACCCCAAACTGACGGAATGACATGGTTATGCTACTAACCCAGATCCAGGATGTGTTTGCATGGTCTCATGAAGATATGGTGGGTTTGTCCACTGACATTATCCTTCATCGCCTTTCCATTAAAGAGGGATTTAAGCCAGTCAAGCAAAAGCTTCGGCGATTGAAACCTGAATGGAGTTTAAAGGTGAAAGAAGAAATTGTGAAACAGTTTCAAGCTGGCATCATAATGGTGTCTACATATCCTGAGTGGATATCCAACATCGTGCTCGTACCTAAACCTGGAGGGAAGGTGCGAGTTTGCGTGGATTATCGGGACTTGAACAAAGTTGCTTAAAAGATAGCTTTCTCGTGCCATTTATCCCCATTCTCATTGACAATACTGCACAATACGACATGTATTCCTTTGCAGATTGCTTTGCGGGGTATCATCAGATCATGGTTGCCGAGGAAGATCGTGAGAAGACTGCTTTCATCACTCCTTGGGGAACTTTTTGTTATAGACGGTTGTCATTCGGCCTCATCAATGCTGGAGGTACCTATCAACGAGCTATGATGGCTCTTTTCCACGACTTAATGCATAAAGAGATCAAGATCTACGTGGATGACATTATTGTCAAGTCCCGGAAGGAGGATGACCATATAGACCATCTCAGGAAGTTGTTCAACAGGTTGCGTAAGTACAACTTGAAGTTGAATCCAGCTAAGTGCGCCTTTGGTGTTAAATCAGGCAAGTTGCTAGGATTTCTAGTCAGCCACAAAGGGATAGAGCTGGATCTTGCCAAAATCCCAAAATCCAAGCCATCACGGAAATGCCCATTCCTCAGACAAAAAAGGAAATACAGGGATTTTTGGGGAGAATCAACTTCATTAGCAGATTTATTCTCAACTAACAGCAACCTATGAGCCAATCTTCAAGCTATTAAGAAAGAACTCCTCCATGAAATGGAATGAGGAGTGCCAGAATGCCTTCCTTACAATCAAGAAATAGCTAATCAAAGCTCACATCTTGGTACCACCCAGGGATGATGTTCCCCTGTTTATGTATCTATCCGTAAGTGACAATGCCATGGGCTGCATGCTGGGACAGAAGGACGATAGAGGCCTAGAACGAGCTATCTATTACCTCAGCAAAAGATTCAGCAGCAGTGAACACAAGTACACTCTGATCGAAAAGACGTGTTGTGCTTTAGCATGGGCTTCCATGAGGTTACAGCATTCTCTCCATGGTCACACAACCCATCTCATATCCCGCGTGGATCCTCTCAAGTACGTGTTCAACAAACCCATGTTAAATTACAGGATGTCCAGATAGCAGTTGATCTTACAACAATTTGACATCGTATATGTGACTCAAAAGTCCATCAAAGGTCAAGGAATTGCGGATCAACTGGCCGCCACACCATCAGAGGATTTCAAACCCTTGGAGACATATTTCCCCGATGAAGGAGTAATGACAGTTCAGCAACACCATCAGTACGATACACGCCAAACGTGGAAGATGTATTTCGATGGAGCTGTTAATATGGAAGGTTCTGGAGCTGGAGCAGTTTTAGTATCCGCTACGGGGGAGCAGTATCCCGTCGCCGTCAAATTACAATTTGTCAGCACCAACAATACGGCTGAGTATGAAGGTTGTCCTATGGGGCTAAAAATTACCCATTCAATGGGCATCAGGCAGTTAACTGTCCTTGGATATTCGAAGTTGGTAATCAGACAATCCACCGAAATCTATCAAACCAATGAATTACATTTGCTGCCTTACCATCGGCAGGTTTTAAAGATGGTTGTGGGGTTCAAAGAAATATCCTTCTACACATTCCTCATAATAGGAATGATTTTGCGGACGCATTAGCAACTTTGGCCTCCTTGATCCGCATATCAGACAAGGAACACTTGCCAAGCATCACAATTTCCCTGCACAAGGCCCCAGCCTATGGGAATTACATTAGAGAAGTATCGGATGAGCTGCCTCCCATCCAACATCCTTGGTATCAGCATATCAAGGAATATCTGTGAGATGGATCTACACCCGCTGAGGTGAGCTCGACTGAGAAAAGGCGGATCCACCGACTTGCTATGAAATTAAACCTGAGTGGAGATGCGCTCTACAAATGAGAGGCAGGATAAGGTCTCCTTAGATGTTTAGACAAAGATTAAGCCCAAAGGCTTATAGATGAAATCCATGGCAGAGTCTATGGCCCCCACATGAGTGGCCCCCTCCTTGTTAAGAAAGTCCTCAGGACAGGACATTATTGGCTATCTCTCAAAGCTGATTGCAATGACCATGTCAGGAGATGCTATCAGTGCTAGATTCATGGGAATGCTATACACGCCCCTCCACGGGAACTTCACAATATGAGTCTACCTTGGCCCTTCTCAATGTGGGGAATGGACGTTATCGGGCCCATTGAGCCTAAAGCCAGTAATGGTCATCGATTTATCTTCACTATGATCGACTACTTCACCAAGTGGGTAGAAGCAGCCTCCTTCCCCAGGGTTACTAAAGAATTCGTCATTGCTTTCATCAGAAACAATGTCATTTGTCGATATGGACAACCAGAGGTGATTGTGTCCGACAATGCCAAAAACCTCAACAATAAAATGATAGAGGAATTATGCAGTAAATTCCACATCAAACATCTCAACTCAGTCATTTATCGTCCGAAGATGAACGGTGCTATTGAAGCGGCTAACAAGAACATCAAGAAGATTATGCAAAAGATGTCCACTAATCACAAAAATTGGCCTGACCAATTGACTCTGACTCTGTTAGCCTACAGAACCTCAATGCGCACTTCCACTGGGGCAACCCCCTATGCATTAACCTATGGGATGGAAGCGGTACTCCCCATAGAAGTGGAGATGGAATCCCTCAGAGTATTGATAGATGCTCAGTTGGATGAAGACCAATGGGTACAAGATAGGTATCACCAATTGGCTTTAATAGACGAAAGGCGAACCGCGGCTTTCTTCCATGGTCAGTTATATCAATAAAGGATCGCCAGATCCTACAACAAAAAAGTCCGACTACGGCAATTTAGACAACATGACTTGGTTTTGAAGAAAATCCCTGACAACCAAGATCATTCTAAGGGAAAATTCGCTCCTAACTGAGAAGGCCCGTTTATTGTCAAGGAAGTATTAATAGGAGGCGCTCTCAGATTGCAAGAAATGGACGGCGATGAATTTCCATAACTCATCAACTCGGACACCGTGAAACGATACTATGTCTGCAGTTGCCATCAAGTAAACATCCTGGTGGTAGACCATCAGGTCGCCAGTCATTCCGCTTCTTTAAACCTTTACCACAAACAACTTTTCTACACTTTGCCCCTCAGGGAAACATACCTTTCAAGCCAGCAGCCTGGCTCTCCTTTGCGCTCATGCAACTTAGGTCATCCCACCATGGATTGAACCTCTTGCGTATACAGTTTGGCTACCCATACCTGGGATCAAACTTTTCACCTGTAGTTTATCCTCAACCTAGGATTAAACTTTCTCTTCCCTGCCCTCTGACCTGCACATGGGATTACGCTTTTCATCTCGCCCTGAGGGGTGAACTACGTCGACCTAATCTCCTCTTCAATAGGAGTACGTAGGCAACCATTTCATATGGCCCGGTCGCAATAAAACAAAAATAAAACAAACATTCCCACACCATTCCTGCCACATACAGCGTTGAACCTCTTACACCAGGTTCGAACTACGCAGACCTGATCTCCTCTTCAATAGAAGTACGTAGGTAGCCATTCATGGTGCGGTCTCACCCCCTACCAAAATATAAACCCTTGTCAGTTGGTACTGGGACCATCCTTCAAACCACTACATTTCATTCGGCTTTAGACCAAAGGGATGGAATTACCTAAACTCCTCCCTACTAGGAGATTCGGTAATCATCTAAGCTGCGGTCATACCTTGAAGAGCAACACCAATCCATAAGAGATGGAATTAACTAGGCTTCTCCTAAATAGAAGTACTGGCGATCATCTGTGGTGTGGTCAATCTCAGAGAGGAAAGACACACTCCTCCCCTCATTTCCATACAGAAACCAGTCCCAAGACACCAAAGATGGTAGGGATACATACAGATCGATGATCCATTCTGAACTATCCAGAGATAACTCAATGTCCATCCACCCAGAAGGAATTCAGAATCCATCAAGATCACAAGCCCTTAAGCAGCAGGCAAAATATCAAGCAAGTAGCAAAGCATATCTAAAAGGGAAGTGATCAAAAATATATTTCCCTGTCCTATATATAATGATGTTTGATATACACAATGTAAACTGTACATGACAAAATGGCTAAGCTATTCTATGCAGGTAAATACAAGATCACCTACAAGTCAGGGTATATGCGAGCTAACAAGCCCAACATGGCATCCCTCTCAGAAGATGGAGGTAAAGCTGTGGTCTCCTGTATGAGAATATCCACACGACCCAACAGATCTGCAGCCATCTACATGGTGACCATATGATCATCAATATATGCGCTCATCTCTGCGATCATGCCAGTGGTAAGGGAACTCACTGCAGTACTATCTGTGACGACTACATCCCGGGCAGATATGGCGATATCCCGCTCAACTATCACTGCATCTCTGGCTGATATAGCCTCATCCCGCTCAACGACGGCGGCATCTCTATAAGCCAATGCCTCGTCTCTCTCCAATAGAGTGGCCTCCCTCCCATCAAGAGCAGTCGACATCATAGATCGAATCTGATCTCTCTCAAAGGTCATCAGATGAAGACTCTGCTCTAAGTACTGTGCCGAATGTTGAATCACAACAGTACTGGTACTAGGAGAATCTGGAAGAAATGCTAGCAACCCAGCAGTGGGCTCCTCCTCGATGTAGGTATCAGTGTCCTCCATGGGCTCTACATCATCTAACTCAAGCTCTGGTACTGCAAATACTACTGCAGCCGATAAAATCTCTGTCTCCATCCACGCGAAATACTCTGCGGAATAACCAGGATGACTGACAGAAAAAACCGCTATCTCTCACCGATCCCAGCAGGCATATACCAGAGATTGGTCCTCTGCTGAGAGGTACCGAGAAGCTGAACGCTGACCTGTTGCCCCCTCAAAAGGATGAAAATCCTGGAACTGGTCGAACTGCGACATCACGGCCAATGGGTGATAAGTGGTCACTCCCCTCAAACCAGCCAGAGGGAGATAGTCCATGCCCGGAGCATGAGCAATGAAGCTGTATGGTAAGCTAAGCCCCGAACACGGCAATATGCTGAATGGATCTCTGATATCTGCCAAGAATGTGGACCAGGACAGAGCATCTATACACTCTGATGGCTGAAAAGAGTAGGACATAGCTACATCATGGGTGAAGCAGTACCCATGCCGTCTAAAAGTGCCAATCGGTCTCAAGTGTGACATGAACCACACATATAGCATGACTGAGCTACCTGTGAACACTCCTGTAGGATACGTGCAATAATATGATGCCGACCGCAGGGTCTCTACTACAATCATAGGTATAATGGTACCTATGATAGTACACATATATCGCGACATATACATATATGATAGTACACATAGCATTAGTACGTCAACTCTGGCCAAACGCCAATGATCCTCCAGTGTAGTGAAATCCCCAGAATGTCGTGAATAGCTATCCTCCGAGCCAAATCTATCGTACAAAAAATGCTGGGATATCACATGGCCAGATGTTAACTCATCATGTACCACTCTGCACCTCAATCCTATGAGAGTCATGAATCGTCTACTCATGTCTCCCAAAGCCAGATGCACGCAAGGTTTGTCTAGAGGCAGCATCGTCAAACGTGCATACTCCTCCAGAGTAGAAGTCAACTCATGGGTGCCAAATCAGAATACCTGCCTATCCGGTAGCCAATGCTCTATCATCCCGTCCACAAATCTTGCGGGAACCTAAAAAGTCAAAAAGGTCATGGTATGCTGCAATAAATGATCTACAGTCACCCTGTCTGGTGGTGACATGCTATCATACCACGATCGCATACCCGACGCCACTACTGACGGTGGGGTATGATCTATACGGCTAAATGTCGAAGAAGACATCTATGTGGGTCGTGTCATAAGACCATCCAGGAGTCAATGCCGAATATCTCTGGACATACATACATATGCATAACATGATACATGCACAACAGATAATGGATGGCAATATGATATAGGGAATGAAAAAATAGTGCATACATTCCTAAGTATAACACCATCTAATACATCATCTATGTACAGCTACAAATACAGGGAAATGGGGTACAGATGCCCTACTACTAACAGAGGCCTATCAAAAGATATAGCGAGAATGGGGAACAGCCACCCAATATCTAACAGAGGCCTATCAAGAGATATAACGAGAATATACATCAGAAGAAGACCAGGGTCTCGATATCCACATCATCAATCATGTCCACCTGATGTAACTCCTGAGTCACTGAATCTCTATCAACAGGGATGTCAGACCTATAAAGAGGAGGATCTGCGCCAGCAAAACCAAATAGGTCGTCCGAGGGGCCAGCGCCTGAGCTGGAAGGATCAAACGAATCTGCCTCTGCCGGATCTCTGCCCAAATGCCAGATAAAGATATGTGCCTGGTCCAACTACCGGGTCAAACTGTCAATCTGTGTCACATGAGTCGGATCTCGGACACATGCTAGCCAATCCGTCTTCATCAAGGATCCTGGAACCATGTCCCCCATAAACTGTGTGGCGTGGGACTGGGCTCCAATAGTGCGAGGGAACCACCAACGCTGGAATATCTCTTGAGTACATGGACCCTCTGACAATGCAAATCCGTTCACCCCCAACAATGGGATATTAATGACGGGTGACTGTGATACGGGCCAAGAACGCCTAGCAGGAGGCAAGATCGGTATACGGATCTCCCCTGTAGTGCTCCTGATAGCACGCTCTCCTAAATAGAGCTCCTAGCCTCCATCCGTGAAGAGAGGAACTCTTCTGGTGGAAATCGCATACTCGGCTCATGTCGGGTATCCATCCTCAAAACCCACGGTCAGGTGTTCCCCGGAATAGGGAAGCCATATGATGGTGTCGGCCGTCAGCAACCCCAACTGCATATGGCAATGAGTGAGTCCTTCAGCTACAAGGACCTCTGGCATAATCGAATGATGCCATCGTCGTCCTCGTGGATAGGTGTCTAAACCTAACACACTCACGGGACGCAAGAATGGAAGCCTCTCATAGGCCTAGAACTACAACTACAATAAAAAAGTATATCTACTATCTGTAAACACTCTTAACTTATAAAGAGGAAACGATAAGAGAAATACTCACCAGTAGAAACGGGTAAAATCCTAGCCAAGCCTCGGTCAAACCCTGTGAGCGCATACGTATGCCCTGGAGGAAATAGGCAAAGGTATAGGAGCCTCAATCATACTCTCCAATAGGGTCCACATCACGTGTAGTGCTGATCAAAGCGAAAGATACCGTGAAAGAGTTATCTGCTATGAAGCAGCCTCGAATGATCATCAGGAACAATCACCACAGAACGCGATCCCTGATCCTAACATCATCAGACATGGGCTCACTCAATAGCCCGCTTATAGTATCTACGCTCAAAGGACCTGAACGAACAGTCCTGCCTTTGAGCGCCGCCGCCGGAACTCCTAATAAGGAACTAACGGCAGTAGGGGTAATATTTGCCATGCAAAGCACTGGCTCCCCTCCAAACTCCATACCTGTGATAAATCGCCAATCCATAGGCATCATCATCACCTCACAATCCAGTAGATGGAGTGACTGAGTCTGGTGAAACCATCACTCAGATAATGCCCTGAGATAACCCCAGGGACAACGACGGGGAAGGATGGAGAAAAATGCCCCAAATCCCCACTCATGCATTACCGCTTTATAGTCAAGATGTAGCGCCTGGTACATGGAGTGAATGATGAACCAGTTCCCTCGAGGCTGTGTAAAACTAGGAACCTGCATGAAATGCAGATCAACATCAAAACCCTTTAATCCTCATCAATAGGAAAGAAAAAAGATCAAAGTCTAACGCCATACCTCGTTAGCATGCAAATACATCGATGGATGTCTGCCCAAATCACCCAGTAACTCTAGGTTCACCACCTGAATGCTCGGAAGCTCCCTGCGAGGGACACGTGCAGTAGGAGTGGGGTCCTCTATTGGAATATCCGCCTTCTCGTCCTCAACGTCTGGAACGTCTAACTGGACAGGACGTATTACAGCCTCCACCAACCGACGAGGCTGTCTGACAGAATGAGGACGAGGCACTTCAGAAGCCCTCCACCGTACGCCCGAAGCGGTCCTATAGGAACTGCTCGGCTGATCCGAATCTATAATATCTGGACAACAAGTCTTCAAATCACCTCAGAAAGGGTGTGGTATTTCTTTACCTGAAACTTTCTAAAATGCATTTTATGACTATATACATGCATTTACTTTAACATATAATAGAGTTAAAAATACATGACTACCCAATGCCTACATTTGGAAAAATTTTACCATAGTCCCCTCTGAAAATATGACTATCCACATGCATACAGGCATGTCTAGGTGGCCATTCAGTAGCACACCTGCCCCAAAGTTATATACATAATATATGTATTAAAAATTAAAATCATCATGCATCAGGCCAACCTCAATACTAGGAGTACTTTGCCTTGCTACCTTATGCTCATTGGACCTCAAATAGGACAAAAAAATACTAAAAAAAGGTGCCAATTTGACTATCTCAAAAGTCAATTTTTTTCATATCATTATGTTCAACATGGTTTAATACTAACATTTACAATGTTGAATATTTTTTATCAAGTCATCTGTGCATACATAATCACTACTATGTGCTTAGATGCATTTCATGCGATAACTCAAAATCCAACGGACAGAAACGAAAGAAAATACATGCATATGTTACCAGGATAGTGTAGAACACTTGTACGGTGACAGAATTTGTAGAAAGCAGCCTGAACTCAGCAGATCTGAAGATGGCTCGCATTTTTCTCTATGCGAGGCAAGTTGAAAGTGACTTGTGAAAACCAACCTGCAAGATTTATGATCCACGGTTGGCCGTAGGCCCATCAGCGGCTGCAACAGGTGCACCTACGGCACCCCTATGTGGGACACACCCCTCCGGCTCGGTCCAGTTCGAGTTACAAAGGAGTTCTTGCAGATTAGCAAAGTCAAATCAGAAATAAAAATGCCACGCGATTGAGCAAAACTGCATATAATCCTGGTCCTCTCAGATTAGACGTTGAATCTGTAAATCACTCATTGGTAGTCACCTGAGTATAAGGTATACCCTGCCAATGATCCCAGTTGTCACAAATCACAGATGGCAATACCTTATACAGGTCTGATGCCACCAACTCCGGGTCAGTACCCTACGTGAGATCCCCGACGGGGGTTACAACGTGAGATCCCCGACGGGGATTACAACGCATGCTCATCCGTTGACACATAAATCAATGAAGGTCAAGCAGCCTTGACATTGTTTCAGCCGATGGCAAGTAAACCCATCGAAGCATGGAAAGTTGTTCAATCATTGCGTACATGTATATTCATCACTCCCCAACGGATCCCCGACGGGGGTTACAACGCATTGTTCCGGTGATCTACATGACAACGGATGTCAAGCAACCTTGATAATCTACCCACAAAGTTTCAGCCGTTGATTCACACGTCGACGAAGGGAATGTCAATAAAGAGGATAGATGGTGGAATATGTTATACACATCCTCAAACAGATCAAGCTTCATCCCCATAGATCTCTCACACATAAGAGGTACATCTTCGGGATCAAGTCGTAATCGAAGACACAGGACTTTGGTGATAACTCCAACATCAACATCCTAACAGATTCGGATTACACATCAAAATCTGGTCATCGTTGCCAACCCCCAGTTGAAGTAACAAGGAGCCAGCAATCATCCCTAGCATATTGGGCTACAAACCTGTACACATGCATCATACATTTGCATCATGTTGTTATCCCTGGTACCATGTTCGTCTTGTTATGTTTCAAGTGTCTAGGATTCTTTATCCTACCCATGCATCGGCATGCATGAGTAAGATAAAGAGGGGCATCTGTAGACACTTGAAATTTTCCGTACTACTGTCACTAACATTGTAGGAGAGCAGATTCATCTTTTAAGAGGGAAACCTGAAAAACGATCCATATCCGTACCGGATACTACCAGAAGTTCAGCATCAACCCCAGATTGCAATCTGGGAGTAACAATTCCAATCTCAGAGATAACCCCGAGGCATGTAGATCAATACTGGCACACACCGGAGAAGACCGATTAATCTCAGAGATAACCCCGAGGTATCCAGTCTTAGTCCCAACCATGGGAATAGCCACCAACCTTGGTGATAACCCCAAGGAATGTAATTTTGGTAATAACCCCGGAAATGCTTGTTACAAGTGCGACCAGCTTCAATCTCGGCACTCACAACAAGATCCACTATACCAGCCCGGCGATAACATCGAGAAGACAAACACACCTCAAGGATGACAATGAGGACCTTCAACCAATTGCAGCAGTCTAATCCCAGCGAAGCTGAGCAACGTCTGCTTTATCAGCCCAATTCGGCGATAACACCGGTGAGGGGCAACATCGTCATCTAACCAACACGATGCCACGCCACGTCGCCTCAACATATCTACGCAACAATGTCCTACAAGACTAATCAATCCCGAGTGACTATTGTACGGGGTAACAGATGAAAGTTAAAGCTTGAAGACCGGAGGGCACCGTCCCATCTTCAATGACTTTGTACAAACTCTAATCCCATGCCATCGTACAACTCTCGACAATGGCGGTCCGAAATAGGTCATGCATACCTCAAACGGATGCCTGGATTGTACTTTTGAAAGTTCAAGTGGACATTACAGTGCCTGAGTGCACATACTTAAGGACGACCAGAGCCAAAAAACCTGGGCCCACCCGGGTTGCCTCTAGTACACCTGCGGCTCAGCCGCAGGTACACTTGCAGCTAATATGCCTATAAATAGTGGCCTTGGGGTACTAATTTTTAAGGAGAGAACGGCGAGGAAGCCCTGCCCAATTTGCTCTACACTTATCCCATGCAGTGTACTTTCCCCTTTTAAACACCTGTGAGCTCATATATAGCCTCTTTTGTACCTATAAAAGCCAGTGTTTATCCACTCTAAAGATATAGAAGTCTTCTTTAGCAGTCAGCTGTAAGCCTTCTCACACACTTTAGAGTCTTTCTCTTCATCTCTTCACACACCCTTCTACATGTTGAGAGTCGTGTTGCTTGTTTTTGCCCGGACTTCGATCCGTGGTTTTGTTTCAGTCTGTATATATATATATATATATATATATATATATATATATATATATATATTGACTAACATTATTGAGTTATGCCTCGATTGAGCCTAGACTTCGGTCTGGAGCATTTATTTGCTTTCCTATATATATTTATATATATGAATTGCGTGTCGAACTCTGTTCGATGAGCCTAGACTTCGGTCTAGAGCGTTTACTGCTTTAATATATATATTTATATATATTAACTATGTGTCGAACTGTTTTCGATGAGCCTGAATTTTATATCCGGTGCGTTTACTCGCTTTTATATATATATAAGCGATAAACGCAGTGGATATAAAATCCAGGCTCATCGAACAAGGTTCGACCACAGTTATATATATATATTCGTCCTGCTTGGAGTTCACTTCGTGGCAGTTGATCGCTTTGTATAGCTTTCTTTACGTTTCGTCCCGCCTGGAGTTTCCTTCGTGGCGGTTGACCGTATTTACTGCTTTCTTTACGTTTTATCCCGCCTGGAGTTTCCTCTGTGGCGGTTGATAGCTTTTACAGCTTTATTTATGTTTCTGATCCCCCATGGGGGTGCTTCGTGGTTGGTGATCATGTGTGTGTGTGTGTGTATATATATATATATATATATATATATATATATATTTACAGCTTTTATATATATACCTGCTTACTGCTTTCATATAAATTGCAGTATTATGTGCGCCTAGGAATCATGTGATCATAGATTCATCCCATTAGATCTAGATTCGGTTCCCGTGATGGACATTTTCTGCGGTGTCTGAATTTCCTCAGATGGTTTCCATACCCACGAGGAAGTCGGCATTATTTTGTACATTTTTTTCATACGGATGCCTCGCATTCGTAAAAAAATAAAATCAATCAAGCCGAGCACTTAATAAAATGGGAGTGTAAAAGGTCTCAATTACTATTGAGCATCAGGGTTTGAAAAATCTCTTTTATAAAACATCACTGCCATATCTTGCTTAAAATTAAATTTTTACATAAAATTCAAACCCTGTGTATATAGGTGCGAACGAGGCCTCGCACTACTTCTAAATAACCTCACATTGACCCACACACACACATTCAGATTACAGTTTCTTGAAAAGAGGCGGTCACTGTGGTAACACGGATGTCGGGGGGTGCCTAACACCTTCCCTCCCCATAACCATGTCCCCGGACCCTAATGAATCTCGGTTTCACCGACCCGTTTAGCAGTGTCACATCACTGGGTCAATGTGCAAACCTTTTCTCGGTTGTGTTGGTACAACCATTTAAAAAACCAACTGGCGACTCTTAACAGTCCATCGTCGACATTATACATGTCGGACCTTTTTCACTTGTTTTTTCAAACAAATCTCACCTAAAATGAGAACACCAAAGAACAAGTAACGGAAAGGGACAATTAAAAATCCCGATGTCGACAATCATGCACATCAACTATTAGTCACATAACAATGCATAGTAGTCGTAATGTAAACTTTACTCTACATCTCATAACCCTTCCTATTATATATACACAATATTCAATTTTATTATGTTAACTTTCAACTTATATCTCACTGTATATCATATTCGAAGTTCATTCAAGTGTTTAACACTATTCAATATCTTATAATATTCATTTCATTTGATTTAATACACTTTTTACGTTCATTATCACTTATCACGATGTTTCGTCATTTATTCGTCGCACGCCCAATTTATCCCTCTTGTGTGTGCTTAGTATGCGTATACAACTTATCTAATACATCATTAATTAATGTTAAGCATCATTATACTTCATAATATTCATGTTCTATAACTTATAATAACATCTTTTATCGTCAAGAGCACTACACTTGCATATGTGCATGCCCGACGCCCTCCGATTGTCCCCGAAAACACAATAGTCCTACAAATGACCATTTTGACCTATGTTCCCGACCTCAAATTAAAAAACTTAAAGAATAGAAGTTGTAGGTATATTCGTTCTCATTCCGGATCATCTTGAATCACCTCAATCGGAGTTCGTATGAAAACGTTATGGCTATTTTACCAAACTAGGTCAAAGTCGTTACACCTTGCACACTAGGGGCGCTGCCGCGCCAAATTCCTTCATAGTTTCAGCACGCCCGTGTAACATGGCAGGACCTAGCTGCGCACCTGCGCTCCTAAGATGTGCGGCCGGGCTTGGCTACGCCCAGATTACAGTGTTTTGCGATTTTTGACCCTTTTCTTCTACTAATCTTCATAATTTGAGTTATACATATCCAAATTAGTCCGTTTTTGATTCTATAGATTCGTAATTCATAGAACTACAATATACTAGAATTCTAACAATTTATAAAAACATTAACCAACCTAAAATTTGACCCAAAACACATGTTCATACTCTATTTTCATGCTTTAAACATGTTTAGCGAATTCATTCACTACGAATTCGTTTTACATCCGTTTTTGTTCATTCCAATTGGGTTGTTTTTGTTTCTTCACATACTAACATAATCCAATACCAATTTACAGATTATAATACCTATTGATCATAAAATTTTATACTTTCAAAAGCCAATTTTCATGGAAAACACTGTTATAAGAATTATTTCTACTACAACTCAATTTCATGTTTTTAATCATCAAATAACATCTACATATGATAGATAACAGATTATAAACCCTTTACAACACAATTACCAATTATTCTAAGAAATCATTCCCCCAATTTCTTCCCTTTTCCCAAAAATTCAAGAATATCAATCATAATTTTCATGGATTCTCTTATTACAATCACGTATAAATATTAACCATATATGATTATTATCAATTTATAATCCATATATACAAGTATATATATCAATTCAATCATAACTATAAGTTTTTAGGGAATAACCACAAAGAAATCAAAGCATATAGGTTAGAAAAAATTTATACCTTAAACCCTTGATTGTATGCTAGCAAAATTGAGAGCAATCCTTTTCCCCAAAACCCTTCTTCTCTAACCAAGTTTTCTCTCTAATCTATGTGTTTCTCTCTTGAAGTTCTATTATCTAGCCTTAGGGGAAAATAAGAAACGTAGAAAAAAAAATAACTGACCTCCCTCACCCCACGTACTCATCAGTTTTAAAATAAAAGACGTCAGTTGAAAAAACCAAAGGCCAGAAGGCCTTGTTTGCCTAACCAAAAATTTCTCCAAACTAAATTATTTAAATAATCTTATATTATATTAGTTTCATGTCACACCTTTAGTTAATTAAATAACTTTAGCTCAATTAATTTTAATAACTTGTAATGGTAATTAAAATAATTTCTATTATAATTATATTTATGAATAATAAATAATTATATATCTAATTTAATAAATAAATTAGACACATCACTTTATTTAATTTATTTATTTCCTTTAATATTAAACAATTCATTTAATTTAATTAATTCATTAAATATAAAGCAATTGATTTAATTTAATTATTTCCTTAAATTAAATCCTTCAAATAAAATTATCATTACTCAATTTAATTAACATTAATCAATTTAGTTACGAAATTAATTCTCCACAATTCATCAATTATTTATTTTCTCAATAAATAATTAAATTAAAATATTTATTTAATTCAATAAATATTTAAAATTAATTACTAAATTCATTTAATTCCTTCAATAGTTAACTTAACTATTAAACCTCACTTTTCTAATATATGAATATATATTTCTCTTCACACCAGATCACATATTTCAAAATATATAACACGTATATATACATATTCAAACTTAAAACATCTTATAACAAGAATTTTAATTATTAAATTCCTATTTTAATGACTTATAAAAATTCGGGTTGTCACATCCTTCCCTCCTTACAAGAATTATGTCCCCATAATCACAACTCAAACAATTCATTCGTCACATATTTTATGCACCCTCATTTACCCATTTTTTAAAATAATTGGTAAAAAAATATTTAATATAATAAAGATGGGGCCCACATGTGGAGCTCATATGTGTTGAAAACTGATTTTGAAAATGGGGGTGGGAGGGAGTTTACGTAAAGGGAGGGGAATTGTGTGTGTGTGTGTGTGTGTGTGTGTGTGTGTGTATATATATATATATATATATATATATATATATATATATATATATATATATATATAGTCCATTTCTTAAGCTCACCCTTATTGAGCTCACCCCGAGCTCACCCTGCCTTTTTTTTTTATAAACAAAACGCAAGGTGAGCTCGGAGTGAGCTCAATAAGGGTGAGCTTAAGATCCTTGCTATATATATATATATATATATATATATATATATATATATATATATATATATATATATATATATAATTGATAATGACATGTTGATGGGGCCCACATGTTGGAAGAAGGAATTTTGGGAGGGGGGAAATTTGGTGGAAATATATATATATATATATATATATATATATATATATATATATATATATATATATATATATATATATTATACAATAAGTTTTATCTTTTTTGAAAAATA
Source organism: Panax notoginseng (assembly GCA_016801055.1). Taxonomy (NCBI): domain Eukaryota; kingdom Viridiplantae; phylum Streptophyta; class Magnoliopsida; order Apiales; family Araliaceae; genus Panax; species Panax notoginseng. The sequence goes on from CM029013.1 coordinate 160,556,008, forward strand.
GAATATATTATATTATATATAAAGTTATTTGTTTTACTTGAATTTTATATTATTATTTTAAAAAAAAATTGACGTTTAGAAAAAAAATTGATCCATGAAAGTTTTGTACTGTGCAGTCTGTGATTTTAATTTCAAAATAGTATCATTCCATTCTCCTATAAATAGGAGGCTTAGTTAGAATTAAAAATCACACCAGAATCAGAGAATTCTTCTTCTATAATATTGAGCGTATTTCTTTCGAGTTTTAAAAAGCTTTGAGCGTAAAAAACAGTGAAAGTTTTCTTCAAGAATATTACCGCTATACCAGTTGGAATACTCTTCTTTTTGAGGTAAGGGGTATTATTTATTTCACATTCTGAAGAGATATTATTTTTCGTATTCGTATTAATATTATTTCCGTTCAATATTCATAAGAAATTTTATTTCGTTCAATATTCGCAAGAAATATTATATTCGTTTAATATTTGTAATGAATATTATTTTCGTTTAATATTCGTAATGAATATTATTTTCGTTTAATATTCCTAACGGATGTTATTTTTATTCAATATTCGCTTGAAATAATATTTTCTTCCATACTCAGTAGTATGTAAGTAATATTATTTCGTTTTAGATTTCGAATTCTATACTCATTTTGTTAAAGTTTTGGCTTCTATACTCAATGAAATTAGTAGAATATTCTTGATATTTGCGCTTCATCCAGTATCTTTTCATGAAAATATTATTCTTAGCATTCTTGATAAGTTTTAATTTTTTCATGCCAGAGTACTTTTCATGGGTTACTATTCATGAAGTACAACTATTCACGGGGTATTATTCACTCGAGTACTATTTATCGGGGGTATTATTCATGATAAAAATTGATTCGTTTTCAGTCCAAATCATTTTTGGTACAATATTATTCTTGAATTTTACTCCACAAAGCAGTATCATGTTGACAATTTGAACGTTATTAAATTCTAGATAAATTAAACTATAAATCTTTAAAATTTATCCTTGAACTTGTTTTATTGAATTATTATGTCATTGTCATCATCCTCATGCTTATATTGTTATGAAAGTCATCTTTGGCCGTAGTGCATAGATGGACTTGGTATGATTATTATCAAGGATTATTCAGTATAATCATGACCGTAATGTTACAAATGATGTGGTAAAAGTCCTCATTGGCCCATAGTGTATTGATGGACAGTTTTTAGTATGATTATGGCCATGGATTCTCTTCGACCAAGGGTGCAAAGATGATTTATTTTATGGCATGATCATGATCGTTGATAAAAACACGATTATCTTTGGCCCGTAGTGCATGAATAATTCGTGGTCGTGATACTAAAGAATATCATTGGCTCGTAGTGCAGGGATGATTCGATGATGTGGATTATTTATTAAGCTGAGTCTCAGCGATAAAATTGATGATAAACTTTTTAAATCATAGAAGATAGTAGGTATCATGCTCTACTTAACTCTTCTAATTGATTGCTTATTCCGCTGCAGTTATTGATCTAAAACTTGTTGTCTATTATATTCTATCAGTTGTTATACTGTTGAAGGCTAAGGATAATTTATTATGCACTATCTTAGTTATAATATTTCTTACTGGGCTAGTTGAACTCACCATTTGCTTTCATTGTTCTCTTCAAGAAATGAGAATATAGATAGGACTAGTCGGGGAATGGAGTGACGGTCCAGATGGTAGCATTAGTAGTCCTTACTATTATGTGAAATAGTGTAATAATAAAATTAATGAGGACTTATTTTGAGTTTGAATACTATCTAGAATGAGGACTTATGTGAAATAGGTATTCTGTACCATGTATTTGGCGACTCAGAATAGGTGATGTATACCTATTTTGGGGGCGTCACAGAATGTTGACTGTGCAAATTGACCTCTTTTTTTGCTTACGTGGAGCACAGTTTTGGCATATCACTTCTCTTCTCTGTTATCTTTAAACAAAGTGGAGTAGTAAAATTTATTATCTTTAAATAATAATAATAATTTCAAAATAATAGTAATAGTAATAACAATTTCAAATATTAATAATAATAATAATTTCAAATAATAATAATAATTGTTAAATAATAATAATAACAATAACAATAATAATAATTTTTAAAAATTTAAAATTTTTATATAAAAAGATTTTTATATAAAGCTGATGTGTATTTAAAAAATAAATATGTTGAATGCTTCCCTTCTCAGGTATGTTGATCAAGGAGGCCAAAGTTGCTAGTGCATCAGCAAAGTCATTCATGTTCCGAGAAATGTGGAGGAATGATATTTCTTCAAACTCCAAAGCCATCTGGATAACTTACCGATGGTAAGGCAGTAAATGTAATTCTTTGGTGTGTTAGATCCCAGTGGTTTGTCTGTTACCAGTTCAAAATCTCCAAAGACAGTTAATCGTTTGACGCCCATGGATTGGGCTAACTTCAACCCCATTATACAACCTTCATACTCAGTTGTGTTGTTGGTGTTGACAAACTGCATTTTAATGGCAACGGGATACTGCTCTCCCGAAATGGACACTAGAACTGCTCCAGCTCCAGCACCTTCCAGGTTTACAGCTCCATCAAAATACATCCTCCATGATTGGGTTGTATTGTTATGATGGTGTTGCTAAATTGTTATTACCCCTTCATTGGGGAAATTTGTTTCCAAGGGTTTGAAATCATCGGCTGGTGCGGCAGCCAATTGATCCGCAATTCTTTGACCTTTGATAGACTTTTGAGTCACGTAGATGATGTCAAATTACTGGAGGATCAACTGCCATTTGGACAGTCTGTTAGTTCCCAGTAGGCGCAATATAGATCTAGAAGGGGGGGATTGAATAGATCCTTTTAATGTCAAATACTTTTCTCGTTTCTTTTGTATTGCTAATGAATTAGCATATGACATACATAATAATCTTTTCAAGCACAATGGAATAAGTAAAAGATCCCCTTCATTGATATATTTGTAATCATACATACATTGTTCTTAGAGTTAGTTCGGTTGTAAGCAGTTAAAATATACATAGCAGTTATAGCAGTTAAAGTACATAATGTAAATGACATAAAGTAAAAGACATAAGGAGTTTTAAGTGGTTCAGATACTCAAGCTCCTAATCCACTCTTCTGCTTTCAACTAGCAGGATTTCCACTAAGGAAGTGCTGTAATAACCCGATATTTTTCTATATAAATAAATGAGGAATTTTGCATATAAATTTTTTTTTTATTTTAAAGATGAGAATATGTGTCAGGTAATGTGTATGTAAATAAGTGATAAATAAAACTTATTTGTTTCAAGAATAATTTCAAATAATTTTATTTTAGAATTATTGATCATTATAAAGTATATTCTTATAATAGTTAATTTTATAGCAGAAATATTTTTATTAATTATTTTGCATGAAAACATGATTTTATATAATTTAAATAAGGTATGAAAGGATTATTGGAATTATTATGATAACTATGTTATTATATGAATTTTAGTTCAGATTATTTAAGTTAATTATTTTTAACTTAATTAGTGATGTTATGTATGAAAGATAAATCAGATATGGAATCCAAACCCTAAATTTAGATTTTGTTCAAGGGATGAGAATAATAATATAATATAATTTATATTTTGATTTTTCAGTGCTATAAATATATAGAGTATTTGTGTGAATTGATATTGATAAGTTAATTATAGTGAATATCGTCAAAACCTTAGTATTACTGTCATATACCATAATTGGAAACTCAAAACTAGAATTTTAAGATCGGTCATAAACTATAGTCTAATACATGGTCTTTAAACTGGATCTTGTATCAAAGTCAGAACATGAACAGATTGAAAGTTATTGTTGGTCAAAGTCGGTTGACCGACCAGACTTTCCTTTTCTGGGTAACCCAGAAACTGGTTTTCAGCGTCTGACAATGATTTGGAAGGCATAGATATGTCAGTTGTTAAGTGTTATAATGATGTGTTCGCATCCAGTTTATAGCTTGTCATATATACTATATATTTGTGACTTTAAATCCTTTAAACAATCAACTAATCAAACGTAGTGGACGGTCAAACTTGACCATCCTATCATGACTTTCATTTATGGGAAATTTCCAAAAACATGAAGAACAGCTTTCTGACATAGGTTGACCGGATTAGATCTTTTAACCGTGAAGTTGATTTACTGATTTGTTGTTATATTAATGTTCCTTGTCATGTATACTATAGATTTGAACCATTAAATGACATAAATCATGAACAGAACATAGAAGAAATCGAGCATGAAAGTGATAGGTTGAACTGCTGGGTTTCTGGAAAAACCCAGAAATGTTCTGACAAGATTTTGTTGAGCCCAGATCTTTTTGATTAATTATTGTTAGACTTGTAAATGGCTTGAATCATGTTCTCTATTGGTTACTTTAGACAGCCCGACGTTCAGAACACATTTACCTTGAACAGATTTCATGACAGAGGGCCATCAAAAGCGTTGACCGGCCACGACTTTATTTTCTAGGCAGCCCATAAACGTCAAGAACAGCTCTGACAGCTTGTTCTTGAGCCTAGATCTTGTAGATGATGTATGTTTTGACCATGTTTGTTGTTAGATTATATTGTGTAGTATTACATCAGTACTATAATATCTAACCATTTACTAGACCATAAACACATTACACAAGGAATGATTGAAGGTCAAAGTAGCTCACTCGAACACTGACTATGAATGCCTGGGTTTCTCAAGAACACCTAAGGCGACAGATTCTGTCGCCAAAGAGCTTTAGCGACAGACTTAGTAAAATTAATTAATTTAATTTCTAAAAATCATTTAAAAATAGTAAATAAATTCTAAAAATTACAAAAATAGTTTTAAAAATTATTTTAAGTTATAAAAATTAACTTTTAATAATTTGACATATTTTTCTAAAATATTAATATTTATTTGGATATTATTGGTATTTAAATTATTTAATCAATGCATTAAATAAATTAATTAAAAATGATTTTATTGTATTAAAAATTATTTTAAATAATAATAAGGTATTTAATGATATTTTAAGTTATAAAACATAACTTTTAATAATTTAAGATAAGTTTCATTAATTATTAAATATTAATTATATTAGATTTATTTAGTAATTATATTAAATAAATTAACTAAAAATAATTTTAATATTATAAAAATCATTTTAAATGAAAATAAATAGTTTAATAATATTTTAAGTTATAAAATATAACTTTTGATATTTAAAGATAAATTTTATTAATAATTTAATATTAATGATATTAGTTTTATTTAATAATTATATTAAATAAATAGTTTAAAAATGGTTTTATTAATTTAAAAATCATTTAAAAAGGAAATAAATGAAATAAAAATATTTTAAGTTATAATAAATGACTTTTAATATTTTGATAAATAATAAATTAATATTTTAATATTAATGGTAATTATTTAAAAATAATTTTTAAATATTTTAAAAATCATTTAAGGGTAATATTAATACTTTAAAAATATTTTGAGTGATTATGAATAACTTTAATATTTTGATAATAGTTTCATTAATAATTTAATATTAATTAAATATTAATGATAATAGAATCAGTTAATAATTAAATTATTTAATAATGATTTCGATGTTTGAAAATCATGATAAAGTATAATAATTGTTAAAAAAAATTATTATAAGGCTTTGAAAAATAATATGACTGATATTTAAAATATCTAAGCGACTATTGAACTACACGATAGAGTCTTAGACTCGATAATTACCCGATAACGCCGTCGGTACACTGAAATACTTCAGAAATTAATCTAGACTTATATAATTTGACTCGATAAGTGTTTATTTGTGATTCAAGGGTTGTTAAACATATGTGACAATGTGATTAGGTTATGTGTTGACTGCAATAGGTAGTATTATGTGTTACGATATAATTCTAATCAGTAAAATGATCTTATTATTGATAGGTTGTTACACAAAAGATAAGAACTAAGTTACGTATTGTAAGCAGCAGGTCAGGCAAGTATCCTACCTTTGCATTTTCTTTATGCAATGGACATGATTAAAAAGTTTCAGAATTATATTATTATTATTACCAGATTATTAACCCTATTGTTATATATATTATATCCGATCATTGATTATCAACATGGTACTATATTGTAATTCAGATGTATATATTATGTTCATTAATTTCTAAATATGGTTATTCAAGTGTCCCCACTTGGATAATCATTGTATTTAATCACATTTTGATATATATATTTATACCTATTGATTCCAGTATGTATACAATTGCAAAGAGTTGTCGAAGCTATTTGATCAGCTAGACACATATTTAAAAATATAGTTGAATATGATAAAACCTTTTTGTATCCAATCAAATTATTTTGGTTCGGATTCTCAACTAAGTATGAACATCCCGAACACAGGAAAACTTTTATGCGCCCAAGGCAGACAGAGTGAACAATAACATCGTTCTTGCATGTAGTATTGAACAATACAGGGAATAACGGGCTGATCACCCCCCGTGCCCGTAAGTTATGACGGTTTGCAGATGAATTTCTGTTTAACCTTTTCAAAAATAGAAAATAATGTTCATAGTATGTCACCTTAACCCTATTTATAGTCATTACGTACTTTTAAAATTTTGATAGAGAGCTGTTATATTATTATTATCGATTCAGATTACTTCACAACTATTGATTCGTTATAGAAGTGTCATTTAAAGAAAATATTTAATTCTTTCAGTTAATATTTATTGTTGCTATTACTTGTTGGGCAATTAAATGCTCATTCTTGCTTTAAATTTAAATGTTTTCAGCTAAGTATGATCAGCCTGAAGGATCAGGCAAGAACAAAGGGAAAGAAAAGCTGTTTGAATGAATTTTATAATATTCTATGTAATAGTTAAAGTTTATTAAGACAATATTATTTATTATCTATGATGTAATGAATGTTTAAAGGTCTCGTACCTGGGATTTAAACTTTGATATATGTAAATTAAGTTTGATATTTATATTATTGTTATTATTATTAGTATTATTCTGCTTATAGAAATAGTATCGTGAAGCACCGAGTTTGGGTTTCAAGTACCCAGATTTAGGGGCGTCACAAGGGCAGCACCCTGAATCACTACGATTCCTTTAAGGCCAGCAGCCTTGGGACTTCAGTTCACTAAGAACTCTTCAAGGCCAGCAGCCTTGGAACTTCTCTAGTTCCCTAGGAACTCTTCAAGCCCAACAAGCGTGGAACTTCATTTAGTCCCTTCGGACAAGGATCCCTCAGGCCCTGGCTTCTTGTTATTGAGTTGTTTGTTTATTTGTTTGTTGGAGTTGGTGCTGAGCTGCTAAGATATATTTATGCTCTGAACATCTTCTGTACTTAGCAGCTTGGCGTGATCATCCTTGAAATGCAGTTGAGTATTGCATGATGCTCAGTTTCTTCAGTTACTCAACCACTTCTGATGATCCCTTGATGAACTGCCTTGCAGATCATTCTTCTTGATACTTGATGGTTGCACATGATGGGTTTATAAGATGACTGTAAGCTCTTCTGCTAGGTACTTAGAAACTTTCTTATGCTTGCCACCATGATGGCGTTGGTGATCTTCTTTCTTGATACTTGATGCCTTCTCATGATAGACTTGCTAAGATGATTGTAGGCTCTTCTCTCTGGTACTTAGAGTCTTCCCATGATGGACGTCAAGATGATAGTGATGCTCTTCTTTCTCTCGACAGTTCAGAACACTCTTCTTGTAGTAGAACTCTAACTAATACATTGTAGAACTCTCATTTCTACTTCTTTCTTTTTCTGTCTCTAAGTGTTCTTGGTGGATCGTAGAGTGAGCATTCAGACCTTCATTGGTCACTCACTATTTACATTAGTTAGATCAGTCCACTATCTCTCCAAAATCAACAACTCCAGTAACCCTTGATCTTTGAAGCTCTAGCTGATTTATACTCCTTCCCAATCTTCCCGTTAGAAAGTAGCCGTTGAAAGCTATTTTGAATTACTTCGCACATCTCGATTGTATCTATGTTTTGATCTTTATTTTTAAATTCTGCTTCACAATTGATTATTATGAAGTATTATTGATCTTGGATAAACTGTTATATGAATTCCTACTATTTGTCATTCTGTCTCACTGGATTCGTTCTCTTTAAGATATTTTTCATCATCTTCAGTCCTAAATGATGATATTACTGAATATCCTTGGCCTGTAGTGCAAAGATGTATGATTACTTGATGAATATCTTTGGCCTGTAGTGCAAAGATGAACAGGTGTTGAGATGAACATGACTGACATGTGATACAAATGAATATCTTTGGCCTGTAGTGTAAAGATGAATATTTGGATAAAGATGATTATTAATTGATGTTACAGGGATAAAATATTGATGATGGACTTTTAAATCTTAGAAGATAGTAGAATTCATTCTCTACTTGACTCTTCTAATGGTTTGCTGTTTCCGCTGCAGTTGTTGATCTAAAACTTGTTGTCGATTATATTCTATCAGATTTTTCCCTGTTGAATACTAATGATAATTTGTTGTATATTATCTTAGTCATAATATTCTTTACTGGGCTAGTTGAGCTCACCCTTTTCCTTTTTGTTCCATTTTTCTTCTCAGGAGGTGAGAACATAGCAGGATCTAGTCGGGGTATGGAGTGATGGTTCTAGAAAGATGTTTTAGCAGTCCTCACTATTTCTGTAAAATAGTATTTGAATAATTGTAATGAGGACTTATTTGAGTTTGGATATTGTCTAGAAGACAATATTTGTATTTAAACTCACAGTATGTGTTGTCGTATTTTGCACGACAATTGTATTATTGAAGTTGTAGTTTGCTTTCTGTACCATGTATTTGGCGACTCAGAATGGGTGTTGTATACCTATTTTGGGGGCGTCACAGTTGGTATCAGAGCTTAGGGATATGATCCCTGGCTGAGATGTGAGACAAGAACTAGGAGGGGAGAGACGGGGAATTCCTTCGCTAGTATGACCTAACTAAGTTTATTTGGTATTTATTTTGTCGGTCAGAGTATAGGGATAATATATGACATGACTATTAACCCTTGTTTTATGGCAGTATTTAAGAATGGCAGCTGAGAACGTTAGTAATGGAGTAAATCAGACCGTGGAGACACCTTTGATCACCACCCAGGGGAACGTGCAACAGGAAGGCAATATTCCTCCTGTAAACAACGTTACCGAGTAAACGATGAATGATGGAATGTTTAGGAGCTTTTTCCAGTTCATGCAAAATCAGACGAGGGAGACTCGTGTGCAGAATACGTGTGGAAATGATAACAACGCGCGGTTTGTCACAGCTAAGCAGTTCAAAGAATTGGGACCACCAGAATTTAAGGGAAAGCCGGATCCGATCATGGCGGAAATGTGGGTCAAGCAAATTACCAAGATATTTGATGTCTTGGGATGCACGGAGGAACAGAAGGTTCCATTCGCCACCTTTATGTTCCGCGGTGAGGCAGACTACTGGTGGGAGTCTGTGAAGCGTACCCAGCCTGACGCACTCAACATGTCCTGGGAAACATTTCAAAAACTGTTCAATGACAAGTACTTTCCTGAAAGTATTCGTCATATGAAGGAGGTGGAGTTTATCAGACTGGAACAAAACAACATAACGGTGTCCCAGTACGAGGCGAAGTTTGCAGAGTTATCCAGGTTTGCACCTCATTTGGTCGAAAATGAGGAACGAATGACAAGGATGTTTTTGAGAGGTCTAAAACCCGAGATTCGGTAATATCTTATCTCTCATAAATTTTCTTTATATTCAGATGTTGTAAACAGGGCTCAATTATTAGAGCAAGATAATGAGTATGTGCAACCGAGGGACCACAACCAGGGTTATACCGGTGGCGGTAGTCATCGAAGCAATGAAAACCAGTAGGGAGGAAAACATTCGGACAAAAGTGGTAACCACTCTGGTGGTAATCGTGGTCGTGATAATAGAAGGAGCGAATCGGGAGGAGATTTCAAGAAGAGAAGGTACAACAATGATAACGTGAAGACGTCAACACAAACATCAACTGTTTCTAGGGGAGGAGAACGACCACCGGTCGTATGTTACAAATGTGGGAAAGAGGGACATATCAGCCCAAACTGCCCACAACAATTCAAGGTATGTTATAACTGTAGAAAGGAGGGTCATATAGCTCGAGAGTGTTCTGTAGCAAAACCAAGTTCAGCGGGGATGGTGACTCCAAAAGTTGTCCCGGATAAGTCGAAATCAGCGGTTCCTGGAAGGGCATTTGTCGTGACTGGCCAAAACGCGAGAAACCCGAACGAGGTGATCACGGGTAAGCTAATCTTGAATTCTTGCGAAGTTTATACTTTACTAGATACCGGTTCTACCCATTTTTTTATCTCTCCTGCTTGTGCTCAACGTTTAAACTTGACTCCGGAGAAATTGGACTTTAACTTATCTGTTGAAACTCCGTTGGGTGAAACCTTCGTTACATCTACAGTTTATAAATCTTGCATGATCCAAGTTGGCACTATCACATTACCTGTTGATCTTATCTCTTTAAAGATACTTGCTTTTGATGTGATTTTAGGAATTGATTGGTTAACCACTCATCATGCTAAAATTGATTGTTTTCGTAAGGTTGTTAGTTTTCATATTCCTAACCAACCTGTCATACGAATTCAAACTACTAAACCACTAAAATCAGTCACTGTCATATCAAGCCACAAAGCTATTCGTTTATTGAAAAACGGATGTCAAGCTTTCTTAGCCCATGTTATGGATTTGAACAAAGACAAGTCAGATTTGAATAATATTTCTATTGTTAGAGAATTTCCCGATGTATTTCCTGAAGAACTTCCTGGTCTACCCCCAGAACGTGAAGTTGAATTCTTTATTGACCTTGAACCTGGTACAAAGCCCATTTCTAAAACTCCATATCGAATGGCTCCTATTGAACTTCAGGAGTTAAAAGTCCAACTACAGAAGTTGTTGGACATCGGTTTTATTCGTCCTAGTACGTCTCCTTGGGGTGCTCCTGTTTTATTCGTAAAGAAGAAAGACGGGAGTATGCGACTTTGTATTGACTATCGAGAATTGAACCATGTCACCATCAAGAATAGGTATCCGCTACCTCGCATTGATGACCTGTTCGACCAGTTACAAGGAACACAATTCTTTTCAAAGATCGACCTTCGTTCTGGATATCATCAGCTGAAGATTAAAAATGAGGATATTTCAAAGATTGCCTTCAGAACTCGGTACGGGCATTATGAATTCTTAGTCATGTCTTTTGGATTGACTAATGCTCCTGCTGCCTTCATGGATATGATGAACCGTGTATTCAAAGAATATTTGGATCAGTTCGTTGTTGTCTTTATTGATGACATCCTCATCTATTCCAAAAGCCGTGAAGATCATGAGCGCCATTTGAAGCTGGAACTGCAAAGGCTTCGTGAAAATAAACTATATGCCAAATTGAAAAAATACGAGTTCTGGCTTGAGGAAGTAGCATTCCTTGGGCACGTGGTGTCAAAACATGGAGTATCTGTCGACCCTGCGAAGATTGAAGCCATACAAAGTTGGGAGCAACCGAAGTCGGTAACCGAAGTACGTAGCTTTCTGGGCTTAGCTGGTTATTATCAGAGATTTGTGGAAGGATTTCTCGAATCGCTACTCCGTTAACTCAGCTGACTCGGAAAGATACAAAATCCGTATGGAGTAAGGAATGCGAGAAGAGTTTCCAAGAACTCAAGAGGAGACTCATTTCAGCACCTGTTCTGACAATACCATCTGGTTCGAATGGATTTGTTATCTACAGCGATGCTTCAAGCAAAGGGTTAGGATGTGTTATCATGCAACATGGGAAAGTCATAGCATATGCCTCACGACAACTCAAAGAATATGAGAGGAATTATTCTACTCATGATTTAGAGTTGGCAGCAGTCGTTTTTGCGTTGAAGATCTGGAGACACTACCTGTATGGGGAGAAAGTGGAGATCTATACAGATTATAAAAGCCTCAAATATTTCTTCACCCAAAAGGAACTCAACATGCGGCAGCGACGTTGGCTCGAGCTGTTGAAAGATTACGATCATACCATCCAATATCATCCTGGAAAAGCAAACGTAGTAGCTGACGCATTGAGTAGAAGATCATATGCGGGTACGAGTGCAATGTTGTTAACACAAAGGCCCATTTTGTATGACTTGCAAATGATGGAGATAGGGATGAAGGCTCCAAGTACCCACATGATGATATCAAATATACGAGTAGAACCGACTTTAATCGATAAAGTTAAAGCTGCTCAAGCTACGGACATGGAGCTGATGCGTATGAAGAAGAAAGTGCAAGAAGGTGCTATTCCAGAAGCAAGAATTGATGACGAAGGAATACTTCGAGTCAACTCCAGACTTTGTGTTCCTAACGATTTTGACTTGAAGCATAAAATAATGATGGAGGCACACAACACACCATTTGCAATCCATCCTGGGAGTACCAAAATGTATCACGATCTTCGACATACATTTTGGTGGAGCAATATGAAAAGAGAGATCGCGGAGTTTATCTCGAGATGTTTAACTTGTCAACGTGTAAAAGCGGAGCATCAAGTACCAAAGGGTCCATTGCAACCGCTTGAGATTCCGAAATGGAAGTGGGAACACATTACTATGGATTTTGTTACGGGTCTTCCCAAGGTTTCTCAAGGCATAGATGCGATTTGAGTTATTGTTGATAGATTAACCAAGTCCGCTCATTTCTTACCGATACGTGAGACTTATTCCCTTGAACGTCTTGCTAGTATGTACGTGAACGAGATTGTGAGATTGCATAGCATGCCAGTATCCATAGTTTCATATCGTGACCCAAGATTCACTTCACGATTTTGGGTTAGCTTGCAGAAAGCTATGGGCACGGATTTACGATTCAGTTCGGTATACCATCCTCAAACGGACGGACAATCAGAGAGGACTATTCAAACTCTTGAAGATCTATTAAAACTTTGTGTCTTAGATCTCAAAGGGAGTTGGGATAAGTACCTACCATTGGTGGAATTCTCCTACAACAACAGTTATCAGGAGAGCATAGGTGTGGCTCCATTCGAGGCGTTGTGTGGAAGAAAATATCGTTCTCCAGTATGCTGGGACGAAGTGGGTGAAGCAACATTGTTGGGACCAGAGTTGGTACGCATCACTACAGAAAAGATCCAAACGATTCGACAACGTATACAAACGGCACAGGATCGACAAAAGAGTTATGCGGATCTTCATCGGAAGGACGTGGAATTTAATATTGGAGATCATGTATTATTACGTGTTGCACCATGGAAGGGAGTTACAAGATTTGGGAAGAGAGGAAAGCTCAATCCAAGATTTGTTGGTCCATTTGAGATTCTTGAGCGAATAGGAAATGTGGCATATAGACTCGCATTACCTCCAAGCATGTCTCGTGTTCATAATATTTTTCACATATCTATGCTTCGTAAATATGTTAAAGACCCGAACCACATTATTGAGTTAGAACCAGACGAGATAGCTGAAGATTTAACGTACGAGGAGGTACCTGTTAAGATCTTGGATATGAAAGAGCATGTCCTACGCACGAAGGTTATACCACAAGTTAAGATTTTGTGGAGAAACCATGCTATTGAAGAAATGACCTGGGAGTTGGAATCAGAAATGAAAGCGAGGTATCCTCGCCTTTTTGAAACATCAGGTACGTACGTCAATTTCGAGGACGAAATTTCATAAGGAGGGGAGGTTGTAAGACCCCAACTTATTAATGAATAAAATCAAATTTTCTCTAAATATTATTGTGAATAATAAGGGGTTAATTTAATATAATACTTTGGTTATGGGTGAAATGTGCAAATTTTGCAAAATAAGCAAGTAGTTATAAAATATTCATTTTGTCGGGTAATATTCGTTTGGTCGTGGAATATTCTTGCTGTCGGGGAATATTCGTACGACGGCGCAGCCTTGTGTGGGCCCCATAACGGAAAGCGATTGGATGAAGAAAACGACAAGTATAAGTTATTTATAAATAACGGCGTAGTTGTTACCGTTAATACTATTAGAATACCCGGTGGTTAAAATACAGTAGCACAAGGTATTGCACCAATTATTGATTCTTACGTAATAAGGCACTACTCAATAATTGTTACAGTAGTTATTGTTCAATATTTTATTTTATTGATTCAATAATTGCTGCGTTGATATTTTATATTATTGTTGTTTCAATAATTATTGTTGCACAGTATTTTCCATTATCAGATCGATAATTCATATTATTTGAATAATATTATTAGATAACATTATTGGCAATGTCTAGAAAGTTCTGTCTAAGGAGAGGTTTGGTCATCTAATTGCGCGCCAGTAAGGAGAAATCCTTATTGGAAAGCCCCCTCTTTCCTGGGAACGGCCTGGTTGTCATAAATGTGATTCTATAATATTATTTGTGAATAATTAATTATTGATTCATATGATAAGGAAATATTTATTTTATGTGGATATAAATGAGGGATATATTTTTGTGGTTAAAAATGTAGGAGTTAATGTTGAGGTTTTTATCGGTATTTTTGTCGGAATGGAGGTATTAAAAATCAGATTTTTGAGATATTTTGCGGGGGTTATAATTTTTAATCCGATCATTGGATCATGGTAATTTTTGGATATGTTATATATATATTAGTTGAGTATATGTCCACAAATTTTGAACCGTTAAAAATGAACGTATGATTTATTATGAATTTTACGAGATGACTGGTTCAGAAATTGTTGAATTTTCGGAGTTTATCATTTTGATGAAAAATTCTAGAATTGGTTGGCCCCACTCTTGGTTGGTGAAGAAATGTGCTGAGATTTTTATTCAAATGTGGTGGGTGGGAATAGTAGCAGGTAAAGCCATCAGGTTGCAGGTTAAGTCTGCTTCGGCGTGCTAACATTTTCCTATAAATAGAGGGCTAAGTTAGAATTGAAAATCACACCAGAAACAAGTTTTCTCTCTCTCTCTCTCTAGATTATTGAGTGTATTTTGTGAGTATTTAGATACTTTGAGAGTTTCTATTCATCAGAGCAAGTTTCTTTCAGCCTTATACCGGTATTCCGACCAGAAGTACTGATATTTTGAGGTAAGGGATATTATTTTCTTCTTAAATGATATTATTTTCTTCAATATCATTATGCTGAAATTTTGATACGAGTTTTTTATCAAATTTGGAACTATTTGTGTCGGGATTATTATTCACGTATACGGCACTATTCACGTATACGGCACTATTCACGAATACGGCACTATTCACCGAAAAATAAAAAATTTTCTTTTTGTCCAAGATGTCTATTATGGTTACTATCTTTGATTGTTGATCTTTATTTTTGAATTCTGCTTCACAATTGATTATTATGAAGTATTATTAATCTTGGATAAACTGTTATATGAATCCCTACTATTTATCATTCTGTCTCACTGGATTTGTTCTCTTTAAGATATTTTTCATCATCTTCAGTCCTAAATGATGATATTACTGAATATCTTTGGCCTGTAGTGCAAAGATGTATGATTACTTGATGAATATCTTTGGCCTGTAGTGCAAAGATGAACAGGTGTTGAGATGAACATGACTGACAGGTGATACAAATGAATATCTTTGGCCTGTAGTGCAAAGATGAATATTTGGATAAAGATGATTATTAATTGATGTTACAGGGATAAAATATTGATGATGGACTTTTAAATCTTAGAAGATAGTAGAATTCGTTCTCTACTTGACTCTTCTAATGGTTTGCTGTTTTCGCTGCAGTTGTTGATCTAAAACTTGTTGTCGATTATATTCTATCAGATTTTTCCCTGTTGAATACTAATGATAATTTATTGTATATTATCTTAGTCATAATATTTTTTACTGGGCTAGTTGAGCTCACCCTTTTCCTTTTTGTTCCATTTTTCTTCTCAGGAGGTGAGAACATAGCAGGATCTAGTCGGGGTATGGAGTGATGGTTCTAGAAAGATGTTTTAGTAGTCCTCACTATTTCTGTAAAATAGTGTTTGAATAATTGTAATGAGGACTTATTTGAGTGTGGATATTGTCTAGAAGACAATATTTGTATTTAAACTCACAGTATGTGTTGTCATATTTTGCACAACAATTGTATTATTGAAGTTGTAGTTTGCTTTCTGTACCATGTATTTGGCGACTCAGAATGGGTGTTGTATACCTATTTTGGGGGCGTCACATCTTCAAAGTAGAACACATCTTCCTTCTCTTGTGTAGTGCTTCAACACTTCTGTTTGCCTCAACTGCTCTCAGATACTGATGGCTTGTCTCCTTGCTCTGGCCCCTTCTGAATAACAACGCACTTCAGATTTGTAGTGTGTCCAGCTTGTTTTCTCCTTGTGATCTCCCATTCACTTATCATCAATGGACTGACCCAATGCTTAATCACTTTAGCCTTGTTCTTCAGAGGCTGACCAGTATTTCTGTGTATACTCCATCAGTTCCTTCTTTGTGTGGCAAACACTACGATCCTGGTTGCTTCCAAGATCATTATCTTTTGTCTTCTTGACAGCTACTGTACTTGCTGACTTTCCTTAGTCAGTTACTAAAGTATTCTTCTGATCAACTTGTGGAAGACTTCATCTCGAATGGCTTCCCAACTCAATCTGACTGCTAATTGGGTTGGTGCTCATATATACAATTAGCTTGCAAGCCATTCGTTGAGTGCCCCCTGGTTTCCTTCAGGTTGGATGTAACATTATAGCTTAGACCAGAGGCTTCATTCCTTTGGATATTCTGGGAGTGGTCATTTGTTGAGAATCGTGTTTGCTCTATGATTCTACCTTGGCGTTGTGAGCACATCTGTTGAAGTCTTAGTTTTGCACTCTACGATTCAGCTTCTGCTGTGCAGACACTACGACTCCGAGATCAGATCTTGACACTCTACGATTTCTACCCTTGTGCTCGTTGTCTTCATCTGATCTTGCTCGACTACTGTAAGACCCCGAATTTTATAAAATAAAAGTATTCAATTTTTCTATTTTGGTAAATAGATAAATTGATAAAGATTAAAGTTAAGGGTGATATTTGAAAATTTTGCAAAGTAAGAAAGTTAATATAAAATATTCGTTGTGTCGGAAAATATTCGATTGGTCGGGGAATATTGCTTTTAACAGGAAATATTTATACGAAGGCACAATCATTAGTGGACCCCACAACGGAAGTATTGTCGTAGTTAGAAAACGACAGAAATATCTTGTTATAAAAATAACGACGAAAGTTTTACCGTTAAACTGTTGAATTACTCGGTAGCAAAAGTACAATAATACGCGTGGTTGCATAGTAGCACACGATATTGATTATTGATGCTTACGTGAGAAGTCACTCAGTTATATTCAATTATTGCTATAATAATTGTTGCATAGTATCTCACGTTATTTGATTCAATTATTGTCAATATTTTATATATTATTAAATCAATAATTGAGACGACAAAGTTATTCATCTTATTATTTGCAATATTGATAATGTCTAGAGAGTTCTATCGAGGAGAGGTTTGGTCACCTAATTGTGCGCCAATAGGGAGAAATCCTTATCGGAAAGCCCCCTCTTTCCTGGGAATGATCTAGTTGTTAAATATTGTGAGTTATAATATTAATGATGAATAAGTTCGTGTTGATTAAAGAAGAAATTGATAGTTCCATTATGTTGGGATTATTTGTGTTAGTGAAAATCGACATTTATTTAGATAATAATTGATTTCTGGAGGTTATATTGACCAATCGGGTAATTAAGCAATTAATTGCTATTAGTTCACATGCATATAACTATTTGCTCACATGAATGGAACTATTGATTCACATGCATTACTGTTAGGGGAGGTGGTGCAAGATTGATAATACTTGCATGACTAAATTAAAAATAGAGGTATAGATGAAGGTACTATACTGTAATTATTTTATTCACATGATTTTACTATTAATTCACATGATTGTACTATTGATTCACATGATGTACTATTAGGAGAGGTGGTGCAAGTTTGATAATACTTGCATAACTAAATTAAAAATAAAAAAAAGGTGAAGGTATTATACTGTAATATTTCGAGCCCCAAAACATGCAATTATCGAAACTATATTTTTCTATAAATAGAAGCTCATTCGTCTTTCATTCTCACCAATTCACTAAGACTCACAAGAGCAATTATAGAGGGAGAAGTTATAGAGAGAGAAGCTATAGAGAGAAAAAAGAAGAGAAGTCTGCTACTTCATTATTCCAGTATCTAGTCTTCTTCTGAGGTAAGGGGTATTGTTTATTTCATATTCGGAAGAGATATTATTTTTCGTATTCGTATGAATATTATTTTCGTTCAATATTCGTAAGGAATATCATCTTCGCTCAATATTCGTAGGAATATTATTTTCGTTTAACAGTCGTAAGGGGTATTATTTATTTCATATTCTGAAGAGATATTATTTTTCGTATTCGTATGAATATTATTTTCGTTCACTATTCGTAAGGAATATCATCTTCGGTCAATATTCGTAGGAATATTATTTTCGTTCAAAAGTCGTAAGGGATATTATTTTTATTCAGTATTCATAACAAATAATATTTTCTTCCATACTCTGTAGTATGTGAGTAATATTATTTCGTTTCGTATTCCTACTTCTACACTCATTTTGTTGAAGTATTACTTCTATATTCCATGAAATTAGTAGAATATCATTGATATTTGCGATTCATCCAGTACCTTTTTATGAAAATATTATTCTGAGCATTTTTGATAATTATTGATTTTTTCATGCCGGAATACTATACACGAGATACTATTTACGAGTTACTATTCACCCGGTTACTATTCATTCAAATAATATTCACTCGGGTATTCGAGGCACTTTTCATGTCAGAGTACTATTCACGAGTTACTATTCACGGGTTACTATTCACCCATTTATTATTCACTCGAATATTATTCATTCGAGTATTTGGGGCACTTTTTATGCCAGGTTACTATTCACGAGGTACTATTCCCGAAGTACTATTCACAGGGTATTATTCACCCGAAAAATATATTTTTTTTCTGTCCAAATTATTTTTGATACATGAATATTATTCTTAAATTTTACTTCACAAAGCAGTATCATGTTGACAATTTGGATGTTTTTAAACTCTAGATAAATTTAAAGTCTTTAATATTTATCCTTTGATTTCGTTTGATTAATGCTTATATCATTGTCATCCTCCTTATGCTTATATTGTAATTAAAGTCATATGTGGCTTACGTCCATAGATGGACTTGGTATGATTATGACCAGGGATTATTCGGTATAATCATGACCGTAATGTTACAAATGATGTGATAAAAGTCATCATTGGGTCCGTAGTGCATTGATGGACAGTTGTTGGTATGATTATGACTAGGAATAATTTGGTATGATCATGACCATTGTTGAACACACGAATATCCTTGGCCCGTAGTGCATGGATAATTTGTGGTTGTGATACTATTTATTGAGCTGAGTCTCAGCGATAAAATTGATGATAAACTCTTCAATCATAGAAGATAGTAGATATCATGCTCTACTTGACTCTTCTAATGGATTGCTTGTTCAGCTGCAGTTAAACTTGATGTTTATTGTATTTTATCAGTTTAACACTATTGAAGGCTAATGGTAATTTATTCTGCATTATCTTAGTTATAATATTTCTTACTGGGATAGTTGTGCTCACCCTTTGTTTTCATTGTTCTCTTCAGGAAATGAGAATATGGCTGGGATTAGTCGGGGAACGAAGTGATGGTCCAGGATAAGTGGCTTTTGCAGTCCTCACCATTCTGTGGAATAGTGTAATAATAATTGTAATGAGGACTTCATTTGGTGTGGATATTGTCTAGAAGACAATATTCGTTTAAAAACTCAGCTATGTTTTGTCGTATTTTTATATGACAGTTGAATTAAAGAAGTTTGTATTTGATTTCTATACCGTATATCTGGCGACTCAGAATGGGTCGTGTGGACCTGTTTTGGGGGCGTCATAAATGGTATCAAAGCTTAGGGATATGATCCCTGGCTGAGATATGAGAATAGAACTAGGAGGGGAGAGACGGGTAATTCCTTCGCTAGTATGACCTACCTAAGTTTAATTGTTATTTAATTGGTCAGTCACAGTATAGGAATAATATGTGACATATCAATTAACCCTTATTTTGAAACTATATTCTAGAATGATATCTGAAATACCAGATATGAGCAATATAATACATAGAAAATAATCGGGAAGGTACAATCCAAAAAAAAAGCAAGATATTCTCATCTCTTCGAACTACTAGGTACGTAAATTTTGAGGGTAAAATTTCATAAGGAGGGGAGATTGTAAGACCCCGAATTTTATGAAATAAAAGTATTCAATTTTTCTATTTTGCTAAATGGTTAAATTGATAAAGATTAAAGTTAATGGTGATATTTGAAAATTTTACAAAGTAAGCAAGTTGATATAAAATATTCGTTGTGTCGGGAAATATTCGATTGGTCAGGGAATATTGGTTTTAACAGGGAATATTTGTATGAAGGCACAATCATTAGTGGACCCCACAACGGAAGTATTGTCGTAGTTAGAAAATGACAGAAATATCTTGTTATAAAAATAACGACGAAAGTTTTACCGTTAAACTGTTGAACTACTCGGTAGTAAAAGTACAGTAATACGCGTGATTGCATAGTAGCACACAGTATTGATTATTAATGCTTACACGAGAAGTCACTCAGTTATATTCAATTATTGCTATAGTAATTATTGCATAGTATCTCACGTTATTTGATTCAATTATTGTCAATATTTTATATATTATTAAATCAATAATTGAGACGACAAAGTTATTCATCTTATTATTTAAAATATTGATGATGTCTAGAAAGTTCTGTCGAGGAGAGGTTTGGTCACCTAATTGCGCGCCAATAGGGAGAAATCCTTATCGAAAAGCCCCCTCTTTCCTGGGAATGATCTGGTTGTTAAATATTGTGAGTTATAATATTAATGATGAATAAGTTCGTGTTAATTAAAGATGAAATTGATAGTTACATTGTGTTAGAATTATTTGTGTTAGTGGAAGTCGACATTTATTTCGATAATAATTGATTTCTGGAGGTTATATTGACCAATCGGATAATTGAGTAATTAATTGCTATTAGTTCACATGCATATAACTATTTGCTCACATGAATGGAACTATTGATTCACATGCATTACTATTAGGGGAGGTGGTGCAAGATTGATAATACTTGTATGACTAAATTAAAAATAGAAGTATAGATGAAGGTACTATACTGTAATTATTTTATTCACATGATTTTACTATTAATTCACATGATTGTACTATTGATTCACATGATGTACTATTAGGAGAGGTGGTGCAAGTTTGATAATACTTGCAGGACTAAATTAAAAATAAAAAAAAAAGGTGAAGGTATATACTGTAATATTTCGAGCCCCAAAATGTGCAATTATCGAAACTATATTTTTCTATAAATAGAAGCTCATTCTTCTTTCATTTTCACCAATTCACTATGACTCACAAGAGCAATTATAGAGGGAGAAGTTATAGAGAGAGAAGCTATAGAGAGAAAGAAGAAGAAAAGTCTGCTACTTCATTATTTCAGTATCCAGTCTTTTTCTGAGGTAAAGGGTATTATTTATTTTATATTCTGAAGAGATATTATTTTTCGTATTCGTATAAATAATATTTTCGTTCAATATTCGTAAGGAATATCATCTTCGTTCAATATTCGTAAGAATATTAATTTCTTTTAATAGTCGTAAGGGGTATTATTTATTTCATATTCTGAAGAGATATTATTTTTCGTATTCGTATGAATATTATTTTCGTTCAATATTTGTAAGGAATATCATCTTCGGTCAATATTCGTAGGAATATTATTTTCGTTCAACAGTCGTAAGGGATATTATTTTTATTCAGTATTCATAAGGAATAATATTTTCTTCCATACTCTGTAGTATGTGAGTAATATTATTTCGTTTCGTATTCCTACTTCTACACTCATTTTGTTGAAGTATCACTTCTATATTCTATGAAATTAGTAGAATATCATTGATATTTGAGCTTCATCCAGTATCTTTTCATGGAAATATTATTCTGAGCATTTTTGATAATTATTGATCTTTTCATGCCGGAATACTATACACGAGATACTATTTATGAGTTACTATTCACTCGATTACTATTTACTCAAATAATATTCACTGGGGTATTCGAGATACTTTTCGTGCCGGAGTACTATTCACGAGTTACTATTCATAGGTTACTATTCACCTAGTTACTATTCCCTTGAATATTATTCATTCGGGTATTTGGGACACTTTTCATGCCAAGTTACTATTCATGAGGTACTATTCCCGAAGTACTATTCACAGGGTATTATTCACCATAAAAATATATTTTTTTTGCTCAAATTATTTTTGATACATGAATATTATTCTTGAATTTTACTCCACAAATCAGTATCATGTTGACAATTTTGATGTTTTTAAACTCTAAATAAATTTAAAGTCTTAAATATTTATCATTTGATTTCGTTTGATTAATACTTATATCATTGTCATCCTCTTTATGCTTATATTGTAATGAAAGTCATCTATGGCTTACGTGCATAGATGAACTTGGTATGATTATGACCAGGGATTATTCGGTATAATCACGACCGTAATGTTACAAATGATGTGCTAAAAGTCTTCATTGGGCCCATAGTGCATTGATGGACAGTTGTTGGTATGATTATGACCAAGGATAATTCGGTATGATCATGACCATTGTTGAATACACGAATATCCTTGGCCCGTAGTGCATGGATAATTCGTGGTTGTGATACTATTTATTGAGCTGAGTCTCAGCGATAAAATTGATGATAAACTCTTAAATCATAGAAGATAGTAAATATCATGCTATACTTGACTCTTCTAATGGATTGCGTGTTCTGCTGCAGTTAAACTTGATGTTTATTGTATTTTATCAGTTTAACACTATTGAAGGCTAATGATAATTTATTCTGCATTATCTTAGTCATAATATTTCTTACTGGGCTAGTTGAGCTCACCCTTTGTTTTCATTGTTCTCTTCAGGAAATGAGAATATAGCTGGGACTAGTCGGGGAACAGAGTGATGGTCCAGGATAAGTGGCTTTAGTAGTCCTCATCATTCTGTGAAATAGTGTGATAATAATTGTAATGAAAACTTCATTGAGTGTGGATATTGTCTAGAAGACAATATTCGTTTAAAAACTCAGCTATATTTTGTCGTATTTTTACATGACAGTTGTATTAAAGAAGTTTATATTTTATTTCTGTACCATGTATGTGGTGACTCAGAATGGGTCGTGTGGACCTATTTTGGGGGCGTCACAACTACGATCTCTGCCTCAGATATGATTAGTAGACTCTACAATTCTGAGTGTAGTCTACGATTCTTAACTTGGCTTCGGCAGATGCTCGGTCGGCTCGTAGGCAGGTTGTCTCTACGATTCTGAACATGACTTCCTCAACAGACTACGACCTTGAGGAAGTTCTCCTCGACGCACTACGATCCTTCCTCGTCTTTCCTGGTAGTCTACGAATTTTGAGATCTACAATCTTGCAGACTACGATTCTGCCTTGATATCTCTCGAGTTTTTCTTGACTCTCCTGGCAGTCTACGATTTCTGGTGCAGTGCTCGACGATCAGACAAGCCTATCTATTACATCATAAGATCAACCTGACATGCTTGATCTTTCTATATTTATAGTCCTTGTACATCATTTCTTTTTAAGGACTTTACAAAGCTGTTTTGCTTATGTAGGATCAACCTAACAGATTTGATCAATTCATTCTAAGTCCTTGTACATATGTTTCTATTATCTATCAAAGGACTTTATAGATTTTCTTAATGCAATCATACTTGCATATTCATATATATATATATATATATATATATATATATATATATATATATATATATATATATATATATATCATAATCAAATCATATGTAAATAGGAATATCTTTCACATACTTATTCCTGACACAGTCGATAATTCAACATGGGTTTCCTGAACATGTACTTGAGAGGATCCATGCGGGATATGAGATGGGTTGTTTGACCATGAAAATAATGTTGTAATCTCTTGGAAGCCCACGCTAAAGCACAACAAGTTTTCTCAATCAAGGTGTACTTGTGCTCACTGATGCTGAATCTTTTGTTGAGATAATAGATAGTTCTTTCTTGGCCTCTATCATCTTTCTGTCCCAGCATACAGCCCATGGCATTGTCATTGATTGACAGGTACATAAACAGGGGAACGTCATCCCTAGGAGGTACCAAGACAGGAGCTTTGGCTAATTGCTCTTTGATTGAAAGGAAGGCTTTTTGACACTCTTCGTTCCATTTCTTGGAGGAGTTCTTCCTTAACAACTTGAAGATAGGTTCACAGGTTGTTGTGAGTTGGGAGATGAATCGGCTAATGAAGTTGATTCTTCCCAAAATTTCCCGTATTTCCCTCTCTCTGTCTGGGGTATGGGCATTTCATTAAATGCTTGAATTTTTGCATGATCTAACTTAATGCCTTTGTGGCTTACGAGAAATCCCAGTAACTTTCCTAACTTAATGCCAAAGGCTCACTTGGCCGGATTTAGTTTCAAGTTATACTTGCACAACAGGTTAAAGAGCTTTCTAAGATGGTCTATGTGGTCTTCCTCCCTTCGGGATTTGACAATGATGTCATCCACATTGACTTCTATCTGTTTGTGCATTAGATCATGAAAAAGAGCCATCATAGCTCGCTGATTGGTAGCTCCGGCATTGATGAGGCTGAATGACAACCGTCTGTACAAAAAGGTTCCCCAAGGAGTGATGAATGTTATCTTCTCACGATCCTCTTCAGCAACTATGATTTGATGATACCCAGAAAAGCAGTCAACAAAGGAGTACATGCCATACTGAGATGTATTGTCAATGAGTATGTGGATGAATGGTACGAGAAAGTTATCTTTGAGACAAGCTTTTTTTAGTTCCTGTAATCCAATCATACTCGCTCCTTCCCTTCGGGTTTAGGTACGGGGACTATATTGGATAACCACTTAGGGTATGTTGATACCATGATGATGACGGTTTGAAATTGTTTCACAATTTCTTCCTTGACTTTCAAACTCCACTCAGGTTTTAATTGCCTGAGTTTCTATTTGACTGGCTTGAATCCCTCTTTAATGGGTAGGCGATGAATGAAAATGTCAGTTAACAAACCAATCATGTCTTCATGAGACCATGCAAACATATCCTGGAATTGGGTCAATATAGTAACCATGTCATTCCTTTAACTAGGGTAAGGTCCGTGTCAATCTGGATTTGTTTGGGGTTTTCTGAGGTTCCGAGGTTAAAAGAGGTGGTTTGATCAAGATTTGGCTTGGGTTTATCTTTGACCCATTCTTTGATCTCCTCAGGCACCTCATAGTCATCTTGTTCAATCTCCATCAAGTCAAAGTCTAACTTTACATCAAAGTTGCAATCCTTGTGAAGAATAGGCACTCCATCAGTAAGTTTAAGCAAATCTAACTTTAGAGTCCTGAAACAAAATGTTTTCACTTAATATATAAAACTGTTTGATCATACAGAGGGTTAGCATGGCATGACAAAAACAACTACTAATACTATGAAACAAAAGTAAGTAGTTTTTGCTATCTATAGGGCAGAGGAATTTTCTGCCCTTTTTACCCTTTTTAGCAAATGCACAGAGTGTTGCTCCAATTGCCTAGGGCCAAGTCCTAGTGGATAGCTATGATGAAGGGGCTGTTATTGTCCTCCTTCTCTTGAATGATGACCATGACATCTGAGTAGTCGTCATCTAAGATATCCTTGTTCATACCCTCGGTATGCGCCAGGAAGTGCATCTTTGATAACTGTCTCTTTATGTCTTATTTACGCCTTTGATTCCTTTCCTCCATGTCTGGGTCTACAATCAGGACTTCTTTCCTATTAACTGGTATCAAATTAGGAAACAGCATACAGGCCACAGAGACATGAATTGTCCTTAGAGGCCATACAGAATTAGCATCTGTAGGTTTAGGCAATAGCCTTGTAGATGAAGGAACCAGTGTATGCTTATGTGGGTTCCTATTATTTGACCCAAAGGAGTAGCCTAGTCTGGTCTTCCTTGTCTGGCTGGGAACTTGAATTAGGCATTTGATTCCTTATTGATTCTTTCCTAACCCTTGTCCTGGTTGGAAACCCAAGGATATCATCTCTTGACTGATCGACATTACCTCGGCAAAAACTTTGCGTTTCAGAGCTGGGGCCCCAATGGGTTGATAGTGAGTGTTGCTCACCTCAAGGGCTTGGAAGCTGACAGGCTCAATTTCTTCATTAAAACTAATAAGAGGTATACCACTTTGGACATGATACTCTGGTTCAGCATTAATAGTGACCAAATTAGTGTTGATGATATACTTGAGATGTTGATGAAGAGTGGATGGGACGGCTCCCGCCATATGAATCCAAGGCCATCCCAATAATAAATTATATCATGTTGTGATTTTGAGCACTTGGAAGGATATGTAGAATGTATGTGAAACAATTTCTACTAGTAATTCAATCTCTCCGACAGCATTTCGTCGAGATCCATCAAAAGCTTTGACAATTGTGTGGCTGCTTCGCATCTGGTTGAGATTGATCTTTATTCTTTCCAATGTGGCATAGGGGTAGATGTTTAGGGATGATCCTCCATCTATTAGCACTCCTCTGACCACATATCTAGAAGACATTACTGCTATGTGCAGTGGTTTGTAATGACACATCCCTTCGAGAGGTATGTCATTATCGGTGAAAGATATCACATTGTTGTTGAAGATGTGATCTACCAGATGATGAAACTTTTCTACATCCGTTGTCTTTGGCAAGTGGGCTTCTTCCAATATCTTCAGCAAGATGCTCTGATGATCTTCCGAAGAGAAAACCAAGTCTATAATAGATATCTGTTGAGGTGCTTCTTTCAATCTTTGCACTACCTTGGCTTCATTATGTCCCATCTGGCGGAGGAATTCTTCGATTTTCTCCTTAGGCACTTTCCCCTTAAATCTAATGACTGGCTTCATCACTCGTTGAGGGTGATATAGCGGATTTTCCTTAGATACCGCAATAATTGTGTTTGATGTTGATCCTATAACCTCTCCATAGTTCCATGGGACTTCCTTAAAGCTGATGACATGATGTTGTGGCCTGAATGACAATATGAGTGGTACTGGTGCAGCCACCTTTAAAGGGTTTTCAACTCCTTTGAGCTCGATGTGTGAATTAAAAATAATGTGGCAGCTAAATCTCCCTCAGAGGATATAACTGCTATAATTTCCTTCCATCTTTGTCATTCTGGAGGAAATGTATGTCCACTCTCAAGTGATACGGTCTCATCGTCTGCCTTTTCCAGGTCACCGCTGTCAATCATATTTTGATTAAGATGGCAGAGTGCCCAGCATTCTTCAGTGTTGTGACCGCGAGAATGGGAATGATATTGACATACTCCATTAGCATCAAACCTTTTTTAGCGTGGGTTGACTAGAGGTAGCAGTGCAGTGATCTTTCAAGTTCATATGGATTATCATAGTAATCGATGGCCAATTAACTAAGCAAATAAGCATGAATCTTAATAGACAATCTCATAACAATCAATAAGGCTAACAATGAAGTATGTCAAAATAAACTAGGTAATAGATTCCATTACAATCCCAAAATAGAGTTTAACTCATAGTTGAATTAGAATCCATAATCCGCAATTGAATATACATTAAAATATACAAAAAGAATTAAAGAGAGTTAGGGATTAAGATTAGTAATTCTGAGTTTCTTCTCGTGTTTCACTGCTGAACTTTCAAGGATCTTCAATTGCTTCAATCCATAAATCTTAGCTAACCGAGGGTTCTAATCTAAACTAATCTAAATAATGAAATTAAAGAAAAGAAAAGAGCATATGTAATGTAAAAAATGATCCCCAAGGGTGGAATCTCCTTTACATACTGATATCTCCTCTATATATAAGCCCTAATTGAACTCTTCTCCAAGTTAAGCTCTAATTGCACTTTTTAGTAAAAAAAAGTCAGCTCTGGTCAACTTCCGAAGTGGCGCGGCCGCGCTGGGAATGGCAAGGAATTGGGCGTACCCACGTCCAAGCAGCAGATGACATTTTTTTGATCCAGGGACTGGCGCGGCCGCTGATGAGATTTGGAGATTGAAGCACTTGGAAGCTATTGGAGATCCAGATCAAGAGCGAGACGGAGGACGAATTTGCCGACAACAGATTCACTTTTTTTCCTTAACTGTATTCTTATCTTTTATTGTGTATTCAAGTGTGGATTTTTAGTTTTAATTCAATGAACTAATTCTTTGTTTGAGATTACAATGGATCTTATTGTGTAGTTTATTTTAATATCCTTCGCTATCAATTATTATGTTCTATTGTGAGGATTGTCTATTATGATTTCAACATAATTGTTTAATTGATTGGCCATCAATTACCGTGATAATCTATATGAACTCGAGAGATGAAGTATAGATTTAGATCTGATCATGATAGCATGTGTTTGTGATTTCTGCATAGATGAAATTCATGATTCGTGTTTAGGATAGAGATATGTCTTTACGCCATATGTAATCTTATAGAGAACTTGTGCTTTAAATCATTTTTAATTGTAATTCACATAGAGATATAGTGGATTAGTTAATTATGGTGTCTTGCTTAATTCTATCATCTGTGGATTTAAGTGAGTATGGGTATTATGCATCGAGAGGCGGTTTTATCTACTTTAATGTTCTTGATTAACAATTCAGGATAGAAAATAATTGATGAGAAGTGTGTTAACTTAAATAAAGTAATAAGTGAAGTTGTGATCTTAAATCTCCGTAATTGATTTTTAATTAGTGGTAATTAGAATTAGTATAATTAAATAATTTAATTTATATAATTTGAAATTCATTCGTTTAAATAAGATTGAGTTGGTTACGGGTTAGTACTTGGTGATTTTTATTAAATAATTCCTCGTGGGAACGATACTCTACTTTCACTTTATTACTTGCTGACCACGTATACTTGCGTGTTGTGCGTAACTAGATTTTATCCAACAAGTTTTTGGCACCGTTGTCGGGGAATTAATTTAATAATTATTTATCAATATTAATTTCAATCAAATTAGTCTTAATTTAAACATTTTTATTTTTATTTTTAATTCTCTTCCTTTATTTCTCTCTTTTTAGGTTCCACGGATGACTTTGCGTATCAATGACCATACACGAACATGACTCAACTAAGGGAAATAGGGATTGATGGACTTAATACATTTTCTGTAGAGTCAGTACAAATTGAGGCAAATTCGAAGATGTTAGAGGTTATCGCAGCCCAACGGAGTCGAAGGATAGCAAACATGACTCAACCAAGCGAAACATGGATTGATGGACTTAATACATTTTTCGCAATATCAGCCTAGATTAAAGAACTTTCGACGGCGTTGGACGTTATTGTAGCCCAAAGGAGTCGAAGGATGGCAGTTACGTGTGACTAGTGTGCTGGCAACCATCAAAGTCATAAATGCACCGTCAGTTTTGAACCTATACAATATAGTCGTGATTACCTCAACAACTATGTTGATCCTAACTATCACCAAGATTGGGGGTATCACCCAAATTTTTCATGGAGCTACAATTATGATAACCAACATTACGCTCTAAATCCATCATACACACCAGAATTTTCATGTCCACCTCCAGTACCACAAGCAAAAGATAATTCAAGGCTAGAGGAAGCGTTGTCCGAGATCAGAGCGACAAAGGAGGAGTGGTGGATTAATCAAGAGAGGTTAAATCAAAATCTAAGGATAAAAATTCAAAATCTTGAGAATCAGATGGAGCAAATGACCAGAGCCTTAAACAACCACCCTCCAAACACTAGGCTTTATGACATGGATGACGAAACTGACGGAGAACCCGAACCGAATCTGCGACTGGATGAGCTACAAGATATTGAAAGTATGGAGACAATTGGGGATACTAAAATAGAGGTCGACGAAAATCTAAATAGGTCTCCACCAAATATCAAAGAGTCAGTCAGATTTGCAAAATCATGCCCACTTGGTAGTCATGTCATCGGCGAAGCTCTTGATGACATAAGAGCGAGTACAATTTTGAATCCATGGTGGGACGAGAAAGAGAAGATAGACGAAGAACCCATAGTGTGTGACAAGCTTCCATGCCCCAAAGTGATCACATACACAATGGTGAAAACACCTAGCTGTGGAACGTTCTTGATTGAGATCACACCAAATCAGAGCATGCTGGTGACTTTGATGCATTGGTCATCGCCTGTGGGATCCTCCAAAAGGACAATTTGTTACTGATGGATGGAGGATTCCTCAACTTCCGAAGAGGAATTGGATAGCGTTGACCAGATAAAGTCCGACTAAAGGACTATAAATCAAGCGCTTATTAGGATGCAACCCAAGTTTAATTATTATTATTAGTTTTTTTTATAGGTTTCATATTAGTTGTTATATTTTTTTTTCATTTTTTAGATTTAATAAGCTTGCTTCTTTTGTGCTCACATGTTAGTTAAGTCAAATTCAAGTGTGGTGCCCAATTTGTTCCATGTGCCTAACCTATTCTCCAAACTTAGCGGACAAGGAGGAGGATTGCTATATTTTCAAGGAAGTCATCTACTTTACTTTTTTCTATTTCAGTCATTGAGGACAATGTCTAGTTTAAGTTTGGGGGGCATTTTAGTGTCGTATTGCATATAGTTAGTTGTTTACATTGTAGTTCGTATAGTTACATTTACTTTTTGCATTCAGTTTCTTGAAATTAAAAAAAAATTGAAAAATTGAAAAATTAGTAGTTAGTTTACTATGTTTATATAGCATTTGGTACATCTTGCATGTGTCCAGCTGTTTGATATTTACAGTTTGTTTTGGCCAATGATGATATTAGAATTGGGTAGACAAGTATAGTACTGACTATTAGATCTTTGATGTGATTTCTTGTTCTGAATTGAGTCTTTTTCTATTTGAAACTGGTATAATAAGGATAGCATAGTAAAAATAACTTGTTGATTGATTAAGTTTAAATTGATACATAATGGGATTCTAAAGGATAATGCTAGTTTGAATGAAAGAATGACAAGAATAAGTAGTGATGGCTAAAGTTAGACAAGAACCTAAGTTTGGGAGAATATTTGGGGTATATAAGCTATAAAAAAAGAAAAAAAGTATGAATAAACACCGTGGCATGCTTGTCTAGTTTTGTGCCCTTTGTTACTTGAGTAAGTAAGCCCGAGGGGATTGTCTTTACACCTAGCGCCCTAAGGTCTTAATGGTCTGCGAGTCGTTGGTCGAAAGCTCGTTAAGGTAGCATTGAAAAGCCTAAGAGAATAAGATATTGCATAGCTATGTGTATACAAACCAAACGAAAATAAATGAATAAAATGGGAAATAAGACCAAAAAGCCCCCGTAGATGAAAAATGAAGCATAAGTATCCCATGTTGACCCTCGATATTGGTAATTGTTTGATTTTAGTTGGATCTAGCTTGTTTTTGGATTTCTTAAGTTTACATTGTATAATGCCTTCGAAGAGACTTGTTATGTGTTAAATTTGATTTTATATCAGTTAACATTGTTGTGGAGCACACACGCACTATATTAGTGATAACAGTCTAAGAATTGATGATTGATTGGGAAGTTAATGATTTGTTTTGATATGATGTATTATCGTGTTTACTTGATTTTTTTAAGGCCGGTTGAATAGACTTGTTTCTGTCATTACTGCTGGATTCGTAGGCATGTAGATTAGTTACTTTGCATAGCATTGTTTTTTTGTATTTTTGCTTGAGGACAAGCAAAGGTTAAAGTTTGGGGGTATTTGATAAGTAGTTTTTATACCTACTTATCCGGTATCTGTTACATGAATTAGTTTCTTAAACTCATGTTTCTTAGTTACTTTTCATGCATTTTGTGTTCATTTTATAGATTATACTCTTGGGAGATATGTGAGCGACTATTGGTATGAAATCGCAAAGAATTGGTATGAAATCGCAAAGAAAAGCAATCCGGACATCATTTAGGCTTTCATGTTTATTTCATGTTCTTGGCTTGGAACTTGAATTATATTGTAGAGCTTCTTCTTAGCTTTCCAGAACATCTTGAATCATTCCAATCGGAGTTCGGATGCAAGAGTTATGATCTTTGTACCAACGGACGTTGAACTTCACTGTTTTGGGTGGCCATTTGCATAGCATTCCCTTTCAGCCCAATTTTGACCTTCATCCGTCTGTTATTTCTCAATTCTTAAAGAATAAAAGTTGTAGAGCTCGTTGATATCTTCGATTTGATGGTGGCAGGCCTTATAACTCTTCCTGGATCAAAAGTTATGGTCATTTTACCAAAGGACACTGCAACAGAAAAAGGAAGCCAGCCGGGGCGGGCTTTCTATGTATAAAACCCTCGCCGGGGTGGGGGTATAAGCTGCAAACCAGTACAATAACCAGCCAGGGTGGGCTTTTTGTGAAGGAAACTCCCGTCGGGGGGGGTACGGGCCAGAACACGTTTTTGATACGTTTTCGGTCGAATTTTTATACCTTTTTGACTCCAAATTGGATTGGGTTTGTTCCTAAGCTAAAAATTAGACTTGTAACCTATAAATACTTGATGGGAGGCATAAAAAAGGAGGATTCCATTAGATTAGATTAGAGTAGAATATGAGAAAATAGTAGTTCTGATGAGATTTGGAGATTGAAGCACTTGGAACCCATTGGAGATCCAGATCAAGAGCGAGACGGAGGATGAATTTGTCGACAACAGATTCACTTCTTTTCCTTAAACATATTCTTATCTGTTAATGTGTATTCAAGTGTAGATTCTTAGTTTTAATTCAATGAACTAATTCTTTGTTTGAGATTACAATGGATCTTATTGTGTAGTTTATTTTAATATATTTCGCTATCAATTATTATGTTCTATTGTGAGGATTGTCTATTGTGATTTGAACTTAATTGATTAATTGATTGGCCATCAATTACCGTGATAATCTATATGAACTCGAGAGATGGAGTATAGATTTAGATCTGATTGTGATAGCATGTGTTTGTGATTTCTGCATAGATGAAATTCATAATTCGTGTTTAGGATAGAGATATGTCTTTACGCCATATGTAATCTTATAGAGAACTTTTGCTTTAAATCATTTTTAATTGTAATTCACATAGAGATATAGTGGATTAGTTAATTATGGTGTCTTGCTTAATTCTATCATCTGTGGATTTAAGTGAGTATGGGTATTATGCATCGAGAGGCAGTTTTATCTGCTTTAGTTTTCTTGATTAACAATTCATGATAGAAAATAATTGATGAGAAGTGTGTTAACTTAAATGAAGTAATAAGTGAAGTTGTGATCTTAAATCTCCGTAATCTGATTTTTCTTTAGTGGTAATTAGAATTAGTGTAATTAAATAATTTAATTTATATAATTTGAAATTCATTCGTTTAAATAAGATTGAGTTGGTTACGGGTTAGTACTTGGTGATTTTTATTAAACAATTCCTCGTGAGAACGATGCTATACTTTTACTTTATTACTTGCTAACCACGTATACTTGCGTGTTGTGCGTAACAAGATTTTATCCAAAAAGTTTTTGGCACCGTTGCCGGGGAATTAATTTAATAATTATTTACCAATATTAATTTCAATCAAATTAGTCTTAATTTAAATATTTTTATTTTTATTTTTATTTCTCTCTTTTCAGGTACCATGGATGACTTTACGTATCAATGGCCATACACGAACATGACTCAACCAAGGGAAATAAGGATTAGTGGACTTAATATATTTTTTGTAGAGTCAGTACAAATTTAGGCAAATTCGAAGACGTTGGAGGTTATCACAGCCCAACGGAGTCGAAGGATGGCAAACATGACTCAACCAAGGGAGACAGGGATTGATGGACTTAATGCATTTTTCGCAATATCAACACAGAATGAAGACCTTTCGAGGACGTTGGATGTTATTGCAGCCCAAAGGAGTCGAAGGAAGGCAGTTACGTGTGACTATTGTGCTGGCAACCATCAAAGTCATCAATGCACTGTCAGTTTTGAACCGGTACAATATAGTGGTGATTACCTCAATGACTATGTTGATCCTAACTATCACAAAGATTGAGGGTATCATCCGGATTTTTCATGGAGCTACAATTATGGTGACCAACATTACACTCTAAATCCATTATACACACCGAAATTTTCATGTCCACCACTAGTGCCACAAGAAGAAGATAATTCAAGGCTGGAGGAAGCATTGTCCGAAATCAGAGCGACAAATGAGGAGTGACGGATTAATCAAGAGAGGTCAAATCAAAATCTAAGGACGAAAATTCAAAATCTTTAGAATTAGATGGAGCAAATGACCAGAGCCTTAAACAACCACCCTCCAAACACTAAGCTTTATAACATGGATGATGAAACTGACGGAGAACCCAAACCGAATCTGCGACTAGATGAGCTACAAGATATCAAAGGTGTGGAGATAATTAGGGATAATGAAATAGAGGTCGATGAAGATCTAAATGGGTCTCCACCAAATATCAAAGAGTCAGTCAGATTTGCAAAAATCGTGCCCACTTGGTACTCATGTCGTCGGCGAAGCTCTTGATGACATAAGAGCGAGTACAATTTTGAGTCCATGGTGGGACAAGAAAGAGAAGATAGACGAAGAACCCATGGTGTGTGACAAGCTTCCATGCCCCAAAGTGATCACATACATAATGGAGAAAACACCTGGCTGTGGGACGTTCTTGATTGAGATCACACCAAATTAGAGCATGCTAGGTGACTTTGATGCATTGGTCATCGCCTGTGGGAACCTCCAAAAGGATAATTTGTTACTGATGGATGGAGGGTTCCTCAACTTCCGAAGAGAAATTGGATAGATTTGACCAGATAAAGTCCGGCTGAAAGACTATAAATCAAGCGCTTATTGGGAGGCAACCCAAGTTTAATTATTATTTTTAGTTTTGTTTTTAGGTTTCATATTAGTTGATAGATATTTTTTTTATTTTTTTAGGATTTAATAAGCTTGCTTCTTTTGTGTTCACATGTTAGTTAAGTCAAATTCAAGTGTGGTACCCAATTTGTTCCATGTGCCTAACCTATTCTCCAAACTTAGCGGACAAGGAGGAGGATTGCTATATTTTCAGGAAAGTCCTTTGCTTTACTTTTTTTTATTTTAATCATTGAGGACAATGTCTAGTTTAAGTTTGGGGGGAATTTTAGTGTCGTAATGCATATTGTTAGTTATTTACATTGTACTTCATATAGTTACATTTAGTTTTTGCATTCAGTTTCTTGAAATAAAAAAAATTGAAAAATTAAAAAATTAGTAGTTAGTTTACTATGTTTATATAGCATTTAGTACATCTTGCATGAGTCCGGTTATAATAGAAGATATTACCAGTTCTTCAGCACCTTCAGTTCACACTCGAAGAGATACTAAAGTTCTTAGTATACCATTTGGGGGCGGAAGGAGGGAAAGAGAGAGAAGAACAAAATGGCACATACAAAACATAATCGAATTACTAAAAATAATACAGTTCTTATTGATAATTGAAAAATATTTACAATTAATTGAAAAATATTTACAAGTACAGAAAAATAAAAGTGACTTACAATTTACTTAGAACATTAGAGAAATAGATGAAGGGAAAGAGAGAGCAGAGTCCAAAGTTTCGTCAGAGAAGGAACTCTGAGTCTTTTTAAGTCTGCCTTAATAACTAAGTTCAAGTTCCTTTTATATAATAAGGAAAGAACTATTACAACTTTACTATTACAAAAGTGAATGATTACAGACATTATTTACTATTGATGAACAATAAAAAGTGCTGACTTTTTTACTATGCATGGACGTTTTTGGCGACTTTTAACTAAAGTGGTCAGAATCTCATGCTTTCGATGAAAAAGTAGGAACATCTTTTGACTCAATGGCTGCAGAAGTAGGAGCATGTGACTGAGGGCTGCTTTCGGTGAAAAGCAAGAGCATCTTTTGACTAAATGGCTGCAGAAGCAGGTGCATGTGACTGAGACGTCAGGCAAATGGGTTCTGAGCATCTTGAAGATTGATTGTACCATACAGATCATCGTCTTCCTCATCTCCTTCATTTTTACTGGAACTGGCATTTCTGGAGGAGGAAGAAGAACATTCCGAAGCATCAACTTCTTCATGTAACTTATCAATTCTTTTATGGATAGCATCAACAAAAGGCTTTAACTCGGAGGTTGAACAGTTTTTGATATTTGAAACATCAATAGAACTTGAAGAACCTGTTGGGCTAGATTTTGATGGTTTTGACTTACTAGAAGATCCTTTGTTAGGGATAGAGCTAACTGGAAGAACACGGATAGGAACAGAAGGAAACTCTTTCTGGACCTGACCTACAATTCTATTTACATCAAATTTATCCCACCATTTGACAAAGAACTGATGGGAAACATGAGTAACTGGAGAAATGGTGGTTTGAGTTGTTAGATAACTAAACTGTGGAGACTGAAAACTTGTTACCTTAGTCAGGGCTTGAATGACGTACTGCCATTTAAGAATCCAAGGAACCTTATATTTACTAATAAATTGAAGAAGAGTAGGGATACCATCATATTTTGGTTGATGTTTATTGTGATTATAGAAATGACTGAGTTGAGCTTTAAGAGGGTCAGGGAGCAGGTCAAAAGAAGACCCAAATCTTTACCACCAAAGAGTAAACTAGAAGGGAATTTGACTTTTGAATTTGTGGTCAAATTGTAAGAACCATGAGTGACTATGTGACTCATTTTGATAGAGGAAGATCTTATTCCAGGCCT
This sequence comes from Panax notoginseng, assembly GCA_016801055.1. Lineage (NCBI taxonomy): Eukaryota > Viridiplantae > Streptophyta > Magnoliopsida > Apiales > Araliaceae > Panax > Panax notoginseng. The sequence goes on from CM029013.1 coordinate 160,592,875, forward strand.
CCATATAATCGAAATAACAGAACGAGTTATTTTGATTAGAGAGATGCTTAAGATCAAAGGGATGATTTTCCCAATCAATGATCTGAATGACTTATTTAATATAGAGTGAATGATACAGAACTTTAGATTCAGCGTCCCTGTTATAACTAGGTTTGATGAAGATTGACTCGGTTTCAAGAAGGATATCCTTATAATACACAAGGGATTTATAAGGAGCCAGAGGAACAAAGTGCCATCCAGTAGGGAAATATTGGGAAACAAGCTTAATTGGGTCATCTTTTGGTTTCATATGTGGTTTAATATGAAACAAGTGATTATCCCATTTGAGGATGTACTGAGAAGAGGGATGAGTGGGGTTTGAGGAGGATGCCCTCGTTTGATTGCAGAAAGGATCAACTGGCTTAGTGTTACTGACTAGGACAAAAGAATAGGGCTTGGGAACTGTACCAAGGACCTAAAATTTATTAACTAGATTGGGCTGAGGAACTGGGTTGACTGGATGAGGAACTAAAGTTCCTTTTGATTGATTACTCGGGCCTGAAGGGTGGCCCTAACCTCGAGAAGAAGAACCTCCTCGCACACTCATAGTGACAATATGGTACATGTATTGATAAATTCGCGAGTGAGAAAATTTGGAATTGAATTGTTACTTCCTTTAATATATTCTATCTCAAAATCAAAAATGCCTAACAGAGCTTGCCATCTAGCAAAAGAATGCTTAGAGGCAATATTTTCGACATCTTTTTCTAAAATAAATTTTGCAGATTTACAATCTATCCTAACTAGAAACTTTTGATTTAGCAAGTCACTTTGAAATTTATTAATACATAAGACTAAAGAAAGAATTTCTTTTTTAATAGTACTATAATTTAACTGTGTAGGATTCCATGCACCGGAATGAAATCTGACAATTTGTTCCGGACAAGCCAGAGTTAACTTTTGCTTGAGAATACCTCTGAATCCAATGTCAGAGGCATCGGTTTCAACGATTTTAAAAGCTGAATCATTAGAAATGCCAAGGCAAGGCAAAACCTTGACATATTTTTTAACTTTCTAGACGACAGAAGTATGAATGTCAGTCCAAGGAGGAGGATTATTTTGCAAACGCTGAAAGAGAGGTTCGTAAATCTTCCTAAGATTTTTGTAGAACTTTCCAATATAATTGAGCGAGCCCAGAAATCTCTGTAGTTGGGTTTTGTTGGTAATCTTATCAGGAAATCTGTCGGCAAATTGAATAGCTCTATCAATAGGCCGAATAAGCCCATGATAAATATTAAGGCCAAGAAACTGAACTTTAGTCTAAAATAGACTGCATTTGGAAGGGGAAAGGACAAGACCATTGGTTTTAACTGTTTTGAAGAACGAATTCAAATGTTTAATATGTTCTTCAATGGTTCTGGAAAAAATGAGAATATCATCAATATAAACTATGATGAAATGACTGAAGGGATTTAGAATATCATTGAGGATGTTCTGAAATTCACTATGAAAGTAGTATGTATGCAAGCCAATCATGTTTGATGATAAAGCATATACTTTGTAACAATCTTATTCATTTATTAATAAAATGTATTAATTTATTAAAGGCTTTTAATTATCTACATGATGTTGCTTTATAATATGTGATAAACCCATAGTTTTAAGCAATGCTTTTAAAATAATGTTGATGATCATTCTAATGAGATCTAAATTCTTAGAAAGCTTAAAACTAAAATAGTTCCTAATCGTTAGATTACTAAATTGGGGATTAGTGAATCCAGATAGATTGGTACATACGTTGCTTGCTCATTGGATGAGGATGATTGATCTCATGATCATTTGTGTGGAGACACTAAAGCAAGTATGTAGGTGCATATTAGAGAATAAGTTCACTGAACGTGGCTCGCTAAGGAATACCTAATGGAGTTTTACTTGCCTGTCAATAGAAATTCCTGTAGTGATAGTAGTACAAGTGATCATTGGACTTGAGATCATCATAGTATCTTGTGTATGATAAGTTATACTTTGACTTATTCCTTAAGACCCTTAGGGTATATCAAAGGGTATGCTTATGTATAATAAGTTATACATGGAGATAACGTATGATCAATAAAGAATCTAACGCTTCTAGTAAAAGAAGAGAAATGTCCTATGTGATTCGAGAAATGACAACCCAGTAGTCCTTGGCCAAGGCAGAATGAAATTTGAAAAGAGTTTCTAATTTGCATTAGTTAGAGTTGTGCATTTAAGGATCGAAATACATATAATTAAAAAAAATAAGACTTGACAGTAATTTCATGTCTTATATTTAATTGGGACATTGTATGGTGGAATGATTGAATTGTACGGTAACTATTTACTCAAAGGTTCTTTTATGATTAATGTTGAAATCTATATTATTTGAAAAGTCGTTGATCGCTAGGGAGGCTTATCCCTATTGTAGAATAAATATTATATATTTAAATAAATTAATAGTTTAATTTATTTATTTAAATAAGATTAGAATTGTTCTAATTGATTTATTCACAACCGGTTTAATATGGAGAACCTAAAGGGTCACACCATAAAATGAAGAATAATTATTTAAGAAGTTAATGGCATAATCGTAATAATAAGTTAAGTATATTTAATTTAATCTATGGTGATAGAATAAATTAAATAGCTTAATATTTATTATTTAATATTTTAAAAATATTAAATATAAATTAATAAGAGGAGTCTTATTATTATTATTAATATTATTATTATTTAATTCCTAAAGGAGTTTGGGAATTAATTAATAAAAATACTATCATTTATTCCTAATAAGATTAGGAGGCAAATTAATTAAAAGAGTTTAATAAATTATCCCTAATAAGATTAAGGAGCATAATTAATTAAAGGAATTTAATTAATTAAATAATACCCTATTTTCTAATTAGATTAGAAGGGTTAACTGATATCTTTATAAGAGGAGTCTTATATCAGATACCTAATACGTAATTCTAATAATTGGGAGAGTACACCCTTTTTCTATGAGAGATAAAAAAACTAGGGTTTTGCCAAACATACATCTTCTTGAATATTTATTCTTCCTTGGTGGATCACCTCTAGAGGCCAAACACTTGGGTGGCTAACATTGATCAAAGGAATGAACTAAACCCGGTTGATTCAATTTGAACGCAAAAAAAAATTGGAGGTAAACTTGTACCTGAGGAAGCTCGAATCTTCAAGGGTATGATTCTTGTTCTTCATATTTTCGTTTAATTATTAATTGTGCATAAAGGATGATCCGGGTATATGGTTTGTAAAATTTTAAAACTCTGATTTTCCATGCTTCCGCTTATTTTGTGCAATATGATTGCATTCATGAATATTACAAACCTAACAGTGGCATCAGAGTCAAACATTTATATAAATTATTACTTATTTTAATTTGATATGTATATTGATATGTGTTTAGAATAATTTAGTTGGGCATAATTTTGTGGTATAAAATTTTTTTAAAAAGAATAAAAAAAATTGTTAAACTGATTTTTTTAAACAATCTGATATCTCGCGAATCATGTTTTTTCAAAAACCGCTATCCTATTCATAACGGTGTGTCTGGTGATTTTGAATCATCATATATTCAAGTGAATCATACTGACTACTAATTCCTTCGGTAATATTATATATATATATATATATATATATATATATATATATATATATATATATATATATATATATATATATATATAATATTCTTAATAATTTTATAATTAAAATAAAAAGTTTATTTTAATCTTAAAATTAGATTTCATGCTAACTAATTGGAGTTAGAATTGGATTCTATGATAACTAATTGGAGTTGAAATTGAATTCCATGTTTCCTTAAATAAAATAGTTTATTTAAATATGGAATAAAATTTCATATTATTCAAAATAAAGGAGTTTATTTGTGAAGAAAGAGAATATGTGTTCCTCTAATAAAGGAGTTTTTTTTTTACTTGGAATTAGATTCCATAATTAATTAAAATAAATGAGTTTATTTTGATTAAAGATTTTGATTAAAATAAAATAGTTTATTTTATTCGAACTTGAATAAATTAAAATAAAAGAGGTTTATTTTGATTTAAATTTGGATTAAAATAAAGGAGTTTATTTTGATTCAAAATTAGATTTTATGCTAACTAAATTTGTCAATTAAATGATATCAATATATATATTGACTGTTTATTATTCATGAGATAAATGTTATTTATTGATGCATATATGGTGATGTGTATGATAATAAATGGGACTGATTATGGACTGTTTACCAATGTGATTAGATTTTATTTTAGTTGGATGCATGAATGTATGAGTTTTATTAAATGGGGTCTGCGTACCTCGTCTTCTTTAATTTTTCTTAATGTAATTTCTATCTTCCTCCTATGTACTTTCCCTTGACTGCTGATCAAGGTTTCTATTTATTTTAAATAGTTTTGTAATAGGAATAGTTAGAATTAATTTTGAAAAATTAGAGATCAAGGTACAAGGAGCGCTTGAAGACCCGTTTGTAATAGAGCCCAGGTTTAAATGTAATAGTTATATTTAAACATTTATTCTTGCAAATCTAGGGTTTGACTTTTTGGTTCACTTGGTGGCTCTAGTGAACCAAACTAGAATAAAGTCCATAATCAATCCAAGTAGAATATAGTATTCTATATGTGCATGCTTATACTACATATATATATATATATATATATATATATATATATATATATATATATATATATATAATACAAACATGCTTCGCATGTTAATTAATATGACGCGTATTTTATATATATGTGTGCATGCGCGCTAAACGAGATGAGACAAATTAATAACAAACCCCTCAAATATTTTATATTAAGTTGTAACGTTCAAAGATATTTGAAATATTGAACGTCGCCTTCTAGCATGATAGAAATAATAGAGAATTGAATATTTAATATGAGTGTGTTGTACACACACAAGACAAGTATTAAATATTTAAGATGTTATTTTTTATTACATATGATGTTTATAAGGAATTAAACATTACTGATTTGTTGTGTACAGACAAGGGCTGTAGTTTTCTCTTTACTTATATGAAAATGCTAGGTCTGACTTAACTTAAATCATTTTAGTTCGGATGTGCACACACTTGACCATTATGATTTAAGAGGCAAAATACAAGGAGTTGCATAGTTGATGTAATTGACAAGAGTTGTCTACCTATTTATTTATATATAGTTTGTTGTGCACACATAAGGCTATATATATTTGAAATGGGATCCTTATTCTCACTAGCATATCTTTAATTAGATATCGCCGAACTATATAAATTGAGGGTAATATAGTTTGAAGAAAATAGTGAGAGATACCAATTTAAAATAAGACCTAATTTATTTTGGTAATTAATAAAAGAATGTATGCTAAAATGTTGTTAAGAACAAATTCATTTATAGAATTTTACAATGTCTAAAATTACTCTCACTACGTAGCATATTAGATGCTAAATTAACCGGACCAAATTAAACGGATTGGTTAAGGAATTTGAGAATAGTTCTCATAGCTAAAAAGCTATCTTATGTCCTTAATACGTCTATCCCTGCAATGGTTGCAGACTATGCGTCTGAGGAAGAGATTACTACTTTTAGAAAGTGACAAGATGATGCAAATTTGGCTCAATGCATATTCTCGCATCTATGAGTAACGTGCTTCAGCGTCAGTATGAAACTATGGATGCTCCTACTATATTCCTGCACATCAAGTAGTTGATGGTGAGGAAAGTAGGACTAATAGATATCAGATATCTAAGGAGCTCTTTCGATCTAGAATGACCAATGACACCACAGTACAGATAAAAGTCCTTAACATGATCAATTTGATTGAACAATTAGGACAACAGGTTTTTGTCATGGATGTAGAGTTGAGCCAAGATTTGATCTTGTAGTCACTCTGGACTCCTTCTCATAATTGTTGTGAATTTTTTATATGAACAAGCTAGATATCAGCTTCGCTGATTTGCTTAACATGTTGAAAAATGTTGAGAGTCACTTTTCAACCAAGAAAGACCATGTCTTACTGGTAGGGGCCAAATGATCTTCTAAAAAGAAGAACGATTCAAAGAAGGTAAATAGAAAGGCAAAAATAAAGGATAATATGGAAAGCAAAGGAGTTTGCTTCCACTGCAATAAGCCTGAACATTGGAAAAAAATTACAAGAAGCATCTTGCAGAGGCTAACCAGAAGAAGCTTAGTGAAGTTTCGATTACAAATACAATTTTTGTTCATGATTAAAATATATTTTTCTTTAAGTCAAGGTTCTACTTGGGTATTGGATACCGACTTTGGTTATCATAAATATTGATTTATGAAGTGACCAAGTAGAAGTAGAAAGCTAAACAAAGATAAGTAATCCTATGCATGGGAAATGAAGCAAAGATTGCCACATTAGCCATAGAAACTTATAGTTTAGCAATACCTACGGGAAAATCTATTAAGTCAATAAGTTGTTATTGTATTCTAGTTCTTGTTAGAAATATTATTTCCATTTTGTTGTTGGACAATAAAATCTTTGGTATTATATTTAAGAACAATTGTTGTTCTATTTATAATAATAATGTTTTGCGTAGAACTGAAATATTACTTAATAGATTTTGTATACTTTACTTACGTGAAAAGTTATTTTGCATATTTAACAAATTAGTATAAGAAAAGGAGATGATCATTCAAAGAGTTGAATGTGTGTATTTGCTGAAATACAAGTGTGAATTATTTGAAAGGTTCAAAGAATTCAGAGGTGAAACAAATTGGCAAAGTATTAAGATTCTTCGATTAGATCAAGGAATAAATACTTGTGCAATAAGTTTCTAGATCATCTCAAATGGTTTTCTCACAATGGACGTCTTCTGATACGTAATAATTAATTAATGTATCTAAAAGGAAAAATCGTACCTTGTTGGACATGGTGCGGTCCATAATGATTTTACCGATATTCCAGTATCCCTCTAGGGTCATGTCCTAAAAATGGTTGTATATCTACGAAAAAGGTAACCTCAAAATTCTAACCCAAGACTCCATAAAAGTTATGGACAGGGAGGATTCTTAATCTTAAGTATGTTAAGATAAGGGGTTGTCCAACTTATGTGAAAAGGTTTCAAAGGATAAGCTTGGGACAAGATTTGACAAGTACAGATTTATGGTACATCCTAAAGTAAGTTTAGGGTATATGTTCTATAATCCTACTTAGCAAAAGGTGTTTATTGCGAAACACGCTACCTTCTAAGATAAAGGTATTTATCATTGAAGGGGCTAGTGGGATGATAATAGATCTTCAAGAGTCCAAGAACCACAAAAAACTATAAGTCAAATAAGAGAAACCTGTAAATAGACCTATTGTACCACAATTGAATCGTAAATCTGGAATAGTACCAAAGATACCTGGGAGGTATGGATTCATCATGGATGATGATGATGAGGTACGTATCATAGAAGATGATGATCCAGTTACATACGATGAGGTAAGAGTTATAGACACTCAGAGAAATGGATTGAAACAAGCTTCTCAAATATGGAACATTCGTTTTGATGAGACAATTAAAAGAGTTTGATTTTATCAAAAACAAGAATGAACCTAGTATGTACAAAAGGGTCAGTAGGAGCGTCCTAGTATTATATGTTGATATACTATGGATAAGGAATGACATACCAATACTACAATCAGTAAAGATAAAGTTGTCTAAAAATTCCTCCATGAATGATTTGTGAAGAGTATCTTAATTGGGGATAAAAATCTATATAGAAAGATTTAAGAGGATGCTCAACTTAACCCAAGGAACGTATATTCATTTGATGCTAAAGTTATTTAGCATGACAAACTCCAAGAGATGTCTCATATTGATGAGCCCTGGAGTGTATCTCACTTAATAGTCCCCATAGACTCATAAAAGAGAAATCACATGAGTAACTATCATGTATGCAATGAAATGTATGAGACCTGATGTTGATCAGTCATATTTTGGAAAAGTTCACTGTGAGACAGTGAAAAACATCTTAAAGTACTTTACCGGCACTAAGGATGTGATCATATTCATGGTGGGTCTGAATTAAAACTAGAGTGCTTAACAGACTCAAGTTTTTTCAGACAGACCAAGACGACAGAAAATCCACTTTAAGGTAAAGTGTTACCTTGAACAGTGGTGCAGTGAATTGAAAATGTTTCAAACAGCAAAGCGTTGATGGTCTAGTGATAAAGATAAAGTATATAGCTGTAAATGAAGCTGCAAGTTGATTGTTTGGATGTAAAGTTTATTACTGAACTAGGAATAGTTCCTAAGTCTCATCTTGGATCTAAACATGTGTTGTGGCACTTTCATTTGATTATAGGAATCATTGAAAGATGGAAAATCACTATAGAGATAGTGGACTCTCAAGAACAACATTACATATCCATTAACTAAAGCTTATCCAACAGCAAGATAATCGTCACTTAGAGAAGAATGGTATAAGATACCATAGCGATTGGCTTTAGTGCAAGTGGGAGATTGAAAGTAGTATGCACACAAGCCAATCTTATTTGATGATAAAGCATATACTTTGTAACAATCTTATTCATTTATTAATAAGAAGTATTAATTTATTAAAGGTTTTTAATTATCTACATGATATTGCTTTATAATATGTGATAAACCCATAATTTTAAGCAATGCTTTTAGAATAATGATGATGATCATTCTAATGAGATCTAAATTTTTAGAAAGCTTAAAACTAAAATAGTTCCCAATTGTTGAATTACTAAATTGGAAATTAGTGAATCCAGATAGATTGGTACATACGTTGCTTGCTCATTGGATGAGGATGATTGATCTCATGATCATTTGTGTGGAGACACTAAAGCAAGTATGTAGGTGCTTATTAGAGAATAAGTTCACTGAACGTGACTCGCTAAGGAATACCTAATGAAGTTTTACTTGACTGTCAATAGGAATTCCTGTAGTGATAGTTGTACAAGTGATCCTTGGACTTGAGATCATCATAGTATCTTGTGTATGATGAGTTATACTTTGACTTATTCCTTAAGACCCTTAGGGTATATAAAAGGGTATGCTTGGGTATAATAAGTTATACATGGAGATAATGTATGATCAATAAAGAATCTACCGATTCTAGTAAAAGAAGAGAAATGTCCTATGTGATTCGAAAAATGACAACTCAGTAGTCCTTGGCCAAGGTAGAATGAAATTAGAAAGGAGTTTCTAATTTGTATTATTTAGAGTTGTGCATTTAAGGATTGAAATACATATAATTAAATAAAATAAAACTTGACAGTAATTCCATGTCTTATATTTAATTAGGACATTGTATGGTGGAAGGATTGAATTGTACGGTAACTATTTACTCAAAGATTCTTTTATGATTAATGTTAAAATATATATTATCTAGAAAGTTGTTTATCGCTAGGGAGGCTTATCCCTATTGTAGAATAAATATTATTTATTTAAATAAATTAATAGTTTAATTTATTTATTTAAATAAGATTAGAATTGTTCTAATTGATTTATTTACAACCGGTTTAATATGGAGAACCTAAAGGGTCACACCATAAAAGGAAGAATAATTATTTAAGATATTAATGGCATAATCGTAATAATATGTTAAGTATATTTAATTTAATATATAGTGATAGAATAAATTAAATAGCTTAATATTTATTATTTAATATTTTGGAAATATTAAATATAAATTAATAAGAGGAGTCTTATTATTATTATTAATATTATTATTATTATTATTTAATTCCTAAAGGAGTTTGAAAATTAATTAATAAAAGTACTCTCATTTATTCCTAATAAGATTAGGAGGCAAATTAATTAAAAGAGTTTAATAAATTATCCCTAATAAGGTTAAGGAGCTTAATTAATTAAAAGAATTTAATTAATTAAATAATACCCTATTTTCTAATTAGATTAGAAGGGTTAACTGATATCTTTATAAGAGGAGTCTTATATCAGATAACTAATACGTAATTCTAATTGTTGGGAGAGTACGCCCCTTTTCTATGAGAAATAGAAAAACTAGGGTTTTGTCAAACACACATCTTCTTGAATCTTTATTCTTCCTTGGTGGATCACCTCTAGAGGCCAAACACTTGGGTGGCTAACATTGATCAAATGAATAAACCAAACCCGGTGGATTCAAGTTGAACGCGAAAAAAAATTAGAGGTGAACTTGTACCTGAGTAAGCTCGAATATTCAAGGGTATGATTTTTGTTCTTCATATTTTTATTTAATTAATAATTGTGCATAAAGGATGATCCGGGTATATGGTTTGTAAAATTTTAAAACTCTGATTTTCCATGCTTCCGCTTATTTTGTGCAATATGATTACGTTCATGAATATTACAAACCTAACACGCTAGGGGCATTTTTCAAGCCAAATGACTAAGCGTTCCATTCGTAATGGCCGAATGGGGCAGTGAAAGCTATTTTATACCTATCATCTGGGTGAATGGCAACTTGCTAGAATCCTGATTTTAGGTCAAATTTACTAAAAATTATGGCATAACTTAACCTATTAAGGAGGTCATCCTTATTGGGTAAGGGATATCGAATCCACTCAAGAACTTTGTTTAATGGTTTTAAATTAATGACTAGACGAGGGACACCTCTTTCTTTTTCTGCTTCATTATTGACATAAAAGGCAGGATAGGACCAAGGGGATTTACCATGTCTAATTAATCCTTTATTAAGGAGATCATTAATTTCTTTCTTGCATAGCTCCATTTGTTCATGACTCATCTGAATAGGTCTAGCCTTAGTAGGAATTAAATGTTCCTTAAATTCTTTAGCATAAGGGAGCCTAACTACATGTTTCTTCCGATGCCAGAAAGCATTAGGAGAATCAGAACACAGATTTTCATTTAAAGAAGTTTTTAAATCGGCAATCTTTTCTTGAACCCATTTACTCTTTAGCTGCTCTTCAACTTGTTTATATTTAATCTCTTCCTTTAAGAAGTTTAAATTGGTAGATTTGTAATTTAATAAATTCAAGGAATTAGAGATAGCTTCTTCTTGGATAAATTTTAAATCTCTTTCTTTAGGTTTAATAAGAAAATTGAAGGTTATCTTCTTTCCTAAATGCCTACAGCTTAATCCTTCATTATTGGTAGTAAAAGGGTATAATAAATATATAAACGGTAATCCTAAGATGATCTTATCTGTAAGATTGCGAATTAAAACAAAAGATGTCTTAAAACACATGCGATCTTGACAAATATGAACTTTAGGCTGCTTATATTTTATTTTCATTTGACTACCATTAGCCAAATTTAATTTTTCACTAGTTTTCTTATAATATTTGGTCATGATTAATCCCTCTTGGATACAATTAAGATCTGCACCTGTATCAACAAGGGCAGGAAGACGAACTGAGAAGGTTTTATCAATAACCAAATTAATCGAGATATACCATTTTTGGATGGTGATATCTTTAATTCTTTTAAGAGAAAGACCTTGCACAAAAAGATTAGGCTTTTCTTTAGTACCTGATGATTCAGGTTCATCATGACCTTCATCACTAGAAGAAGAATCATGTACCTAGAGGTCAGATTTTTTGTCTTCTATCTCTTTTCTTAAATTAGAAACATCTAATTTTTAAATTAGCAATTTCTCTTTTGAGTTTATTAACTTCTTGATTTAATTCTGGAAGGGTGACTTCCTTAATCGAAGACTTAAATCTTTCAAGAGTTTTATTAAGGCTAAATATAGGTTTTTCTTTAGCTTTAATAATTTTGTCTTTAACCCTATTATCTTTAGTTAACAGTTCTTTTAATTGCTTTATGTACTGAAGTTTTAACTCAGGATCAGTAATTTTACTAATTAAATCAATTAACAAAGAGCATTCTTCATCTTCTTTGGTAATTACATTTATTCTTTTATTACAACAGTTTTCATCACAATTATCAGCACATATAGTAACTTCATTATCACTATTTGAATCATCATTATTAGTACTGCTATTAGAAGAATAAGGAATATCTGAAGCCTTATCATTACTGACGTTGTTCTCTATTCTCATTAATTCTAATAGTTGTTCAGTATCTTCACTCGAAATACTTAGCTGAGATAATTTTTGTTTTATTTTGCACTCGCTTTTATAGTGACCCTTTTGCCCACAATTGTGGCAAACAATTTTAGTTTTATCAAATTTTTTAGGTTTTTTAGCTATTTTTTTACCCGATGTCTTTGGTTTAGTATAGTAATTATCTTGATTTTTGTTTTGGCTATGTTTCTTTTTATTACGCTTATTACTCTTACTCGACTCAATATGTTTATGCATATGCTTTCTTCTAGAGGGAGCAACAGGGGGTAAACCATATTGTTCGCAAAAAGTCCCTAACTCATATTTGGCTTTATTCTTATCTTTACTAGCTTGTTTTGCTAGTTTGAAGTTTATACACATTTTCAAACCAATCTTTTGAATGTAACTTATAATATCACCATAGGTAAGATTATCATAATCAATGTAACCTAAATTTTTACTTAATTCTTCACAAACCTTATGCGCAAATAATGAAGGTAAATCCATTAACGAATTTTTCTTTCCAGAATGGTTTATTGCTATCATTACGCATCATAACTCTAGAAGTAAACACATCTTTGTACCATCTAAAATCACTTAGAGTGGGACAAGTGAGATTACTTAACTGGTCATGAATCCTCTCTGTAATGTTACTAGGAGTTCCAACAAAATGTTTAATTATGGTAAATATTAAAGTATTAACTCCATCAGGTGGAGCAACACCAACATCTTCATCAAAGATGGGGTTGCCGTCATCATCCAATTGGATAGTATAGATTATTGATATGCTAGTATCTTATGTGAGATGTTTTTCCCACCAAGATCTAAGGATACCAGTGAATCCACTAGCTATTAATTCAATAATATCCGGCTGAGTAAGATTATTGAATTTAGTAATATAGCTATTAGCTACCATGGACATGTGATTTAACTTGTTTAAAATTTCTTTTTCACTAAAACCATCAATGTTCCATTCATAAATTTTATTATAAGAAATAGAGAATTGCTTATCTAGATTTCTCTCTTCGAACTGTAGATCCGAAGGAGTAAATCTAGAATACCAATTTCTGGTTATACTAGTATTACTGACCATTAATTTATTTAGTTGATCATTGAAATCCTGGACTGAAACAGTATCAGAATGATCTGATTGACTATTGCTTTCATTGTCAGTTTTAACTTGATCAATAATAGCTATAGTGACACTCGTTCCTAGTTCAGTTTTTAATTTTTTAAATAACTTATCTATTGTACGGGTAAGTTCACCATCCTTATTGGGTAAACCTAATTTACTTCTACTTTCTGGTAATTTTAATAAAGGTTGTTCAATTCTTAAATCAGGCTTTTTAATAATTGACTCTTCAAATTTTTCTTCAATCTTGTCTAGCTGTTTACCTAAGGTTGCTAGATACTGATTTGTAAAATTGTTTTGTTCAATAATTTTCTTTTCATCTTTATTACTATCAAGAATTTTGAACGGACTGGTAACAATGGATGTGTTTTTGACTGAAATAAGAACAGTTTCAAGAGGAGGATGACTAGAAGAAACTTTTGATTTATCTTTTTTAACCCACTGTGTTTTAGTGATAACATTACATTTACCTTGGTACTGATCATACCAATCATAGAAAGTAATGTTTATCTTTTCATTAATAATCAATTAAGAGTCATTAAAGAAGAATTTAAATTAGATTGGGATTAGGGCTGAGCAAGTAACCAAATTGGAACCGAAACCGCACCAAAAACCGAACGACCCGCACCAATTAAAATCGCACCAATGGTTCCGGCGTATGTGGCGGTTTTAGGTGGGTTGAATAACCAAATTTACGATTCCGGTTTGGTTACTAGCCAAAACCAAACCGCATAAAACCGAAACCGCACCATGTGTGTGTATGTATGTATTATCTCTAGTAAATTCTAAAGTTGCTCGAGCACTTGATGCATTGGTTAATGTCAATGCTATAATTGTAATAGTCTAATAGATTATTTTTAGTCCTCCCTGCAATATATTTTATTCTATCTTCAGTATATACTTTTAATTTTTGGGGAACTAGATAAACATTCTTGCTTATTATCGAATAGTCTCCGTTGTTTTATATAGCGCATATTTTAGTTTTAAAGCATGCTTGATATAATTCTCATTGTCTACTTTGTCACTAACTTAATTGCTCGATGTAAGTTTTATGTTAAATTTTATTGAAGGCTTAAACTTTTTTATTATTTCAATTGGTTTTGGAACCGAAACCGCACCAATTAAAACCGAACCGCACACTTTAAAATCGAACCGCACCAATCACAAGCGGTTTCGGGTGCGGTTTTGAATTTTTTAAACCGCACCTAAGCGGTTTCGGGTGCGGTTTGGACTTCAAACCGCACCAAACCGCACCATGCTAACCCCTAATTGGGATAATCTTGTTAAAGATTTCAATTCCAAATCTAATAAAGAAAAAACATTTATTTCGTAATTGAAAAAAGACATTTGTTGCCAGTCAGTAGCATCATTGTGTTTAAAAACCTGAGTGTTTAGAGTTACTCAGGTTTTGTTTAGTTGAACAATCCTCACTTGAGGTCCTCTCCTCCTTCGCTCTAGGAAACGAAGAAGAAGCTTGTTGCTTCCTTCTTCTAGTAAGATGAAGAAGAAGTTCTTTATACTTCTCTCTTCCATTTATAGTTTATCTAGGTTATACGTAATCCATTCCTCAACTGTTTATAAATAAAAAGAAAGAGATTACTTTACCGATTCACCGGTCATCTTCTTAAAGTTTCTTTTTTATGTACAAGTTTCTGAATAAAACTTATCCGTTGTTAAATGGTATCAGAGCCACATGGTTGGTTCTTGGTTCTGTTGGTGTTTTCGATTAAAAACAATTAGGTCTTTTTTATGTTTCTTCAAACTTTTATTTCTTTTGCTCAAACTTGAGTCACCTAACTTGCTGTAAAACACCTAAGATCGCCATAAGCCCCGTTATGCCATTGTAAGTCTCCAGCGTGGGAGCGGTGTAGGCTAAGGGAATCCTTTGATCTGATGGTATGTGTTTACTTAAGGCAAGAACGGTTCGCGCTTAAGAGGAATGCCAAAAGAATGAATTTTTGATTAAATAGTTAATGAAGAAGTCTCCTATTTAGATCGAGTTTACTGATAGATCAAGACCAATCAAGTGATCCTTTGTGTCAGACGCAGTCTGGTTTGTTTTTAAATAAAGAAATTTTTACAAAATTTATGAAATTTTGAAAATGGTGACCACTTGTTCGGTAAAAAAAAAAATTATCCTCTCTTTATAAACCTAATTTTTGGGGGTGAAGGGTTTTTCCTGGATAAAATTTTTAAGGTGGGATAGTAAGTATAGGGATGGTGATCCATCTGAGAAGATGATCAACAGTACCCTCCAGCGTCTGCCTCGCCAGAAGACGGACCTCACTAGTCAACGAAGATGGCCCCAGTCATCATCAGCTTATGGAAAAAGCAGAAAGCAGTCTACAACAGCATCATTATTGTCCCCCAGTAAATCAGCTTTTACTTTAGTAAGATGCTTTTACTTTTACCTTAGTAAATGTAAATGTAAAATGTTTTTACTTTTACTTTTACTTTAGTAAATTACTTTTACTTTAAACTTTTACTTCAGTAAATGTAATAGTGATTCCTGCGTGAATCAATAGTAATTTACTTTTCAGTTTTCTATTTAAGTAACTCAAAGTGTTTAGAGTTAATTAGTCTTTTCTTTTGTAAGAAACCCATACTTGAGGTCCTCTCTCCACCTTCTCTCTAGGAAACGAAGAAGAAGCTTGTTACTTCCTTCTTCTAGTAAGATGAAGAAAAAGTTCTTCATACTTCTCTCTTCCATTTACAGTTTATCTAGGTTATACGTAATCCCTTCCTCAAAAGTTTATAAATAAAAGAAAGACATTACTTTATCGATTTCCCTCTCTGTCTGGGGCACGGACATCTCAGTAATGGCTTAAATTTTGGCAGGATCCAGCTCGATGCCTTTGTGGCTCACTAGGAAACCCAGCAACTTGCCTTACTTGACGCCGAAGGCGCACTTGGCCAGATTTAGCTTCAAGTTGTACTTGCACAACTGGTTAAAGAGCTTTTTGAGATGGTCTATGTGGTCTTCTTCCCTTCAGGACTTGACAATGATGTCGTCCACATAGACTTCTATCTCTTTGTGCATTAAATCATGGAAAAGAGACATCATGTCTCACTAATAGGTAGCCCCGGCATTGATGATGCTGAATGACAACCGTCTGTAACAAAAGGCTCCCCAAGGAGTGATGAATGTTATCTTTTCCCGATCATCTTCAACAACCATGATTTGGTGATACCCAGCAAAGTAGTCCATAAAGGAGTACATGTCATACTGAGTTGTATTGTCAATGAGTATGTGGATAAATGGTACCGAAAAGTTATCTTTGAGACAAGCTTTGTTCAAATCCCTGTAATCCACGCATACTCGCACCTTCCCTCCGGGTTTAGGGACAAGAACAATGTTTGATAGCCTCTCAGGGTGGGTTGATACCATGATGATGATGGCTTAAAATTGTTTCAAAATTTATTCCTTGACTTTTAAACTCCACTCAGGTTTTAATCGCCTGAGTTTCTGTTTGACTGGCTTGAATCCATCTTTAATAGGTAGGCGATGAATGACGATGTCAGTTGACAAACCGATCATGTCTTCATGAGACCATGCAAACACATCTTGAAATTGGGTCAATAACGCACCCATGGCATTCCTTTGGCTTGGGGTAAGGTTCATGCCACTCTAGATTTGTTTGGGGTTTTCTTAGGTTCCAAGGTTGAAAAAGGTGGTTTGATCAAGGTTTGGCTTGGGTTTGTCTTTGACCCATTCTTTGATCTCCTCAGGCACCTCATAGTCCTCTTGCTCAATCTCCATCAAGTTAGAGTTCAACTTTACATCAAAGTTGTAGTCATTATGAAGAATTGGCACTCCATCAGCAAGTTTAGACAAATCTAACTATGGAGTGCTGAAACAAAATTGTTTCACTTAATATATGAAACTGTTTGATCATACAGAGTGTTAGCATGGCATGACAAAAATAACTGCTAATACTATGCAACAAAAGTAAGCAGTTATTGCTATCTACGGGGCAGATGGATTTTTTGTCCTTTTTACCCTTTTCGGCAAATGCAAGGAGTGTTGCTTCAATTGTTAAGGGTCAAGTCCTGGTGGACGGCATTGATGAAGGGGCGGTTATCATCCTCCTCTTCTTGAATAATGACCATGACATCGGGACAGTCATCATCTGGGATATTCCTGTTCATACCCTCTGTATGTACCAGGACGCGCATCTTTGACAACCGTCTCTTTATGTCTTGTTTGAACCTTTGATTCCTTTCCTCAATGTTTGGGTCTGGCATTAGGACTTCTTTCCTATTAGTCGGTCTGGGCTTAGGAAATAGCATGCCCGCCGCAGAGATAGGAATTTTCCTTAGAGGCCATACAGAATCTACATCTGTAGGTTTAGGCAATAACATTGTAGATGCAGGAACCGGTGTATGCTTGTACGGGTTCTTATGACTTGACCCAAAGGAGTAGCCTAGTCCGGCCTTCCCTGTCTGGCTGGGAATTTGAATTGGGCATTTGATTCCTTGATGATTCTTTCCTAACCCTTTACCTGGTTTGAAACCTAAGGATATCATCTCTTTACTGGCCGACATTACCTCGACAGAAACTCTTGGTTTCAGAGTTGGAGCCTCGATGGGTTGATAGTGAGTGTTGCTCACCTCAATGGCTTAGAAGCTGACAGGCTCAACTTCTTCATTGAAACTAATTAGAGGCATATCACTTTGGACAGGATACTCTGGTTCAGCATTGACAGTGACTAGATTAATGTTGATTATATACTTGAGCTGTTGATGAAGAGTGGATGGGACGGCTCCTGCCATATGGATCCATGGTCTTCCCAACAGTAAATTATATCCTGTAGTGATTTTGAGCACCTGAAAGGATATGTAGAAAATTTGTGGACCAATTTCCACTAGTAATTCAACCTCTCCCATAGTATTTCACCGAGATCCATCAAAAGCTTTGATGATTATATGGCTGCGTTGAATTCGTTTGGGATTGATCTTCATCCTTTCTAATGTGGCATAAGGGCAGATGTTTAGGGATAATCCTCCGTCTATCAGCACACCTCCAACCACATATCCGGAAGACATCACTGCTATGTGCAGTGTATGTCATCATCAGTGAAATATATCACATTGTTTTTGAAAATTTGATCTATCAGATGATGAAACTTTTCAACAACCACCGTCTTTGACAAGTGGGCTTCTTCTAATATCTTCATTAAGACCTTCCGATGATCTTCTGAAGAGAATACCAGGTCCAAAATAGATATCTGTTGAGGTGCTTCTTTCAAGCTTTACACCATCTTGGCTTCATTATGTCCCATTTTGCAGAGGAATTCTTCGATTTTCTCCTTGGGCACTTTCCCCTTAGATCTGATGACTGGCTTCATCACTCGTTGAGGGAGATATAGCAAATTTTCCTTGGATACCACAACTGTTGTGTTTGACGTTGATCCTTCAACCTCTCCATAGTTCCATGGGACTTTCTTAAAGCTGAAGATAGGATACTGCAGTCTGAATGGCAATATTACGGGTTTTGGTGCAGCCACTGTGACAACCCGAGAATTTAGAAAAAATTTTAAAAACTTAATTAATTGATTTAAGGTTCAAAATTAGAACCTAGACAGAAAATAAGTGTGCATTTGATATTTTTAAGAATGAATTTTGAGGATTTCAAAATTCTGTGAAGGATTTAAGTGAATTATTCAGGATTAAGGGAATAAGCGTTTATGTTATGTGTATATGGTCATTTATGTATTCAGAATGTGGTTAAGGGTCAAGGGTTGACTAGATAAACGATATCTGTAACAAACCCTAATTTTCAAATTTAGAAAACCCTAATTTCGGGATTTGAAACCCTAATTTATAATTAAGAAAAACCTAAGTGTTAATTTAATACTTTTAATGTTAATTAAGATATATTAATTCTAATTTTCAAGTTAAGTAATTAAAAAATCCTAATCTAATTATGAAATCTAATTTCGAAATTTAGAAATATTATTATTATTATTTTCTAATTAAAACCCTAATTTCTAGGTTAAAAACCCTAATGATCAATTTTGTCTTTAATTGAGTAATTAGCAATTTTAATTAGGAATTATTAATCCTAATTAGCAAGATTGAATTATGATTGGTAAATACTAATTATAATTTAGAAATATTAATTTTCTATTTTTTTAAACCTAATTTGGAAATCCTAAAATCAAATTTTTCAAAACCTAAGGGTTAAATCCTAAACCTTAAGGGTTACAAACCCTAAACCCTAACCCAAATCCTAAACCCTAAGGGTTTGATCAAATGTCAAGAATGCCATTAAAATCAAAATCAAAAAGACCAAAATACCCTTGTTGCATTATTTAGTAGGTTGAGTGCAAATCTTGCCAAATGAGAGTTGGTGATCAACTCCAACAACTCATTGACTAAAAATCTCAGCAGCCATCTCAGCCATTACATTACACACATCAATATATATAGATTGAGAGAGAAAAAGTCCACTTTAAATTTCATTTTCTCCAAACCCATCATCTCTCTAAAAGTCGAGAATGAGAAAGAAAAGGAGTGAGAAGTTAAGAAAAAATCATCTCTTAGCTTAACAATAACAGATTCATGGATCATAAATCAAAAATCAAGATTCAAGGAGGTATAAACCCTAATTTTCGAAATCCATAAATTTGGTGTTAGTTGTTATGATTTGTTGTTTAAAGTTGTGTTAGAAGGTGTCTATAAGTGATTTGGGTTGTTGGATCATGGATTCATAACATCTAGAGGCACGAAAATCAAGTTTTTAAAACTAGTCAAGAACCCTAATTTTGTTGTCTGACAAGCCAATGCCAGGGCTCATAGATCTTTATGTGTTAACTATTTTGAGTGTTTTGTGTTTTGAATCTGAAGCCTGAAATGAGGACTATGATCTGTAACTTGAAACAGGTTCATATCATGTGTAGATTAGAAGTTATACGTGGTCAAAACTCGTTGACCGTTCACGAAAACTGGGTTCTGGGCAGCCCAGAAACCCAGAGCTCGTCTGACAAGTGTTTGCATGTTCTAGATCTTGCAGTCGTTTGATTGTTTGGCCATGTTTTTGTTTTCAGCTTGTAGTCGGATATGTAGACTACATTGTAAAGTCATTATATCACTTATATCATAACCGAAATGAAAATTAATAAGGGTCAAAGTAGCGTTCACCACCAGATAATGAAGTAATCTGGAAAACCCAAATTTCTAAAGAACTCGAGTCTGACAGTAGTTTGACCAGCCTATATCTGACATGTGTTGTGTTTTTATGATTCTCTGTTGTTTTAATAATGTACCTTGACATACCTACTATATATTTGAACTTTAACATCACATGAAACATTACCAGAACATGTATATAATCGACCTACAAGATGGCCACTCGAAGTTGTTGGGTTTCTGGGTTGCCCAGAAAACCCAGAAGTGTTCTGACAGCAATATCAAAGGCCCAGATCTCTTTGTTGTGATGTTGTTTGAACGAGAGGAAAATTGATAACTGTAGTATTACATGTCAACTAGAAAAGTAGTGTCTTAGATAGCCCATATCATTCCTGAGCTGAGAATCATAGCCGGTCAAACCTACCTACTCATCTTCTGACATGCGTTTCTGGGTTAATGAAGAACACCCTCAAGAACACCTATAGCGACGGGTCTGTCGCTATAGGGCCCTTTAGCGACAGTTTATTTTCCAAAATTATTGTTTTTAATAAATAATTAGTATTAAATGGTTTTTAATTATTAAAAATAAATAATAAATTATGAAAAATTATTTTAAAGGCTGAAAAATAGTTTTTAATTATTTAGAGTATATTTCATAAATATTTAATATCTTTGGAATATAAATGGTTTTTAATTTATTTAATTATAATATTAAATAAATTATTTAAAAATGGTTTTAATTCATGAAAAATCATGAAAAATAATATTATGGTAAAGAAAAATATTTTAAGTTAATTTCAGTGACTTTCAATATTTTGTGATGAATTTTATTAATTAATCAATATTAATGATAATTAGTTTATTTAATAAATATATTAACTAAATTATAGAAAAATAGAATTAATGATTTAAAAATCATATAAAAATGATTTAAGTGTTATAAAAAATATTTTAAGTTATAAAATATAACTTTTGATATTTTTCCATGAAAATATTAATATTTTAATATTAATAGCAATTAACGGATAATGAATTTAAGTGTTTAAAAACCATATAAATATGATTTTAAGGTATTAAAAATACTTTGATATATTATAAGTATATTATAATATTATGTGATGATTTTCATTAATATTTGATATTAAATAAATATTAATGATAAAAGAATTATGTGGTATTTAATTCATTTAAATACGATTTTAATGATTGAAAAATAAAGATAAATAGTAATAATTATTTAAAAATTATTACGAGCTTATGAAAATTATTTTGATTAATATTAAAATTATTTAAGTTAATTTTTAAGTGTTAAGTCAAAGTTTAATTGAACTTAGACTCGATAAAAGTCCGACTAGACCATCGGGATGTCAGATTTGTGTCGGGTTCAACTCAGACTGTAATAGTTTGACTTGATACCGAATTTTATGCGTGTTGTAGACTGATAGGGTTATGTGTTATGTGTTACGTGTTTAGGTTATTGGATGTATATCTATATATATATTATAGTATTATATTGTGATGATATTATTCTAATATTAGAGATCTATATTAATAATATTAGGTCTTCGGATAAAGCGTTATAAATTGTGTAGCGGTAATCAACAGTTTAGGCAAGTTTATTTTTACTTAACTCTAATAAGAGTTGTTTCATTCGGATAAGCTTATGGTTAATCATTGTTAGTTGCCATGAATTGTACTATGTACATATTGCATGTATAAGTCAGGTATGAAATGCTGATCACCTTCATTACCAGTTGGTTCAAATATATTTGATCATGTTCAATACTTGTTCAGTCAAAAGTTTGTTCCTACTAGTTCACAATTATATTGTTGGATTATAGCCAGCTTATTATTCAGACTCTTTCAATCATGATATATCGTTATATTATTGAACTTAAACTTGCTGGGCAATCCTTATGCTCACCCTTGCTATATCATGATAAAACATTACAGATTAAGGCGAATACGTCGGATACAAGAAAAGGTTAAAGACAGTTTCAGTGTTAGGATATGTGTGCATCTAAATTGTATAAGTATGGTATATTAATGTTATTGTAAGTTGAATAAGCCATGTTTTGTGTAAAAGTTAAGGTTACTCGACCTTGGGGAATAGTGTGTAATGTTCAATGTATAAATAATTTATGTTTATATCTTCTGCAAATATAGTAATAGTGTTAGAATGATTGTACCAGATCCGTGGTGATTTGGGACCCGGATTTGGGGCCGTCACAGCCACCTTCAAAGGTTTTTCAACTCCTTTGAGTTTGATCGGTTGAATTGTAAAGTGTGTTGCGGTAAGGTCTCTATCAGAGGATATGACTGCTATGATCTCCCTCCATCTTTGTGATCCTGAAGGAAATGTACTTCCACTCTTAAGTGATATAATGTCATCGTCTGCCATTTGTAGGTCAATCATATTTTGGATAAGATGACGGAGTGCCCAACATCCTTCTGTGTTGTGACTGCGAGAATTGGAGTGGTATCGACAGACTCTAGTAGCGTCAAATCTTTTTGAGCGTGGGTTGACTAGAGATAAAAGTGTTGTAATCTTTCCCTCATTGATCATCATTTGTAGGATTTCCTCCATCGGTTGGCCCAAATAGGTGAACTCCCTTTTGTTGGCGAAGTCTCGATGGGCTCGGGCTCTTGCTTTTCTTGCAAGCTTTTCCTCCAAGGTTTCACTTTCTTTGGTCAGTGATGGAGTCTTTATGATAAGGGATAGGAGGCTTGCATGCTCCTAACTGAACAACTGCCGTGTGACTTAGTGTTGATGTACCACTAGTTCTTCCAATTGATTGACTTGCTCATCAATAGACTTCAACTCCCGTTTTATCATGAACTGGAACTTCGAATAATCCCACTTATCGAATTTATCTTTACTGGTTTGGGGAGAGCTACCCATGTATTTGAGGTACTTGGATCTCTCTCCACAGCTTCTATTGATCATGTTAACATCATCTTCCTAGTGTTGAGGGAGAGGGTTATCTTGAACGTGTGGTTATTCGGGCTTTGTCACAACGATCTCACCGCTGTCTATTAAGTCCTGGATCTTATGTTTGAGGGCCCAATAATCTTGGATGTCGTGGCCTGGAGCTCTAGAATGGTAAGCACACTTCTTGCTTGTGTTGAAACCCTTTCCTTTTAGATTGGCTGGTGAAAGGAGATGAGTAATTTTCTTCTGATCTGTCAGAAGTTTAAAAATATTTTTGAGTGAATCCCCTAAGGGTGTGAACACTCTTGAACGTCTGACTTCTCCACTCTTTGGTAAGGGAGGATTTGATGATTGTGCTTGAAAAGGGGAATAGTTTCTCCTTTAAATAAGAAAGTTTTGATTGCCTTTTTGATTTTGCCCTTGCAGTATCAAGGAGGCATCCTCTTCTTTCATCTTATGGACCCTTCGGGGGTTGTTCCCATAACTTTCAGATTGGATATGCTCAACAATGGCTTTTAAAGCGGCGAGGTGTTGAATCTTCCCAGATTTCAACCCCATCTCTACCATTTCTCCGTGCTTAATCATTTTTGAGAATTATTTTCCTATTCCGACTAGGACCCTCTCATAAAATGGAGCTTCTTAAATATCTATGAAGGTCATCACCATCTCAGTCTCTATCATGGATGGTATTACTTGAGCAGCCAGACGCCTCCATATTTGGACATACTCTCTGAATGACTCATTTACTTACTTCTTAACTTTGGTAATCTGATACCTGTCTGGAGCCATCTGAGTTTGAGAGTTGTATTACCTGAGGAAAGCATGGGCTAACTCCTCCCAACTATGAATTTTGGAGTAATCCAATCTGGTGTACCATGCTCTGGGTTATCCAGTTAGACTCTTCTGAAATAGCCTCATTCTCAGTTTTTCATTCTCAGCGTAGGATCTGAGCTCTCCAATGAACACTTTTAAGTGAGTGTAGGGATCTCCCAATCCATCATATTTCTCAAAATCAGGAGTCTTGAATTTCTCCAGATAATGAACCCCGGGGAAGATGTAAAGGTATGAATAGGAAACACTTCTGTGTGTTCCAATCCCTTTGATAGAGCGAATGGTTTCTTCCATTTGTAAAACATTCTTTCGAATATCACCGATGTCTTGATCTTCTTTAAGATGGGTGATTTCAGGGGTTTTATTGGACTTCTCATTCTGAGACTCGTGTATTAGGATTCCTCTATGCGGACCCTGGATTCCTCCCTGTGCAGAGAATTTTGTTTGGATAGGTGTTTGTGGACCCTGAGTTAATTTGTTTAGTTCTTTCAAGAAAACAACTAACTCTGTTATTTGATTCCTTAATCCTTCGAACTCCTCGCGGGAAACAGGAGTAGGATCAGGTAGGGCACTTATAGCCATGTCTGATGGTGGGCTTAGTGCCTTTTTGGATTTTGAACGGGTAACAGGACCAATTGTTTCCCTACAAAAAGACTATGTAGTTTAGTCTGGGAAAACGAGGAAATGTTACATGTTATGCAATGTGTCCATTTTTTAGGATTGTTTTAATGTTCTTCTGCAAAACGGATGTCAGTCGTTTTGATGACAGGATAGCATGACAGGTCTTGATATGAAAAAAAAAGGAATGCATATTTACGTACTCCTTTATATTTTCCATTACATTGAGATTGACATGGAATTAAAATTACAAGTAATTGAAAGGGGAAGGTATGAAGAGTCTTTCCTTCACATTTGGTTTATCATAGGCAGACCTATCTTAGGCTACTCTCGCGGCTTTTTGTCATGAAGGTCCCCAGATCATCACAATTTACTAGATGGGAAGTTAATCCGATCTTTCAACTGGATCGAATCTGGGTGGTGCCTTTCCTGAGCCTCGTGGAATTAGTCTCCCTTGAGTGCGGAAATCAAACACTGACGGGTTAGCCTCCTGGTGGAGGAATCACACAACATACATTCACATACATCACGTCTCATCGTATGGAAATGATGACATGTACGAAGCACTAATATCACAGGCAGATATTGTGCGAAGCACTAAAGTGCAGTAAATAAAGCATTAGTATTCATTCATTCAATGTAAATGAAATATTCACACATAAGCAGATAAAATTTTTGAAAAGCTGGAATAGCGGCTTAAGCCCTCTTACTGGAGTCCCCAGCAGAGTCGCCACATGTCGACGTCGGGATTTTTATTTGTCCCTTTTTGTTCTTGTTTTTTGGTGTTCTCATTTTAAGTGAGTTTTACTTGAAAAAACAAGTATGAAAAGGTCCGACATGTATATGTCGACGATTTGATTGTTAGAGTCGCCAGTTTGTATTTTTAAATGGTTGTACCAACTCAACCGATAAAAGGTTTGCACAAAGACCCAACGGTTTGACACTGTTTAACTAGTTTAGGAAACCGAGATTTGTTAGGGTCCGGGGGGCTTGATTAAGCGGAGAGAAGGTGTTAGGCACCCCTCGACTTCCGTTATAACACGATTACCGCCACTTTTCATTAACTTTAATTTGCATATGTGTGTAGGGCCTATGTGCAATTGTCTGGAAGTAGTGATATGCCTCGTTTACACCTATATACAAAGGGTTTGACTTTTGTATAAAAGTTTAATTTTAACAAGATATAGCAGCGAAGTTTTAGAAAACAGGTTTTCAAACCCTTATGTTAAATAGTAATTGAGGCCTTTGATACTTCCATTTTATTATGTGTTCGGCTTGATTGCTTTTATTTTTGAGATGCGAGGCATCTTCGAGAAAATAAGATACATAGCAATGCCGAACTCCTTGTGGGCATAAGAGCCATCTAAGGATATCCTAACACTGTAAATAATTTACAAGCTAACTTAAGCTGGGAAATGTCCATCTTGGGAACCGAATCTAGATTCAGAGACTAAATTTGTGATCACATGATTCCTAGGCTCACATGAGAGAGTAATATGTACAAAAGGTAGAAAAAGAACTAGATTTGAATAAATCTAAACCATTCTAACTTCAACGGTTCTAGTTTAGTCACTTTTGAACTGGTCAAAGTTAGAAATAGCCAAATTTAGGTAAATCTAGCCCGCAGGCTGAAAGATTAAATATCTACATTATGAAAGCAGTTAAAACAGATATTTTTATAAAAGTGGTATATATATATATATATATATATATATATATATAGTAGAAAGCCTAAAAGTCTAAAATATCTTACAGTGGGTTGCCAAGAAGACTTTAGATAGCTTTTGACTGCTGAAAACTCAGTTTCCACCGGTTAAACTTTAGTATGTTATAAAACACGAGCTTACAAGTGTTTAAAAAGAAGAATCACTCAGTTTAGAGCACTCTAGCAGAGGTTACCGGCTGAAACTGACAGAGTTTTCTCTCCTTTTTCCTTTTTTTTCAAATGAGCTGCCAATAGCCCATATTTAAAGACCAGATGGCCGCGAGTCTACCTGCGTCTTCCCAGGCTGTCATGAGCCATGCGGGTCTCGTCGTCTCGAAGTACGTGCACTTGGGCTACGTGTTATTCACTTGAATCTTTATAACTTTTAATTCGGGCATCCGATAAATGAGTGTTGTACCTTTTCGGAATGTTGTTATCAAAAGCTACACAATGACATGGGATTAAAGGTTGTACGAAGCCGGGAAGATGGGTCCATGACCAGATCTCCAAGTCTTCAAAGTCTATCTGTTGTACTGTCTTGTGTAGTTGCCACTCGATATTTGAGCTATAGTTCTTGTGGGACACCTTGGTACGCAGTGTGGATTGAATTGTGTTAAGACGATGTGAATGTGATGTTGAGGTGGAAAAATGATGATTTTTTCCCCACCAAGGTTATCTCCGGCTTTGGCGCAGATGTAGCAGTCGTTTCTCAGGGTTATCTCTGAGACTGGGTTGCTGTTGATTGTGAATGTCCTCAGGGTTATCTCTGAGGTTAGCTTGACCTCTCGGAGTTATATCCGAGATTGAACTGAATATCCCGGGGTTATCTTTGGGGTTAAACTGACTCTTCCGGGGTTACCTCCGGAACTTGAACTGCATCCCTCGGGGTTATCTCCGAGGTTGAATCTGGATCTCTCGGGGTTATCTCCGGGATTGAATTGAATCTCTCGGGGTTATCTCCGGGATTGAAAACTGGACTTCCCGGGGTTGTCTCCGGGGTTGAAACTAACATTACTTCCGGGGTTATCTTTGGAAGACAATTCTGCCCTATTGCAGGGTTAGTAATAGGAACGCAAAATTTTGAGTGTTTACATTGTGTATAACAATTTATATCCTTATATCTATTTATTTAAATAAGCAAAGAGATAACTCAAATAAATTAAACTAAATAACTTATCTCAATTACTTAGACCAATTTCCTCTTCTCAAATGATTAGAACTTTGATAAGAAGAGATATATAAAGCTTTTTAAAGAGAGGGAGAATATGTAGGCAATGAGGGTAAGTTTTTCTTTTCAAGTGAATTGGCAAAGTAAAATGAATGAAAGTGCCTTTTATTTATAGAATTTTTTAGGTTGGGGAAAAATGGTAATTTTGAAAAATGTTTTGAAATTCAATGGCTGAAATTGCCTAGATTTAAAATGGGATAATACACTTTTTGGTCACTATACTAGGGTCTGATTTTTATTGTGATTATCGAAATTTTTTTTATTACAATCGAATAACTGTACTCTCAAAAATTACAAAATGGTCATTACTTAAGATTTTCGTCCAAAAAAATGGACGGAATGCTGACTGTGCAAATTGGCCTCTTTTTTTTACTTACGTGGAGCACAGTTTTGCCATATTACTTCTTTTCTCTGTAATCTTTTAACAAAGTCGAGTAGCAAAATTTATTATCTTTGAATAATAATAATAATTTCAAAATAATAGTAATTGTAATAATAATAATTTTGAAATAATAATAATAATAATAATAATAATAATAATAATAATAATAATAATAATAATAATAATAATTTTTAAACAATAATAATTTCAAATTAATAATAATAACAATAATAATAATAATAATTTTTAAAATTTTAAAATTTTAAAAAATATTATATAAATTATAAAAATATTTTTATATGAAGCTGATGTGTATTTAAAAAATAATATTTTTATTATTTTATTAACATAAATTATTTAAGCAAGGGTAAATTTGATAAATTATTTTTTATTCTCCATTAAAATAAAATAAAAACAAATTTCATACAAATCTGTACAAACAGACCCCCAAATACAATTAATTTTATAAAATTAATTTTTATTATTATTATTATTTAAAAATTATTATTATTATTTTAAAATTGACTAAAATTTTAGTTTTTTTACAATAGAACTTGTGTAGTCATTGCTCTCTTCCGTTGCGCACAAAAACCCCCCAAAACTCTCATTCCAAGAATGTTATGTGTATTAATTTATTGTATATTATTAAATTTACAAAAAACTAAAATAAATAGTTGAAAATAGTTAATAATTAACTAAAGATGAATATTAATTTTAAAATAATAATAATTTTTTATAATAATAATAGTAATTTTAAAATAATAATAATAATAATAGTATTATTAATACTTTTAAAATAATAATAATAATTTCAAAATAATAATATTTTAAAATAATAATCTTTTAAAATAATAATAATAATAATTTCAAAATAATAATTTTTAAAAAATAATAATAATAATAATAATTAATTTTATAAAAAATTTATTTTTATAAAATTAATTGTATTTGGGGGTCTGTTCCCTACAGATTTGTATAAATTTTTTTTATTATTTTAATGGAGAATAAAAAATAATTTGTCAAATTTATCCTTGCTCAAATAATTTAAATTAATAAAATAATAAAAATATTATTTTTTAAATACACATCAGCTTCATATAAAAATCTTTTTATAATTTATATAATCCTTTTTAAATTTTTTAAATTTTAAAAAATTATTATTATTTTTATTGTTATTATTATTATTTAAAAAATATTATTATTATTTGAAATTATTATTATTAATATTTTTATTATTATTACTATTACTATTATGTTGAAATTATTATTATTTAAAGATAATAAATTTTATTACCCCACTTTGTTTAAAGATAACAGTTCTTCTACGCAAACGGTTTTTTTGGACCGAAATTTTGGACCGTGGGTCCCATTATTCTCTCCTTCCCGAAATAATGTCGTTTTTAATTTTTTTTTTTTTGCTTTTTAAACCATATGCTCTGTCATCTGACCTCAAAACACGATCAACTGAATCTCAAAAAAATCAAATCCATACCAGGTCACTTTTGTATTTCAGTCTCTCAAAGATCCAGAGAACTCTAGTTGACTCACTGAAAGAAAGAAGAGTAGAGGAGAAGATCAATTCCAACCTTCTTGCAAAACTGAAGGTAACAATCTCTTTCCATAATAACTATGTTCATCGATTAGTAGGGCAAATTTGTGTGAAAATTGTCTTTTAATTGGTAATTTTTTGACCTACTGATGATTGGTTGGTGGTTCTTCTCATTTCTTCTACTGATGATCTATTTGTGATCTGGTGGATTCTACCAAGATGTGGTAAACTGGGGTCCCTCTTTCTGTTTATGTTCGCAATGGAAACCGTGTCAAGTGTTGTAATTGTTAATTGTACCGATGGCAATCTTTAAATGTTTTTGTTGTTAATTTTCTAAATCTTATGAAGGATTGAGGGAATTGGACAATTCTGCTTTTATTGGGTAAGTTCTTCAATTTCTTTATGTTAATTCATCTGGGTATCTTTAAAATTTGTTGGGTATGTGTAATATTAGCTCAACAATTTGTTTGAAGCATTCTTAATGAAATTGGGTTGTTCAATCTTTAGTTTGTTTTTAAGTTGTTCAAATTTGATTTCAACTGGGTTTGTTACAAAACTGTTTTTGCATTAGTTTAATTAATTTTTGTTAATTTATCTTGGTTAATCACATATATATTCATTGTTTATAAGTGTAATTTAGTGTGTGTGTGTGTGGGTTTTTGCAGCAGCTCTGTAATTCTTTGATCCATCCTTCTGGTTCTTAGACTAGTTCATAATTTTCTGTTAATTCATTTGGGAGTTTTCATTCTTAAATTTCTCTCTCAAGATTGTTAAGACCATATGCACCATTCCAAAATGGGTATTGATAACCAGCCAACTGAGTGGAGAGACTTGTTGAATTCATATTTTCAATTGGGAAGCCTCTAACATTACCAAGAGGGAAGCTTTCAACATTTGGTACCTACAAATGAAGTTAAATTATATAAAAATAAGACTCAAGAAACTAAACAAAATTACTTTGTACAAAAAATAAAATATACAGTACTTATTGACCTAAAATAGTACCAACTTGGAAGCCTCCATCATTACCAAGAGGGAAACCTTCAACATTCGGTACCTAAAAATAAAGTTAAATTATATCAAAATGAGACTAAAAAATTAAAAGAACTACGTAGTACAATAAATTATAGAGTGGCCTGTAAAATTAAAACAACACCTGTGGACCTAAAACAGCAATAGGTGGCCTGTAAAGTTGATTAGCATTGAATGTAATCAAGTTGCTAGGAATGTTGAGGTCTTGTGAAACATGAATTATAGAGTCTTGTAAATCAATATATCCAATTTGAGAAGCCTATACAAAAAATACCAAATGACACTTAAAATAATTACATAAAGTTGTAAAAATAAAATAAAAAAAGAATTGAAAATTTACCTTTTCCAAAATTATATCTTCCACTTTATTTTCAATGGCATTTGTCACTTTTCCTTTCCCATTCCTCCCTTTATCCTCCTTTTTGTCCTTCACCTTCATAATAGCTTTCTCCATGTTACCTTGCAACCTTTGAAAACGGGGTCGACCTTTACCACGAACCGCCAAAGGACTGCAAATATTGGAACTTTCTTTTGATATATTATTATTATCACCAGTTGGCAATGGTGTTCTGACTTCACTGCCCACTTCCAAAGGAGTACTATTTTTACACGTGTTATCTTTTTTATTCAATTCATTAGTTAACCACTTAATCCAAGGAAGAACCAATTTTGTCTTATTTCATTGTTCGTCGTCAAATCTGCCGCTTCATAAAAGGTATTGCACATTCTATCAAAACGTTCATTTTCAGGGTTAACATCCGATCAGAGTATATTATCTTAACCTTCGTATGACATCTCTTCACATCTTTCCTCCACCTTCTAAGAATGAATTTCTCTGGTATGGTATGAACTCCTTTTTGAAGCAAGACAGTTAGGGCGTGACAACATAAGATTCCCCTAAACTCAAATAATTGACAGTTGCACCTAATGTCACAATCATCCTCTTTAAAACAAACCTTAAAAATGGCTTTACGATTTCCCCCCCCCCCATCCTATCTTGCGAAATTTCATACACTCGAGTCCCATACTCCTCTTTCTTTGAAGAAATACTACAGTAAAGCTTGGTTTTTATCTCATCTTGAAACTCTTTGAATTTTGAAGTGGTGTAAACTTTTTGAAATTGTTCCTCTAACGGATAAGAAGTGATGCATGGAATCTTAGAGTCAAAAGAATCGAAGTCCGCTTTAGCCTCTTTTTGCACCTTGCTTCTTAGTGCATTCTCATATTGCTCAACAAATTGTTTTAAACTTGTCTTAGAATTGACATAACCATCGAAGAATTCATTCATGCTTTCACTTCTTTGAGTCGAAGACATTCCCGCCCAGAAAGTATTTCTTAAAAATGTTGGGACCCAACGACTCCTTTTATTGTATAAACCAGTCAACCAATCATTTGTTTCAAGTTTAAACTTTTCAATAAATCTGCTTTAATTTTCTTCAAATCCTTCACAAGTCAAAGAATCATAAACCACTTTTTGCATCGTATACTTAATTGATTCATATTCATTACAACCTCGTAATTTTTCAGGTAACTTCTTTATGATATGCCATAAGCACCACCGATGACGTGTGTGACACCCCCAAAATAGGTATACATCACCTATTTTGAGTCGCCAAATACATGGTACAGAAACAACTACAACATCACTACTACAATTGTCGTGCAAAATACGACAACGCATAAACTGTGAGTTTAAATACAAATATTGTCTTCTAGACAATATCCACACTCAAATAAGTCCTCATTACAATTATTATCACACTATTTTATAAAATAGTGAGGACTGCTAACACAACTGACCTGAAACATCACTCCACACCCCGACTAGTTCCCGCTATATTCTAGCCTCCTGAGAAAAATAGAACAAAAAAGAAAAGGGTGAGCTCAACTAGCTCAGTAAAGAATATTATAACTAAGATAATATACAACAAATTATCATTAGTCTTCAACGAGGAAAAAATTGATAGAATATAATAGACAACAAGTTTTAGATCAACAACTGCAGCGGAAACAACAATCCATTAGAAGAGTCAAGTAGAGAATGAATTCTACTATCTTCTAAGATTTAAAAGTCCATCATCAATATTTTATCCTTGTAACATCAATCAATATACATCTTAAATCAAATATTCATTTTTGCACTACAAGCCCAAGATATTCATTCGTATCACCAGTTGGTCATGTTCATCTCAACACATGTTCGTCTTTGCACTACGGGCCAAAGATATTCATCAATTAATCATTAATTTTTGCACTACAGGCCAAAGATATTCAGTAATATCATCATTCAGGACTGAGGATGATGAAAAATATCTTAAAGAAAATGAATCCAGTGAGACAAAAGAATAAATATTAAGAATTCGTACTACAGTTTATTTAAGTTTAAAAATACTCCATAATAATCAATTGTGGAGCAGAATTCAAAAATAAAGATCAAAACATGGATACAATCAAAGATAGTAACCATAATAGACATTTTGGATAAAGAAGAGAAAAATTCATTTTCTGTGAATAGAATCGTATTCATGAATAGTGTCGTATAGGCGAATAGTGTCGTATATGTGAATAGTAATCCCGACACATAAAGGTAAAAATTCCACAATAAAATTCATATTAATATTTCGGCATAATAATATTGAAGAAAATAATATCATTTACGAAGAAAATAGCATCCCTTACCTTAAAAGAACAGTACTTCTGGCTGAAATATCAGGTATAAGGCTGAAGGAAACTTGCACTGAAAAGCAACTCTCAAAGTATCTAAATACTCACAAAATACGCTCAATAGTATAGAAAGAGAGAAAAAAAAACTTATTTCTGGTGTGATTTTTAATTCTAACTAAGCACCTTATTTATAGAAAAATACTAGAGCGCCAAAGCAGACTAAATTAATAAAATAATATTATTGTTTTTCTTTTCTTCTACGTATGCCAACCAAGACTAGCCACCTTTGAACAAAATTTCCAACACATGTTTTCATAAAAAATAAAAGTTGGTCCCACCCATAATTTTAATAAAAATATTTAATTTCTAAAACTTCAATAATTCATAATAAATAGCTCTTTTATCAAAAAAATTCGAATCTCATGTCGTTTTCATAGAAAATTTAATTCTCTACAACTTTGTAGAAGAAAGTTTTTTCCAAATTCCAAACAGAAAATGCCCGAAATTCACATACGGATAATTTTTAATACCTTCATTCCGATAAAATACTGATAAAACACCTCAGCATTTATTCCTTCATTTATATCACATAAAATAAATATATCCATCATTTGTATCCACATAAAATAAATGTTCTCTTATCATAAAAATCAATAATTAATTCTTCACAAATAATATTACAGAATCACAATAATGACAACCAGACCAAACCTCTCCTTAGATAGAATTTCGTTAGACATTGCCAATAATGTTATCCAATAATATTATTCAAATAATATGAATTATTGATCTGATAATGGAGATATTGTGCAGTGACAATTATTAAAATAACAATAATAGAAAATATTAACGTAGCAATTATTGAATCAATAAAATAAAATATTGAACAGTAATTACTGTAACAATTATTTAGTAGTGCCTTCTTACGTAAGAATTAATAATTCAATAATATTGTGCAATACTGTGTGCTACTGTATAACCACGCGTATTACTGTATTTTAACCGCCGAGTATTCTAACAGTGTTAATGGTAACAACTACGTTGTAAGACCCCAAATTATTAATAAATGAAATTTAATTTCCTCTATTTATTATTCTGAAATAGTAAGGGTTGATTTAATTAATGTGGTCAGTTATGGGTAAAATACACAAATATTTTAAATAAGCAAGTGGTTATAAAATATTCATTGTTGTCGGGGAATATTCGCTTGGTCGTGGAATATTCTTACTGTCGGAGAATATTCGTACGACGACGCAGTCTTTAGTGGGCCCCATAACGGAAAGCGATTGGATGAAGAAAACGACAAAAATAAGTTGTTTATAAATAACGGCGTAGTTGTTACCGTTAATACTGTTGGAATACCCGGTGGTTAAAGCACAGTAATACGCGTTGTTGCACAGTAGCACACAATATTGCACCAATTATTGATTCTTACGTAAGAAGGCACTACTCAATAATTGTTACAGTAATTACTGTTCAATATTATATTTTATTGATTCAATAATTGCTGCGTTGATATTTTATATTACTGTTGTTTTAATAATTATCACTACACAGTATTTTCTATTATCGGAACAATAATTCATATTATCTGAATAATATTATTAGATAATATTATTGGTAATGTCTAGAAAGTTCTGTCTAAGGAGAGGTTTGGTCATCTAATTGCGCGCCAGTAAGGAGAAATCCTTATTGGAAAGCCCCCTCTTTCTTGAGAACGGACTGGTTGCCAGTACTGTGATTCTGTAATATTATTTGTGTATAATTAATTATTGATTTATATGATGAGGAAAATATTGATTTTATGTGGATATAGATGGAAAAAAAAAATTTAATGTGACAATTGTTGAAAATTAATATTTTATTTTTTTCTGATAAAATAATTCATTTAAATATATTATTTTAATAATATATTGATGGTGATATTTTTACAATGAATGTGGGATATATGAGTATATGAGGAGGAATAGTATTTTTGTGGCATTAAATGATTAACACATGTTTTGTGTGTTGGTGGACACAATTCTTGACCGAAAATTTATTATTGACTGTAAAATCGTCCGTTTGTGGATTTCAGTCAATTTTTGTTTGGAATTTGGAAAAACTTTCTTCTGCAAAGTTGTAGAGAATTGAATTTCCTATAAAAACTCGCAAGATTCGAATTTTCTGATAAAAGGGCTATTTATTACGAATTATTGAAGTTCCGAATTATTGAGTCTGAATTGATTTTTATTACAAAAATTGTTTAAAACATGTTTTGCATTTTTGGTGCATTTGTGTGAAAAATATGTTTTTGATGTGGTGGGCTAAGGAAAATTTGGTTATAAATATATTATTATATTCAATTTTCTACTTTGGTGTTCTAAGCAATTTCCTATAAATAGGTGCTTAGGCTAGAATTGAAAATCACACCAGAAACTGAAGTTTTCTCTCTATTTCTCTCTCTATATTATCGAGTGTATTCTTGTGAGTATTTTGATATCTTGAGTGTTGCTATACGGTGCAAGTTCGTTCAGCGTTATTCCAGTCAGGAGTACTGCTATTTTGAGGTAAGGGATAGTAAGGGATGTTATTTTATTCGAAAATGATATTATTTTCTTCAATATCATTATGCCGAAGTATTGATCTGAACTTTTTATCAAATTTGGAACTTTTCATGTCGGGGTTACTATTCACGAGTTACTATTCACGAGTTACTATTCATGAGTTACTATTCACGAGTTACTATTCATGAGTTACTATTCATGAGTTACTATTCACGAGTTACTATTCATGACAAAATTGGTTTCTTTTTCTAACCAAATTATAGTTGATTTATGAATATTACTCTTGAGATTAAAACTATATGTTGATTATATTATTTTTTTTATCATATATAACATTTTTATAACCCTAATGATGATATTTCTCTTTGACTTGAGTGTAAAGATGGGTAGATTATTGGTATGATCATGACTAGGGTTCTCTTTGTCCAGTAGTGAAAAGTTTAATTGTGACTGGTATGATCATGACCATTGAATTTATAATTGAATATCTTTAGCTTAAGTGCAAAGGTGAAATGATCAACATGATTATAATTATTGGTTATATAAATTCTGAAATGATTATATATTTCTTTGAGATAATAATATATTTGGCCTGTAGTGCAAATATGAACCATTGAGGAATATCTTTGGCCTGTAGTGCAAAGATGAGTTGTTGATGAATATCTTTGGCCCGTAGTGCAAAGATGACTTGTTGTTGAATATCTTTGGCATGTAGTGTAAAGATGAACTGTTGATGAACATCTTTGGCCCGTGACACAAAGATGAATTTATTAGTATGATTATGAACAGGAACTGTGATTTGGTATAACCATGATCTTTGATGTTTCAGGTAAAGACAGGTGATGAAAATTATCTTCGTCTTGGATGCGAAATTTAGAATCACAATTATGATTATGAATTATTCATATGATTGTGGAAAGGAACTATTGATTGATGTTACAAGGATAAAACATTGTTGGTGGACTTTTAACGTGGAGAAGATAATAGACTTTATAGTCTATTTGACTCTTCTAATGGATTGCTCGTTCCGCTGCAACTATGGTTGAAAAGTTTTATCATCTACCATATGTTCTAAATCTCTGATTTATTACTGTTGAAGACTATTGATAATTTATCTTTAGTCATGATATTCTTTACTGAGCTAGTTGTGCTCACCCTTTTGTTTCACAATTCCTTTCAGGTAATAAAAGTGTAGCTGGGTCGAGCGAGGTATAACAAGGGAATAGAACGGTGGTCTATAGATATTGAGGGTGAGGTGAATTTAACTTGGAAGGGTGTTTTGCCACTATCTTACAGGATGTATAATGACATACAATCTCGTGTCATCATAAGACAAGGTTGTGCTCATCCACTTGCTGAGTATATTTACGAGCACTACCTATATAATCTTGGTATTTGTTTGAAGTATAATTCTCAGTTAGAGACAGTGGAGATAATGATATGTCAAGAGAAGACTCACCATTGGGAAGAATATGATAGTAATCTTCTCATTTTTCTTTGGGGTCTATTGGGTCAACCGAGGATAATTCTGTGGGCATATGATATCTATCATAACCTAGATGTATGGTCTCCCATATATGAAGGTTTCCTTGAGTATTTTCCAAAGGTTTTAATTTCTAAAACAGTTTTTGACTATACCTTTATGTAAGGTGTCATTGTGAGGTGATGTCCATGGTTGGAACATGAGTCACATTTGGTATATATTTGTATCCAAACTCACAGTATATGTGTTGTCGTATTTTGCACGACAATTGTAATAATAAAGTTGTAGTTATTTTCTGTACCATGTATTTGGCGACTCAGAATGGGTTGGATGGATTGGACCTATTTTGAGGGCGTCACAGTTGGTATCAGAGCTTAGGGATATGGTCTCTGGAGGAGATCGGGGAATAGAACTAGGAGGGGAGAGACGAGTAAATCCTTCGCTAGTATGTCCTACCTAAGCTTATCTGTTGGTCGGTCATAATAAAGGGATATTATGTGATTTGTTAATTTGATAAATTAACCCTTGTTTTATGGCAGTATTTAAGAATGTCGATTGAGAATATTAACAGTAGAGTAAATGAGACGATGGAGATGCCTATACTCACCAACGAGTGAGAATGAGTGATGCATGGGTAAAAGTCGCACGACGCGTTGATATTGTGGAAAGAGATGCCCGATCTAATAAGAGAAGATTTAACGATAACGGGAAGACATCGGCAACATCACCAGCACCAACAACAAATTCCAAGGGAGGAGAACGACCACCGGTCATATGCTATAAATGTGAAAAAAGAGGGACATATCAGCCCAAACTGTCCACAACAGTTTAAGGTATGTTATAACTGTGGAAAGGAAGGACATATCGCTCGAGATTGCACTGTAGGGAAACCAAGTCCAATGGGGGTGGTGACTCAAAAAGTTGTCCCAGAAAAGTCAAAGTCAACGGTTCCTGGAAGAGCGTTTTTCGTGACTGGTCAGAATGCGAGGAACCCGAACGAAGTTAGCACGGGTTAGTTAATTAGAAATTTTTGCGAAGTCTATATCTTATTAGATACCGGTTCTACCCATTCATTTATCTCTTGCTTGCGTTCAACGTTTAAACTTGACTCCGGAGAAATTAGACTTTGACTTATCTGTTGAAACTCCGTTAGGAGAAACTTTCGTTACATCCACTGTTTATAAATCTTGTTTGATCCAAGTTGGCACCATCACATTACCTGTTGATCTTATCTCTTTAAAGATACTTGCTTTTGATGTGATTTTAGGAATTGATTGGTTAACTACTCATCATGCCAAAATTGATTGCTTTCGTAAGGTTGTTAGTTTTCATATTCCTAAGCAACCTGTTATTCGAATTCAAGCAACCAAACCATTGAAGTCAAACTCTTTCATATCAAGCCATAATGTCATTCGTTTATTGAAAAACGGATGTCAAGCTTTCTTAGCTATGTTATGAACTTGAACAAAAATACGTCAGATTTGAATGATATTCTATTGTTAGTAAAATTCCTGACGTATTTCCTGATGAATTTCTTGGCTTACTCCCAGAGCGTGATATTGAATTTTGTATCGACTTTGAACCCGGTACAAAACCCATTTCTAAAATCTCATATCGAATGGCTCCTATTGAGCTTCAGGAGTTAAAAACCTAACTGTAGAAGTTTGTACCCGAGCCTCTATCTGGTGACTTCCTTTGTGGAATGCACTGAAGCCAGACTCTCTGTAGGGGACGCCATATTCGTGCGGTAGTAAACTGATAGGTGTCATTGTGACGTGCTATCCAAGATTGGGATATGAGTCACAGTTGAGAGCAAACCTAAGTCAGTAATCAAAATACGTAGCTTTCTATGCTTAGCTGGTTACTATCGGAGATTCGTGGAAGGATTTCTCGAATCGCTATTCCATTAACTCAGCTGACTCGAAAAGATACAAACTTCGAATGGACCGAGGAATGCGAGAAGAGCTTCCAAGAATTCAACATGCGACACCGACGTTGGCTCGAGCTGTTGAAAGACTTCGATCATACCATCCAATATCATCCTAGAAAGCAAACGTGGTAGCTGACGCATTGAGTAGAAGATCATATGCAGGAACGAGTGCGATGATGTCAAGTATACGCGTAGAATCGACTTTAATCGATAACGTTAAAGCCGCTCAAGCTACAGACCTGGAGCTGATGAATATAAAGAAGAAGGTGCAAGAATGTGTTATTCTAGAAGTAAGAGTCGATGAAGAGAAGAAAGCTCAAGCCTTCAATTTATTTGAAATCCTCGATCGAGTAGGAACTGTGGCCTATAGACTCGCCTTAACGCTAAGTATGTCACGTGTTCATAACGTTATTTACGTATCGATGTTACGTAAATATGTGGACGACCCGAACCACGTTATTGAGTTAGAACCGGACGAGATAGCCGAAGACTTAATATACGAGGAGGTACCTGTCAAGATCTTGGATAGGAAGGAGCATGTCCTACGCACGAAGGTCATACCACAAGTTAAAGTTTTGTGGAGAAACCATGCTATTGAGGAAATGACCTGGGAGTTGGAAACGGAAATGAAAGCGAGGTATCCTCATCTTTTCGAAACACCAGGTACGTATGTCAATTTCGAGGACGAAATTTCAGAAGGAGGGGAGGTTGTAAGACCCCAAATTATTAATAAATGAAATTTAATTTCCTCTATTTATTATTCTGAAATAGTAAGGGTTGATTTAATTAATGTGGTCAGTTATGGGTAAAATACACAAATATTTTAAATAAGCAAGTGGTTATAAAATATTCATTGTTGTCGGGGAATATTCGCTTGGTCGTGGAATATTCTTACTGTCGGAGAATATTCGTACGACGACGCAGTCTTTAGTGGGCCCCATAACGGAAAGCGATTGGATGAAGAAAACGACAAAAATAAGTTGTTTATAAATAACGGCGTAGTTGTTACCGTTAATACTGTTGGAATACCCGGTGGTTAAAGCACAGTAATACGCGTTGTTGCACAGTAGCACACAATATTGCACCAATTATTGATTCTTACGTAAGAAGGCACTACTCAATAATTGTTACAGTAATTACTGTTCAATATTATATTTTATTGATTCAATAATTGCTGCGTTGATATTTTATATTACTGTTGTTTTAATAATTATCACTACACAGTATTTTCTATTATCGGAACAATAATTCATATTATCTGAATAATATTATTAGATAATATTATTGGTAATGTCTAGAAAGTTCTGTCTAAGGAGAGGTTTGGTCATCTAATTGCGCGCCAGTAAGGAGAAATCCTTATTGGAAAGCCCCCTCTTTCTTGAGAACGGACTGGTTGCCAGTACTGTGATTCTGTAATATTATTTGTGTATAATTAATTATTGATTTATATGATGAGGAAAATATTGATTTTATGTGGATATAGATGGAAAAAAAAATTTAATGTGACAATTGTTGAAAATTAATATTTTATTTTTTTCTGATAAAATAATTCATTTAAATATATTATTTTAATAATATATTGATGGTGATATTTTTACAATGAATGTGGGATATATGAGTATATGAGGAGGAATAGTATTTTTGTGGCATTAAATGATTAACACATGTTTTGTGTGTTGGTGGACACAATTCTTGACCGAAAATTTATTATTGACTGTAAAATCGTCCGTTTGTGGATTTCAGTCAATTTTTGTTTGGAATTTGGAAAAACTTTCTTCTGCAAAGTTGTAGAGAATTGAATTTCCTATAAAAACTCGCAAGATTCGAATTTTCTGATAAAAGGGCTATTTATTACGAATTATTGAAGTTCCGAATTATTGAGTCTGAATTGATTTTTATTACAAAAATTGTTTAAAACATGTTTTGCATTTTTGGTGCATTTGTGTGAAAAATATGTTTTTGATGTGGTGGGCTAAGGAAAATTTGGTTATAAATATATTATTATATTCAATTTTCTACTTTGGTGTTCTAAGCAATTTCCTATAAATAGGTGCTTAGGCTAGAATTGAAAATCACACCAGAAACTGAAGTTTTCTCTCTATTTCTCTCTCTATATTATCGAGTGTATTCTTGTGAGTATTTTGATATCTTGAGTGTTGCTATACGGTGCAAGTTCGTTCAGCGTTATTCCAGTCAGGAGTACTGCTATTTTGAGGTAAGGGATAGTAAGGGATGTTATTTTATTCGAAAATGATATTATTTTCTTCAATATCATTATGCCGAAGTATTGATCTGAACTTTTTATCAAATTTGGAACTTTTCATGTCGGGGTTACTATTCACGAGTTACTATTCACGAGTTACTATTCATGAGTTACTATTCACGAGTTACTATTCATGAGTTACTATTCATGAGTTACTATTCATGAGTTACTATTCACGAGTTACTATTCATGAGTTACTATTCATGAGTTACTATTCACGAGTTACTATTCATGACAAAATTGGTTTTTTTTTCTAACCAAATTATAGTTGATTTATGAATATTACTCTTGAGATTAAAACTATATGTTGATTATATTATTTTTTTTATCATATATAACATTTTTATAACCCTAATGATGATATTTCTCTTTGACTTGAGTGTAAAGATGGGTAGATTATTGGTATGATCATGACTAGGGTTCTCTTTGTCCAGTAGTGAAAAGTTTAATTGTGACTGGTATGATCATGACCATTGAATTTATAATTGAATATCTTTAGCTTAAGTGCAAAGGTGAAATGATCAACATGATTATAATTATTGGTTATATAAATTCTGAAATGATTATATATTTCTTTGAGATAATAATATATTTGGCCTGTAGTGCAAATATGAACCATTGAGGAATATCTTTGGCCTGTAGTGCAAAGATGAGTTGTTGATGAATATCTTTGGCCCGTAGTGCAAAGATGACTTGTTGTTGAATATCTTTGGCATGTAGTGTAAAGATGAACTGTTGATGAACATCTTTGGCCCGTGACACAAAGATGAATTTATTAGTATGATTATGAACAGGAACTGTGATTTGGTATAACCATGATCTTTGATGTTTCAGGTAAAGACAGGTGATGAAAATTATCTTCGTCTTGGATGCGAAATTTAGAATCACAATTATGATTATGAATTATTCATATGATTGTGGAAAGGAACTATTGATTGATGTTACAAGGATAAAACATTGTTGGTGGACTTTTAACGTGGAGAAGATAATAGACTTTATAGTCTATTTGACTCTTCTAATGGATTGCTCGTTCCGCTGCAACTATGGTTGAAAAGTTTTATCATCTACCATATGTTCTAAATCTCTGATTTATTACTGTTGAAGACTATTGATAATTTATCTTTAGTCATGATATTCTTTACTGAGCTAGTTGTGCTCACCCTTTTGTTTCACAATTCCTTTCAGGTAATAAAAGTGTAGCTGGGTCGAGCGAGGTATAACAAGGGAATAGAACGGTGGTCTATAGATATTGAGGGTGAGGTGAATTTAACTTGGAAGGGTATTTTGCCACTATCTTACAGGATGTATAATGACATACAACCTCGTGTCATCATAAGACAAGGTTGTGCTCATCCACTTGCTGAGTATATTTACGAGCACTACCTATATAATCTTGGTATTTGTTTGAAGTATAATTCTCAGTTAGAGACAGTGGAGATAATGATATGTCAAGAGAAGACTCACCATTGGGAAGAATATGATAGTAATCTTCTCATTTTTCTTTGGGGTCTATT
Source organism: Panax notoginseng (assembly GCA_016801055.1). Taxonomy (NCBI): domain Eukaryota; kingdom Viridiplantae; phylum Streptophyta; class Magnoliopsida; order Apiales; family Araliaceae; genus Panax; species Panax notoginseng. The sequence goes on from CM029013.1 coordinate 160,635,848, forward strand.
GGGTCAATCGAGGATAATTCTGTGGGCATATGATATCTATCATAACCTAGATGCATGGTCTCCCATATATGAAGGTGTCCTTGAGTATTTTCCAAAGGTTTTAATTTCTAAAACAGTTTTTGACTATACCTTTATGTAAGGTGTCATTGTGAGGTGATGTCCACGGTTGGAACATGAGTCACATTTGGTATATATTTGTATCCAAACTCACAGTATATGTGTTGTCGTATTTTGCACGACAATTGTAATAATAAAGTTGTAGTTATTTTCTGTACCATGTATTTGGCGACTCAGAATGGGTTGGATGGATTGGACCTATTTTGGGGGCGTCACATACGCCGTTATTTATAAAAACTCAAACTTGTCATTTTCTTCATCCGATCATTTTTCGTTATGGGGCCCACAAATGGCTCCGCCGTCGTACGAATATTCCCCGACAGCAAGAATATTTCACGATCAAACGAATATTTCCCGACAACAATGAATATTTTATAACCACTTTCTTATTTTGCAAAATTTGCACATTTCACCCATAACCAAAGCATTATATCAAATTAACACCTTATTATTCAAAGAGAAAATTCAATTTTATTTATGAAAAAGTTAGGGTCTTACAACCACCCATCCTTATGAAATTTCATCCTCGAAATTGACGTACGTACCTGGTGTTTCGAAAAGGTGAGGATACCTCTCTTTCATTTCTGATTCCAACTCCCAGGTCATTTTTTCAATAGCATAGTTCCTCCACAAAATCTTAACTTATGGTATAATCTTGGTGCGTAGGACATGCTCTTTCCTATCTAAGATCTTAACAGGTACCTCCTTGTACGTCAAATCTTCGGCTATCTTGTCTGGTTCTAACTCAATTATGTGGTTCGAGTCTTTCACATATTTACGAAGCACAAATATGTGAAACACATTATGAACACGAGACATGCTTGGAGGTAATGCGAGTCTATAGGCCACATTTCCTATTCGGTCAAGAATCTCAAATGGACCAACAAATCGTGGATTGAGCTTTCCTCTCTTCCCAAATCTTGTAACTCCCTTCCATAGTGCAACACGTAACAATACATAATCCCCAATATTAAATTCTACGTCCTTTCGACGAAGATCCGCATAACTCTTTTGTCGATCTTGTGTCGTTTGTATACGTTATCGGATCATTTGGATCTTCTCTGTAGTTATGCGTATTAATTTTTGTCCCAACAACGTTGCTTCACCCACCTCTTCCCAGCATACTGGAGAATGACATTTCCTTCCATACAACGCCTCGAATGGAGCCATGCCTATACTTGCTTGATAACTGTTCTTGTAGGAGAATTCCACCAATGGCAAGTACTTATCCCAACTTCCTTTGAAATCTAGGACACAGAGTCTTAATAGATCTTCAAGAGTTTGAATAGTCCTTTCTGATTGCCCGTCCGTTTGAGGATGGTATGCCGAACTGAATCGTAAATCCGTGCCCATAGCTTTCTGTAAGCTAACCCAAAATCGTGAAGTGAATCTTGGGTCACGATCCAAAACTATGGATACTGGCTTGCCATGCAATCTCACAATCTCATTCACGTACATACGAGCAAGACGTTCAAGGGAATAAGTCTCCCGTATAGGCAAGAAATGAGCAGACTTGGTTAATCTATAAATAATAACCCAAATCGCATCTATGCCTTGAGAAACCTTGGGAAGACCCGTAACGAAATTTATAGTAATGTGTTCCCACTTCCATTTCAGAATCTCAAGTGGTTGCAATGGACCCTTTAGCACTTGATGCTCCGCCTTTACACGTTGACAAGTTAAAAAGCTCGAGATAAACTCCGCGATCTCCCTCTTCATATTACTCTACCAAAATGTATGTCGAAGATCATGATACATTTTGGTATTCCAAGGATAGATTGCAAATGGTGTGTTATGTGCCTCCATCATGATTCTATGCTTCAAGTCAGAATCGTTAGGAACACAAATTCCGGAGTTCACTCGAAGTATTCCTTCTTCATCGATTCTTGCTTCTGGAATAGCACCTTCTTGCACTTTCTTCTTCATATGCATCAGCTCCAGGTCCGTAGCTTGAGCGATTTTAACTTTATCGATTAAAGTCGGTTCTACTCGTATATTTGATATCATCATGTGGGTACTTGGAGCCTTTATCTCTATCTCCATCCTTTGCAAGTTATACAAAATGGGTCCTTGCGTTGACAAAATCGCACTCGTACCCGCATATGATCTTCTACTCAATGCGTTAGCTACTACGTTCGCTTTTCCAGGATGGTATTGGATGGTATGATCAAAATCTTTCAATAGCTCAAGCTAACATCGTTGCCGCATGTTAAGTTCCTTTTGGGCGAAGAAATATTTAAGGCTCTTATGATCCGTATAAATCTCCACTTTCTCCCCATACAGGTAGTGTCTCCAGATCTTTAACCCGAAAATGACTGTTGCCAACTCCAGATCATGAGTCGGATAATTCCTCTCATATTCTTTGAGTTGTCGCGAGGCATAGGCTATGACTTTCCCATGTTGCATGAGAACACATCCTAACCCTTTGCCTGAATCATCGCTGTAGATAACAAATCCATCCGAACTAGATGGTATTGTCAGAACAGGTGCCGAAATGAGTCTCCTCTTGAGCTCTTGGAAACTCTTCTTGCATTCCTCGCTCTATACGAATTTTGTATCTTTCTGAGTCAGCTGAGTTAACGGAGTAGCGATTCTAGAAAATCCTTCCACGAATCTCCGATAATAACCAGCTAAGCCCAGAAAGCTATGTACTTCGATCACCGACTTCGGTTGCTCCTAACTTTGTATTGCTTCAATTTTCGCCGGGTCGACAGATACTGCATGTTTTGACACCACGTGCCCAAAGAATGCTACTTCCTCAAGCCAGAACTCGCATTTCTTCAGCTTGCCATATAGCTTGCTATCTCAAAGCCTTTGAAATACTAGCTTCAAATGGTGCTCATGATCTTCACAGCTTTTTGAATAGATGAGGATGTCATCAATAAAGACAACAACGAACTAATCTAAATATTCCTTGAACACACGGTTCATCATATTCATGAAAGCAGCAGGAGCATTAGTTAATCTAAAAGACATGACTAAGAATTCATAATACCCGTACCGAGTTCTGAAGGCAGTCTTCGGAATATCCTCAGTTTTAATCTTCAGCTGATGATATCAGAACAAAGATCAATCTTTGGAAAGAATCGTGCTCCTTACAACTGGTCGAACAGGTCATCAATGCGAGGTAATGGATACCTATTCTTGATGGTGACATGGTTTAATTCCCAGTAGTCAATATAAAGTCGCATACTCCCGTCTTTCTTCTTTACAAATAAAATAGGAGCACCCCAAGGAGATGTACTAGGACAAATGAAACTGATGTCTAACAACTCCTGTAGTTGGACTTTTAACTCCTGAAGTTCAATAGGAGCCATTCGATATGGAGTTTTAGAAATGGGCTTTGTACCAGGTTCAAGGTCAATAAAGAATTCAACTTCGCGTTCTGGGGGTAGACGGGAAGTTCTTCAGGAAATACATCAGGAAATTCACTAACAACAGAAATATTATTCAAATATGACGTGTTTTTGTTCAAGTCCGTGACATGGGCTAAGAAAGCTTGACATCTATTTTTCAATAAACGAATAGCTTTATGGCTTGATATGACAGTGATTGACTTTAGTGGTTTGGTAGCTTGAATTCGCATCACAGGTTGGTTAAGAATATGAAAACTAACAACCTTACGAAAACAATCAATTTTGGCATGATGAATAGTTAAACAATCAATCCCTAAAATCACATCAAATGCAAGTATTTTCAAAGAAATAAGATCGACAGGTAATGTGATGTTACCAACTTGGATCAAACAAGATTTGTAAACAGTGGATGTAACAAAAGTTTCTCCTAACGGAGTCTCAACAGATAAGTCAAAGTCTAATTTCTCCAGAGTCAAGTTCAAACGTTGAGCACAAGCAGGAGAGATAAAAGAATGGGTAGAACCGGTATCTAATAAGGTATAAACTTTACAAGAGTTTATGATTAGCTTATCCGTGATCACCTCGTTTGGGTTTCTTGCATCCAGTCACAACAAACGTTCTTCCAGGAACCGCTGATTTTGACTTGTCCGGAACAGCCTTCGGAGTCACCATTCCCGTTGAACTTGGTTTCGCTACAAGACAATCTCTAGCCATATAACCTTCCTTTCCATAGTTATAACACACCTTGGATTGTTGTGGGAAGTTTGGGATGATGTATCCCTCTTTCCCGCATTTATAACAAACGACTGGTGCTCGTTCTCCTTCCCTAGAAACAGTTAATGTTGGTGTTGCCGTCTTCACATTATCATTGTTGTACCTTCTCTTGAAATCTCCTCTCGACTCGCTTCTTCTATTTTTATGGTCACAATTACCACCAGAGTGGTTACCGTTTTTGTCCGAATGTTTTCCTCCCCGCTGGTTGTCATTGCTCCGATGACTGCTGCCACCGGTATAACCCTGGTTGTGGTCCCTCGGTTGAACATACTCATTATCTCGCTCTAATAATTGAGCCATGTTCACAACATCTGAATATAAAAAAATTTGTGAGAAAAAAGATATTGTCGAATCTCGGGTTTTAGACCTCTTAGAAACATCCGTATCATTCGTTCCTCATTCTCTATAAAATGGAGTGCAAACCTGGATAACTCTGCGAACTTTGCCTCATACTGAGACACAGTCATGTCGTTTTGTTCTAGTCTGATAAACTCTACCTCCTTCATATGACGAATACTTTCAGAAAAGTACTTATCATTGAATAGTTTTTGAAACATTTCCCAAGACATGTTGAGTGCGGCAGTCTGGGTACGCTTCACAGATTCCCACCAGTAATCTGCCTCACCACGGAACATAAATGTGGCGAATGGAATCTTATGTTCCTCCATGCATCCCAAGACATCAAATATCTTGATAATTTATTTAACCCACGTCTGCGCCTTGATCGGATCTGACTTTCCCGTAAATTCTGGTGGTCCCAACTCTTTGAACTGCTTGGCTGTGACAAGTCGTGCGTTGCTATCATTTCCATCCGTATTTTGTACGCGAGTCTCCCTCGTCTGATTTTGCATGAACTGCAAAAAGCTTCTAAACATCCCACCATTCATCATTTGTTCGGTAGTGTTGTTTACAGGAAGAATATTGCCTTCCTGTTGCACGTTCCCCTGGGTGGTGATTAAAGGTGTCTCCACGGTCTCATTCACTCCATTGTGAACATTATCGGCTGCCATTCTCAAATACTGCCATAAAACAAGGGTTAATTAACATATCACATATTAACCATATGCTCCAACTAACCAACCAACCAAATAAGCTTAGGTATAACACACTAGCGAAGGATTACTCGTCTCTCCCCTCCTAGTTCTATTCCCCGATTTTTGCTAGAGACCATATCCCTAAGCTTGATACCAATTGTGACACCCTCAAAATAGGTATACATCACCTATTTTGAGTCGCCAAATACATGGTACAGAAATAACTACAACACCATTACTATAATTGTCGTGTAAAATACGGCAACAAATAAACTGTGAGTTTAAATACAAATATAGTCTTCTAGACAATATCCACACTCAAATAAGTTCTCATTATAATTATTATCACACTATTTTATAAAATAGTGAGGACTGATAACACAACTGACTTGAAATATCACTCTACACCCCGACTAGTTCCCGCTATATTTTCGCCTCCTAAGAAAAATGGAACAAAAAGGAAAAGGGTGAGCTCAACTAGCCCAGTAAAGAATATTATTACTAAGATAATATACAACAAATTATCATTAGTCTTCAACAGGGAAAAATATGATAGAATATAATAGCCAACAAGTTTTAGATCAACAACTGCAGCGGAAACAACAATCCATTAGAAGAGTCAAGTAGAGAATGAATTCTACTATCTTCTAAGATTTAAAAGTCCATCATCAATATTTTATCCCTATAACATCAATCAATATACATCTTGAATCAAATATTCATCTTTGCACTACAGGTCAAAGATATTAATTTGTATCACCAGTTGTTCATGTTCATCTCAACATCTGTTCATCTTTGCACTGCGGGTTAAAGATATTCATCAGTTAATCATTCATCTTTGCACTACAGGCTAAAGATATTCAGTAATATCATCATTTAGGACAGAGGATAATGAAAAATATCTTAAAGAAAATGAATTCTGTGAGACAAAAGAACAAATATTAAGGATTCGTACTACAGTTTATCCAAGTTTAAAAATACTCTATAATAATTAATTGTGGAGCAGAATTCAAAAATAAAGATCAAAATATGGATACAATCAAAAATAGTAACCATAATAGACATCTGAGACAAAGAAGAGAAAATTTCATTTTTCTGTGAATAGTGTCATATTCGTGAATAGTGCCGTATACGTGAATAGTAATCCCGACACAAAAAGGTAGAAATTCTACAATAAAATTCATATCAATATTTCGGCATAATGATATTGAAGAAAATAATATCATTTACGAAGAAAATAACATCCCTTACCTCAAAAGAACAGTACTTCCGACTGAAATATCAGGTATAAGGCTGAAGGAAACTTGCACTGAAAAGCAACTCTCAAAGTATCTAAATACTCACAAAATACGCTCGATAGTATAGAGAGAGAGAAAAAAAAAACTTGTTTCTAGTGTGATTTTCAATTCTAACTAAGCACCATATTTATAGAAAAATGCTAGAACGCCAAAGCAGACTAAATTAATAAAATAATATTATTATTTTTTTTTCTTCTACGCATGCCAACTAAGACCAGCCACCTTTGAACAAAATTTCTAGCACATGTTTTTATAAAAAACAAAAGTAGGTCCCACCCATAATTTTAATAAAAATATTTAATTTTCAAAACTTCTATAATTCATAATAAATAGCTCTTTTATCATAAAAATTCGAATCTCATGTCCTTTTCATAGGAAATTTAATTCTCTACAATTTTGTAGAAGAAAGGTTTTCCAAATTCCAAATAAAAAATGCCCAAAATTCACATACGGACGATTTTTAATACCTTCATTCCGACAAAATACTGATAAAACACCTCAGCATTTATTCCTTCATTTATATCCACATAAAATAAATATATCCATCTTTTATATCCACATAAAATAAATATTCTCTTATCATATAAATCAATAATTAATTATTCACAAGTAATATTATAGAATCACAATAATGACAACCAGGTTGTTCCCAAGAAAGAGGGGGCTTTCCGATAATGATTTTTTCCTTACTGACGCGTAATTAATTGACCAAACCTCTCCTTAAACAGAACTTCCTTAGACATTGCCAATAATGCTATCTAATAATATTATTCAAATAATATGAATTATTGATCTGAAAATGGAGATACTGTGCAGTGACAATTATTGAAACAACAATAATATAAAATATCAACGTAGCAATTATTGAATCAATTAAATAAAATATTGAACAGTAATTACTGTAACAATTATTGAGTAGTGCCTTCTTACGTAAGAATCAATAATCCAACAATACTGTGCAATACCGTGTGCTATTGTGCAACCACGCGTATTATTGTTTTTTAACCACCGGGTATTCCAACAGTGTTAACGGTAATAACTACGCCGTTATTTATAAAAAGTCAAACTTGTCGTTTTCCTTCATCCGATCGTTTTCCGTTATGGGGCCCACAAATGGCTGCGCCGTCATATGAATATTCCTCAACAGCAAGAATATTCCACGACCAAACAAATATTCCCCGACAACAATGAATATTTTATAACAACTTGCTTATTTTGCAAAATGTACACATTTCACCCATAACCAAAGCATTATATCAAATTAACATCTTATTATTCAAAATAATAATTAGAAAAAATTTAATTTTATTTATGAAAAAGTTGGGGTCTTACAACGTGTGTTAGGAAAGACATTTTCAATAGTCTTTTTCATTGCTTTGTCCTGGTCAGTGATTATTACGGTAGGAGTGCGACCATTCATACATGCAAGCTAAGATTTAAAAAGCCAAGTAAACGACTCAACATCCTCACTTCAAATAATCCATATCCTAAAAGTGTAGATTGACCATGATGATTCACTCCAACAAAAGGAGCAAAAGGCATGTCATACTTATTAGTCAAGTATGTTGTGTCAAACGTAATGGCATCCCCGAATTCCTCATACGCTGCCCTACTCCTAGCATCTGTCCAAAATACATTCCTTAGCCTCCCCTCCTTATCCAAATCCATCAGATAAAAGAAATTAGCATTATTAGCTTGCATTTTAAGAAAGTAGTTCTGAACTGCCGTAGCATCCCCATCACCCAGCCTTAATCGTCTCATTTTCTCAATATGATTATAACAGTCTTTCTCTAAAAATGGAACATTCTCATGACCACCAGCTTCAACCAAAAATGAACTAAAGTTTTTATTTGGTCTAATACCTGTCCTATCATTAACTTCAAGTCTCCTTTTAACGTACATCCTTATAACCCTATTTTTCTTATAAAATCTAGATTTTTCTGGGCTCAAAGCATGATTGTGATCAAGGGTTATTTGTGAGACTCGCCACTTACCATCAAGGCATAATACAATCCTAATCTTAGCTTTACATCCTGTTTTACTGTTTGGAGGCTTTTTTAAGACATTCTCTGAATTGCTTATTGTTTGTCCGATTTGAGAGCATGAAAGAACCACATAATTAACCTCCCCATCATCACCCTTTTCCGAAGATCTTTTCTTCATTGGGAACCCTTGTTTGTTACCATATTTAATGTAGTATTCTACACAAGAATCAATATTGTCAAATTCCATTCCTATTTCTGGATCTTTTATATCATCTACAACTACTGCACTCTCCACACACTCAACAAATTTTGAATTATCATTCATATCATTCTCCTCAATATGTTCATTCATTTCTGTACTTAAAGATATATTCAATGATTCTGTTTCTATTTGTGCCCAAAAAAACCTGTACAGAAAAAAAACAAAAACAAAACACTTAATCCAAAATTAGGGATTTTTATCTGTAATGCTTTTTTGAACCATGTATGGAGAGGGTAAGATGATATCAATTAAAAGAGAGAATATTTTTTGTTTGAACCATGTTTTTTGATATCAATTAATCCATTTGTGCACAAAATTAAACCAAGATGATTAAATCTCAAGAGGGAAAAAATGTTACCTGAGATGGAGATCGTCGAACTTAAGAGGGAGGACGGAATGCCCAAGATCGCTAGGATGGGGAGGGAGGATTAAATTTTGTAGTAGATGTTTAGGATGAGCCGATGATTATATTTCGCAAGATTATTTTGGCGGGATGGAACTTCTGTCTCTGCTTGGTGTTACCAGTCTTTCATACTTGTTTCTTTCTTTTGATAGTTGTAGGATGGCTTTTTTAGTCTTTTACTTAACTTTGGGGACCCACGGTCTAATATGTCTGTCCAATATGTTTGTCCGCTTAGACTTATTGTAAAGATAATAGATAAGAGAAGTGATATAGCAAAGCTGTGCTCCATGTAAGGAAAAAAAAGAGGCCAATTTGCATAGTCAGCATTCTGTCCATTTTTTTGCACGGAAATTTTAAGTAATGACCATTTTGTAATTTTTAAAAGTACAGTTATTCGATTATAAAAAAAAAATTTAGGTAACCACGTTAAAAATCGAATCTTAGTACAATGACCCAAAAATGTATTATCCTGATTTAAAATTTATGATTCGGATGAATCAGACAAAAATTTTCACGCGGATAACTCAGTAGAGTTTTTTAGTCCAGACCAATTCTAGCCTACTTTAGTTCATTAAATGCCCACATTTAATCATAATCTTCAGCCTTACTAATTTCGGTCAACACAAGTTTTTAATGCTCAGCAAATAGCTTTATCCCAAAAACCATTTAAAACTCCCAGCAAGTGCTCGGTCGAAAAGGCTATGAGCCTAAGATTATTAATTATATGGCACATGCATGCATAGGATATATATATATATATATATATATATATATATATATACACACACACACACGAGTATATATACATGTTATTTTTAAAACATTTTCCCCCTTTTGTGAAAGTGAATATTGGGAAACGATACGAGATCTCCTTACATTAAGAAATGTTATTTTATGAACTAATTTATTTAACATTTGATATTTAAATTATCAAGGTCAATCAAATCAATTCAATAAGATTTAGAAAATATTTTAGGTCAAAGTAAAATAAGATACTTGAAGTAATTAAAGAATAAAACTATGGAGATGATTCTACCCTTTTAATTAATTTAATTACTAATTATTATTATCATCAAAATAAACTAAAAGTTGGAGACCTATCATAGTGGTTTCTGTATTTATACGTCGTATAAATACTTATGTCTAATACCACTACAACAAAAATGGTTATTTCCAACAGAATATTCCGTCGGAATTAAGCATAATTCGTCAAGTATATGTTAACTCTGACGGAATATTCGGTCAGAAATGCTGTCGAATATAAGCACGTCGAAATTAAGTCCGTCGATATTTCAGTCGGAGATATATATCATCGACCGAACTAACCTCGACGGAATATTCAGTTGAGGTTAATATATAGTTGACTGAATTGCATCCGTCTAGAATAGTCGGTCGATACTAAACATGCCACGTGGCATCTCACAAAAAATTAGAAGTGTCTTAATCTCGACGGAATTCCGTCGAGGATAGTCCTAATTCCATTGACTTTAGCTTTTTTTTAAAAATATTTTTTCTGATTTGGCAATATCCAGGGTAATAATATCCACATTTTTTGTACTTGTAAACCTGTTTTTTTCCAACAGCACATAACACAAAAATATAATCCAAGGCCAACAACAATGGCCAACATGAATATTAATTACCAAGGCCAACTTGATTATGACATTAAACTATAGTTCTAATCAACTAAAGTATATCAAATATGTATTTAAACTAACATAAATATGTTAAACTAAAGTAATGATAAATAAAAGCTACAATACGTCAAAAATCAACTAAACTATTAAAATTTACATCACATTAAGCTAAAAACTAAGTAAATATGTACAAATCATATAAAAAACTACAAAACTATGTCACGGGCCGTCTAAACCGCTCAGTATCGTCTGCCCGATCGTCACCCTGTTAAGACAATATAATGTAACTCATTAGTCCATATATATATATATATATATATATATATATATATATATATATATATATATATATATATATATATAATAGTTAAAGATAACTAATTAAATAAAAATTACATAACATGCAGAATATATACTTGAATTATATTATGAATAGTATACCTGAGTAGTCGAGGGCTGAGTCAGTAACGGCCCAAACGCGTCCAGTAGTAAGGTAACCACCATCCGAACAATCTCGTCGTGTAGAGCGACGAACTGCTCCGGAGGGATACCCGTACTTTCGACGGTGGCACCAGCTGCAATGTCCTGCGTAAGCTGATGGAGGCGAGAACGGCTGGGCAGGTCCCGACGATGGAATAACGGATCCATCTCAAACCTCTCCGAGCAGGCAGCCACAACCCGCTGGAACAAAGCATCGTCTAAGTCAGCGTCCGTATTTGATGGTCCCACGGGGGCTCTCGGACGCAGACGTTGGCTAGAGCTGTGACAACCAAAGAATTTAAATATTTATAAAATCTTAAAATATTGAATTAAGGTTAAATAATAAACCTAGACATAAAATAAGTGAATGGATTTGAGATTTTCGAGAAGAAATTTTGTGAATTTAAAATTTCTGCGGTGAATTATTCAGGATTAACGGTTTAAGTGAATATGTTCTGTGTATATGTGTACAGTATGTGGTTAAGGGTCAAGGGTTGACTAGATAATATATATCAGCAGCAAACCCTAATATTATATTAAGAACGTCAACGTTCAGTTAGAAAATTTTTACGATTTATAAGAAACCCTAAAACCGATTCTGGAAACCCTAATTTCAGTTCTGAGAATTTGAAACCCTAATTTGGGAATTTAAATACTAGTATAAGGTTTAACGTTATTAATTATAACTAAATTAGGGAAAACCCTAATGATTTACTTGAATCCCTAATTTTATTTGGAAACCCTAATTCTTGGGTTATAAACCCTAATTCATAATTATGAAACTTAATTGCTAAATTAGCAATTTTAATTAGAAAATATTAATCCTAATTAGCAAGCTTGATTTGTGATTATTAAATTTTAATATAATTAGAGAATTCTAATTATAATTTAGAAATATTAATTTTCTATTTTTGGAAACCTAGTTTGGAAATCCTAGAATTATTTTTTAAACCTAAAGGGTTAAACCCTAAACCCTAAGGGTTAAATCCTAAACCCTAAAGGATTAAACCCTAAACCTTAAAGGTTTGGACCATTTATATGAATGCCATTAAATTTAATAGTCTAATGACCATTTTGCCCTTTTTGGATTTTTTTAAGTTAGCTTGCAAATCTTGCCATGATCTTGGGTTGGTGACTAACCCTAGCCCTAGCCCTAGCTATGTGTCAATTACCAGCCATCAATTGCAACTAAATACATTGAATCAAGTCATTTATATAGATTAAGAGAGAGAAAATGGTTACTTTCATTTTCATTTTTCTCCAAGCACTTCTCTCTCTAAAATTCGAAAATGGGGAGTGGGAGAGAGTAAGATACAAAGCTAAGATCATGTGTGAGCATCCCAATATCAGATCATCAAGATCAGAATCAAAAATGAAGCATCAAAGTGGTATAAACCCTAATCTTAGAAATCTTATGATTTGATGTTAAATGTTGTTAATGATTGGTTAGATGTGTGTTATAAGATGTCATTTAGTGATCTGGATTGTTAAATCCCAGATCCATAACATCAAAGTGCTCAAAATTAAAGTTTTCAAAAATCTGAAAAAGTTGAAAAAGATGGCCTGACGGCCATATGTCAGTGCCTTTAGATTCATTTGTGTTAATGATTTGAGGTGTTTGAAGTTTTATATGTGTAGTATGCCATGAAGGCTTTAATCTGGAACTGAAATAAAGGTCATATCATGTCTAGATCGATTGTTATAGGCAGTCAAACTGCGTTGACCAAGCATGAAAAAGGGTTTCTGAGTTGCAGTTCTCTGACAATGTTTTACAGGCGCTAGATCTTGTTGTGTTTTGTTAGTTTGGTCATGTTGTTAGTTGGTTGTTTTAGAGGGGTATATTAACTACACATGTATGCTATTAGATCACTTAGATCATAACTGGAAAGAAATATAATCGCGGTCAAACTAGCGTTGACCACCAGCGTATGAAGAAATCTGGAAAACCCAGATTTCTCAAGAACGCGTTCCTGACCCTTACTTTGACCAGCCATGATCTCTTATATATGTTGTTGTTATGATGATCGGTTGTTATAAAATATGACAATATGAAGACATTAGGCAATATCACAGCAAGAATATTCAATATCAATACCAACAGAACCAACAAGTATATATAATTCAACAATACAATTCAACAATTGTATATACTCAAATTTGCAAAATAGGAAGTAATTAACATTAACAAGCTCCAATAACATAAACAAGCTCCAACAAAAATGCACTACAAATTCACTAACAGTCAACTCAAGCATAACACATAGTTTAGGTTATAAAGTTAACCTCTAATCATATGCTATCAAATTTATAAGCCTCGTAAAAATGAAAAGTCGAAAAAAACAAAAAAAAAAAAAAGCATTTTTCTCGTTAATAGTGTTTTTACGACTTTTTCTTGAAAAAACATTTATTACAAATTCCATCTCGCCTTCTCAAATAAACACTATGATGTAATTCAAAATTCTCGAAAAAGTACTTTTATTAGCATTTTATGAATAGCGTTTTTGCGTTTTTCTCTAAAAAAATTATTTTCTCCCAAAAACTCCTAACACTCAAACATAATCACGTAACACATCAACTAAGTCATTAATCGACCTAAATCACATAACATATAACAATATCAATAAAATTTTATTTTATTAGATATTTACATTAAAAAAACCTATTACAAGGTCATCTAATTTCTCGGGTCATCACATTTGATGTTTTTGGATTCTATCCCATAGGGGTCGTTGATCTTGAGTTTTCAGGGAGTATGCCTTGAATTGTTGTCACGAGTCTTTGAATTAGGCTATATTATTCCTTTACTAAATCTAACAACTTTATTATATGACCTTTCAACTCCTTATACTCATCTTAGGACACCATGACCTTGTCGGTTGCTGGTGATTTTTATACGGTTACTTGAGCTAGGTTTCTTTGTTGAATTATTGCTTCCACAATGCTTGAAGATTTCTCGAACCTCTAAATATATTTCTTATTTTTTTCCTACTTCACTTTCTTCTTCCACCATATTCACATTCAGATTAGTTGTCACCTTTGGTTACTCCTCATTATGTACCACGATCTCCCTAACTTCAATCAAGTCTTGTATCTTATGTTTTAAGGTCCAACATTTCTCTACTGAGTGGCCTGGAGCTTTTGAATGATAGGCGTCTTTGATGGATCATAATTCTTTCCTTTTAAGTTTATAGGCAAAGGTAACTTAGTAATTTTCTTTTGGGCTATCAAAAAAGTTTGAATATTCTTAAATGGCTCCCCTTATGGTGTCAATTTCCTATTATGATTACTCTCAAGCCTCAATGGAAGTGATGGATTATTACATTATGCTTTGATGGTAGGCTTATTCCCTATTCCGATCTAACCTTGCAACACGAGGGACACATCCTCTTCTTCCTTCTGACCATTAATATTTGATTTATTCCCATAATTGTTCGAATGTTTGAGTTTTGCCACAACCTTCAGAGTAGACCAATCCTTAACATGTCCTATCTGAATTTTGATCTCGACCATATCCTCGTGCTTGTTCATCTATGAAAAAAGCTTGTCGATTCATGCCAAAACCTTTTCATAGTATAGCAATTCTTGGGTCTCTATAAAGGTGATGAGTAGATTTTTAACCTATGATTTATCCTTATCTAGCTTGATATATTGTTAGTTTTTGAGTATTTCATGTTGCTTTTGATGGGTTTTTGTTCTTATTTTAGGTTATTAAGGTGAACACATCAAAATGCTGGCATTGGAAGAAATCTCAAGTGATTCTGGATATACTATATCATCAACACGGGGCGCGTCGTGAATACAAAGGGAATGGCGCGGGGCGCGCTGCATGGGAAAAAGTTACTGCATCACTAGCGTGGGCCACGCCGCTTTAACGAAGGACCCGTCGCAGAGCGCGCCGGTCGGACGGGGCAGGAGCTAAATTGGTTTATTTTGCATGTACTTGAGTTGTGTTGGGATAAATAACTTATTTATGTAATAAGATCATATGGGGAGTGTGTCAAGGAGGTTATTTCATATTAATTGGGATTCTTTGTTTAAAAACTTGTTGGGTACAATTAGGAGTTTAATTTTTATTAGAATTCCTATGGATGAATTTGACATGGATTAGAATTGGATTTGGTTCTGTTGAAGTGAATCAACTTATGAAAAAGAATAGGGGGCTGAACATATCCCACAATTGATTTACACGGAGAGGGCTATAATTGAGAAGGGGAGATTTTGGAGGAACGAAGGAAGGGAGTGAATTCACGAAGATTGCGAATTTGAAGGGCGAGAAGGGTGGTGTATTATTATTCTTCTTTAATTTCAATTTTTGTAATTGGGATGATGATTTCTTTTATTTATTTAGTATTTAATTCATTAATTATGAACTAAATTACTTTTTAGGCTTGCAATGGATCTTTAATGTTGAATGACAATTATCATGCCTTGATTTAGGTTTAATAAATTATTATTTCAGTTTATCTATTATGATTTATATTAATTTATGAATTGTTTAATCACCAATTTTATGTGAATTTGTATGGATTCGAAAGATGATGTATGAATCTAGACCTAGTCACAATAGCATGTGTTCTTGAATTCTGTAATTTAATGGAATCTTGATTTATGTTAGGATAGAGATATGCCTAGCATCGCATGTAATCTGGTAAGAACTTGGAATTAAACACTTTTTAATTTTAATTCACATTGAGATATAGTGAGTTAGTTAATTAGGGTGTTTGGCTTAATTCTATCTAATTTGTGGATTTAAGTTGATTTGGTATTAGTGCATTGAGAAATGGCTAATTATACATAAGTGTTCATGATTAATAAACTGAGATAGTGAATTAAAATGAACTAAGGTTTGATAATTGGATTGAGACTTAAAGTGAAGTTGTAAGCCTAATTCTTCATTATTTACTTAAAATTACGATTTTTAAGTTGTGTTGATTGATTGATATTTTTAGTTTTTATTAGTTATAATCATTGATTTCGAATAGTTTAATAAAATTGGGTTAATATAAAACTGGTAATTGTCAGGATTAATTTCTTGCTATTCTCTGTGGGAATGATTCTTTTCTTCTCATTATATTATTTATTGACCACGTATACTTGCGTGTAGTACGTAATTAGATTTTACACCAACAAGTTTTTGGTGCCGTTGCCGGGGAACATTTTTGATTTTAATATTTTTTAATATCAGTTTAATTAGTTCAGTTTTACTTAAACAATTTTTCTTTTTATTTTGTTCTTTCCTATTTCAGGTTCTTTGAGTAGTTTATCCAAACTCGGTCTAAAAACCTAGACTTGCTTCCTTTTGAGGATGATATCGAGAAATGTTTTCAAAGGCTAAGTAAGTGGATTAAAGACACGAGGGAAAACTTCGAGAACTCTGATAAGGAAGAAACAATGGTTGTAGAAGACCAAAAAGCGCTAAGGGATTATGCCACTCCCAAGGTGACTGAGCTTCAGTCGAGTATCACCAGGCCGACGATTGCTGCAAACACTTTTGAGATCAAGCCTGGGACCATACAGATGATTCAGAACTTAGTACAGTTTGGGGGATTAGCCAATGATGATCCTAACTAGCACTTGGTCAGCTTTTTGGAGATATGTGACACCTTTAGATATAATGGGGTGTCAGATGATGCAGTCATACTTCGCTTGTTTTCGTTCACACTGCGGGACAAGGCAAAAAGTTGGTTACACTCTCTACCGCCAGGGTCGATTACTACATGGGAAGACCTTGCTCAGAAATTTTTGGCCAAAATTTTCCCACCAGCCAAGACTGCGAAGATGAGAAACGAGATCACCATGTTTGAACAGCAGCATGGGGAATCATTGTATGAGGCATGGGAGAGTTACAAGGAATTGCTCAAAAAGTGCCCACATCATGGATTACCTAAATGGTTACAGATGAACACGTTCTACAATGGGTTGAATGGGAATCTCAGGACTAGTATAGATGCGGCTTCGGGTGGACCATTTATGGCCAAGAGGTACGTGGAGGCATATGAGTTGATAGAAATAATGGCAGCTAACAACTACCAGTGGCCCACGACGAGAATGACACAGCCTAAGGTAGTTGTGGTGTTAGAGGTAGATGGGGTGACAACGTTAGCATCACAGATTTCAGTGTTATCAAAGAAGGTGGATACTTTGTCGGGTGCACAAACTCAGCAGATTGCGGTTATTTATGAATTGTACGCAGGGGAACATCCTACGAAATAATGTGCTATTAACCCAGCTTCAGTACAATTTGTAGGTAGCTACAACAGGATTCCACAGGACATGTATCAGAATGCCTACAATTTGAGGAATAGGAATCACCCTAATTGTTTGTGGAGTAATAACCAGAATCAGCAAGCTCCATGACCTTCTTATACCCCGGTGTTTCAGAATCATCATCAATAAGCAGCTCCACACCAAGAGAAAAAGACATATTTAGAAGAGTTGTTGTTGAAATATATATCGAGCAATGAGGCGGTTATGAAATCACAAGCAGTGGCCATCAAGAACTTAGAGAATCAGATGGGGCAGCTGGCTTTTGCATTGAATAATAGGCCTTAAGGAACTCTACCCAGTGACACGGAGAAAAATCTAAAAGGGAATCATGAGCAGTGTCAAGTGATCATGTTAAGGAGTGGAAAACATCTTGAGGGGCAGAAGATAGAAAATTCGGCTAAAAAAGATGACAAAGAAGGCGAAGACAAAGTGGTTGAGGGGAAACAAGGTGAAGAAAAGCAAGTGGATAAGAGCAAGACAGAGATTGAGTCAGTTGTGTATCCTCCACCACCATTTCAGCAAAGAGTTCAGAAATAGAAGTTAGACAAACAATTTTCCAAGTTTTTAGAAGTTTTTCAGAAACTTCATATCACCATTCCCTTCGCAGAAGCCCTAGAGCAAATGTCAAGTTATGCTAAATTCATGAAGGGTATTCTGTTAAGGAAAAAGAAGTTGGAGGATTACAAAACTGTAGCATTAACAGAGGAGTGCAGTGTAGTTTTACAGAGAAAATTATCTCCAAAGTTGAAGGATCCGGGGACTTTCACCATTCCTTACACAATCGGGAACATGACCTTTAAAAAGTGTTTGTGTGACTTGGGAGCAAGTGTGAACCTCATGCCGTTATATGTCTATACCGAATTGGGTTTACCAGCTCCGAAACCAACAAACATATCTCTACAGTTAGCGGATAGAGCGGTAACGTACCCAAGAGGAATTGTGGAAGATATCTTGGTTAAGGTGGACAAATTTATATTTTCAGCCGATTTTATTATTTTGGATTATGAAGAAGATAAAAACATCCCAATCATCTTATGGAGACCATTTTTGGTTACGGGTAGGACTCTCATTGATGTGCAAAAAGGTGAACTAACCATGAGGGTTCAAGATCAGGAAGTCAAAGTTCAACATGTTCAAAGCTATGAAGTTCCCTACAGATGAAGAAGAGTGTTTCCGGGTGGATGCCATTGACAGGATAGTTAATGAAGACATGGTTAAAAGTTTGGCTAATGATCCATTGGAAACTACACTATTGGGAGATGAAGATTTGGATGATCCAGAGTTTGTAGATTACCTACATATGTTGGATTCTTTACCACGAGTTAGTAGATTCAAGGCACCATTCGAGTCATTACACACAAAAGAAAAAGCTTCGACAAGAATGAAACCTTCATTGGAGGAGCCACCTACACTTGAGCTTAAGTCGTTTCCTAAACACCTCAGGTATGCTTATTTGGGCAATTCTAATACTTTACCTGTTATTATTGCATCTGCGCTTAACGAACTGCAGGAAAGTAAGTTTCTAAGAGTGCTTAGAGAATACAAATCAGCTATAGGATGGAAAATTACAGATATTAAGGGAATCAGTCCATCCTTTTGCATGCACAAAATTCTTATGGAAGAGGATGCAAAGCCAACAGTGGAACAACAGAGACGGCTAAATCCAATCATGAAAGAAGTGGTGAAGAAAGAAATTCTGAACTGGTTGGATGCATGAATTATTTACCCAATTTCAGACAGTGCGTGGGTCAGTCCAGTTCAATGCGTGCTGAAAAAGGGAGGAATGGTCGTAGTAAAGAATGATGATAATGAATTAATTCCGACAAGAACCGTGACCGGTGTTGGGTAAAACCTAATTACGGACAACACGCAAGTATACGTGGTCAACAAGTAATAAAATGATAAGTTAAGTATCGTTCCCATATAGACTAGCAAGAAATTAACTCTCACAATTACCAATTTTCTATTAATCCAAATTTTATTAAACTACTCAATTTCAGAATTATAACTAGAAATATTAAAAATTCTAAAATTTTCAAATAATTAACAACTCTAAAAACTGAATCTTCAGACAAATATTGGAGAATTAGGCTTACAACTTCACTCTAAGCATCACTCGGATTATTACACCTTATTCTAGTTTAATTCACTATCCCAGTTTATTAATCAAGAACACTCAAGTAGAACAAGCCACCTCTCGATGCACTAATACCGTATTAACTCAAATCCACAATTTAGATAGAATTAAGTTAAACACCTTAATTAACTAACTCACTATATCTCTATGTGAATTATAATCAAAGCAGGTTTAAATTCAAGTTCTCTAACCGATTACTTGCGATGCCAGGCATATCTCTACCCTAACATACATCAAGATTCCATTCATTCACAGAATTCAAGAACACATGCTATATTGACTACGTCTAGACTCGTATTTCATCTCTCGAGTTCATACAAGTCCACATAAAATTGGTGATCAAGCAATTTATAGATTCAAACACAAATCAATATAGATAAATTGAGAAATAGCTTATTAAACTAAAAATCAAAATTACATAACCATCGTTCCACTTAAAGATCCGTTATAAGCCTAATAAAGAATTTAGATCATAATTAATGAATTAAATACTGAATAAATAAAAGAAATCATCATCCTGATTACACAAATTGAAATTAAAGGAGAATAGTAATGCACCACCCTTCTCGCCCTTCAAATCTACAATCTTCGTGAAAATCATTTCTCTTCTTCGTTCCTCCAAGCTCTTCCTTTCAATTATGGCTCTCTAAGTGTGTATATCCCCTCTCCAACACTTAGCATAAATTTTTTTATTCACTTCAGCTCTAACACCACCAATTCTAATCCATCTCCAACTCATTACATATGAATTCTAATGGAAATCAAACTCCTAATCAAACCCAACAAGTTTGTAAACATAAAATCCCAATTAACCTGAAATAACCTCTTCAACACACTCCTAATATAAGCATATTACATAAAGAAATTATATCTCCCATCACAACTAAAATTCCAGCACAATAAAAATAGCCAGCTCCTGACCCGTACCGGCGCGCCCTGCGCCGAGTTTAGTATTAAGACAGTGCGGCCCATGCGGTTTATGCAGTAATTTCTCAATCCGCAGCGCGCCCCGGGCCGCTTTGCTTGTCATCATGGTGCGCCCCGCACCGGTCATGCAGAATGTCTAAAATTGCTTAAATTACTTTCCAATGCTAGCATCTTGATGAGCTCATTTATTATCCTACAATCAAGAACAAAAACCCATCAAAAGTAATATGAAATAATCAAAAAACTAACAATATAACAAGCTAAATAAAGATAAATCGTAGGTTAAAAACCTACTCATCAACCGGTTGGAGGGTTTGTATGGACTATAGGAAGCTGAATAAGGCAACCAACAAAGACCACTTTCCTCTACCTTTTATCGATCAGATGTTGGACTGGTTGGCAGGATATGAATTTTATTGTTTACTGGATGAATATTCAGGGTACAACAAAATAGTCATAGCTCCTGAAGATTAAGAAAAGACCACATTCACGTGCCCATATGGCACCTTTGCTTTCAGGAGGATGTCTTTTGGTTTATGTAATGCACCCGCGACGTTCCAACTATGTATGATGGCCATCTTCTCGGACATGGTGGAGAAGAATGTGGAAGTTTTTATGGAAGAATTTTCCATATATGGAGAAAATTTTGATGCCTGTCTAGAGAACTTGGTCATGGTTTTGAAGCGATGCGTGGAAATGAATTTGGTGCTTAACTGGGAGAAGTTCCACTTTATGGTTGAAGAAGGAATAATCTTGAGGCACAAGGTCTCTACGAAAGGCTTAGAGGTAGATAGAGCAAAGCTAAAAATAATTGAGAATCTTCTACCGCCAATTACAGTCAAGGGAATCCACAGTTTCCTCGGACATGCTGGATTCTACAGAAGGTTTATTAAAGATTTCTCTAAGATTACAAAACCATTATGCAGTCTCTTAGAGAAAGATTTAGTTTTCATGTTTGATGAGGATTGTAAGTCAACATTTGAGCAATTGAAAAAAAGTTGACTACAGCTCCCGTGATCGTAGCACCGGATTGGACAATGCCTTTCGAGTAAATGTGTGATGCTAGCGACTACGCAGTAGGGGCTGTTTTGGGTCAACGCCGAGAGAAGATATTCCACGCCATATACTATGCAAGTAAAACCCTTACGGATGCCCAATTAAACTACACAACCACCGAAAAGGAATTACTTGCTATAGTATACGCCTTTGATAAATTTAGAGCGTACTTGATTGGAACAAAGGTGGTGGTATATATGGATCACTCGACGATTCGTTATCTAATCTCAAAGAAGGATGTTAAGCCTAGACTAATCAGATGGATCCTTCTACTACATGAATTTGATTTGGAAATAAAGGATAGAAAGGGGACAGAAAATCAAGTGGCGAATCATCTTTCAAGATTAGAAAATCTGGACAAAGATGGGGTAGATAGGTGTTTAATTAATGAGTTATTTCCGGATGAGCAGTTGTTTGGAGTCAAAGCAGAATTTCCATGGTATGCAGATTTTGTCAATTACTTCGTGTGCAATGTCCTCCCCTTGATCTAACACGTCAACAAAAGAAGAAGTTACTACATGACGTCAAGTGGTATATGTGGGATGAGCTGTATTTATTTAAACAGTGTGCGGACAAAATAATTCATAGATGGGTGACATACAACGAAGTAAAGAATATCTTGTACGAGTGTCATTCATCCGCATATGGAGGACATTATGGGAGTGAGTGAACAGCAGCCAAGGTACTTCAAGCAGGATTCTATTGGCCTACTGTGTTCAAGGATGCCACCAATTCGTGAAAAGTTATGACAGATGCCAAAGGGTGGGCAACATCTCAAAAAGGAATGAAATGCCGCTCAACACAATCATGGAAGTAGAAGTTTTTGATGTGTGGGGAATGGACTTCATGGGACCTTTTTCTCCCTCATTCAATAACTTGTACATTTTTCTTGTTGTAGACTATGTAACAAAATGGGTGGAAGCTGTAGCACTCCCTACAAACGATGCCAAAGTGGTTCTCAAGTTTTTACAAAAGAACATCTTCACAAGGTTTGGCACACCAAGAGCAATTATAAGTGACGAGAGAAGTCACTTCTACAATAAAGCATTCATAACTCTCTTAGCGAAATACGGGGTCAATCATAGGGTTGCAACATCGTATCACCCCCAGACGAGTGGTCATGCTGAGGTTTCCAATAGAGAGGTGAATTTTTTTTAGAGAAGGTGGTAAACCCGAGTAAAAAAGACTGGTCTTTAAAATTGAACGACGCACTATGGGCTTACAGGACAACATACAAAATGCCAATTGGGATGTCTCCGTATCAGTTGGTCTACGGAAAAGCGTGTCACCTCCTTGTGGAATTACAACATAAAGCATATTGGGCAATTCAAAAACTCAACTTCGATCAAACAGCTGCAGGAGAAAAGAGGCTACTTCAATTGAACGAACTTGATGAATTCAGACTGCAAGCATATGAGAACTCGAAGTTGTATAAAAAAAAGTTAAGAAGTGGCACGATCAGAAAATTTTGCAAAGAAAATTCGAACCGGGACAATCGTTATTATTTTTCAATTCAAGATTGAGATTATTTCCCAGAAAGCTCAAATCCATATGGTCGGGACCATTTACTATTAAGAGGGTTTTCCCACATAGCGCCGTTGAGCTGTATAATAGAAATCCACTTGAAACCCTCAAAGTAAACGGGCAAAGATTAAAGCACTATTGGGGTGGCGACATCGACAATGAAGCCATTGCAATTACACTTGCCGATGTACCCTGAAATAAGAGGCACCGTCAGGCTGATGACATTAAAACTAGCGCTACTTGGGAGGCAACCCAAGCTCTAAACCTTTTTTATTTCATTTATTAAGTATATTTTAATTCATAGTATAGTTTAGATATTTATTTTTCATAAAGTAATGACTTAGTTTTGGTATGATTGCAGGAAGCAAAGAAAAAAAAAAGAACATCACCCAGACAATGCACCAATGGCGCGGGTCGCGCCACTAAAGGATTGAATCCGGCACAGGGCGTGCTATCTCAACAGAAACTTTCTGTTTGCCCGGCACGGGGCATGCTACAATTCCCTATACCATGGTGCGGGGCGCGTTATCCTGAGCGAAGTTACTGCCTACCTAGCGCGGGGCGCGCCAATATATGCTATGACACGGCGCGGGGCAAGCCATCCTGGGACAAGTTACTGCTTACCTAGCGCAGGGCGCGCCATCCAAGGCTTATACACGACGCGGGCCGCGCCGCTTGGAGAATCCAGATTCTAAAAACGTATGTGTCGTATCCTTCTCAAACATAACTCCTTACAACACTTATTCTTTTCAAAATCTTACTCCACTAAACTTTTTCCACTCCCTCATAACTCCCATAATGTCAATTTCCACTCTTCCACTTCTTCTACTTCTTCTCAACTCCTCATCCCAATAAACCACAATCACCCATAACTCCTCACACACGTTTCTTCTTCCTCTTCTATTTCAACTCAACTCCCTCAATTAGCCACAATCCTTCTACATATAATCACCAAACTCCAACTCCAAGTCCAATTCCTTCTCTTCACAACTTCTCACAAATTGGAACATTACCCTAAGGTGGAGACACAATATCTTCTTGAAGGTAATCCCAAATTGACTCTAGTTTTTCTTCTTCTTTGTTCCTGAGAATTGGTTGGAGAACCTTGGGAATTTGTTGCCTAAGGATTTCTTTGGATTATTTTATATTTGGGTTTAGAGATTGTTCAAGAAGCCAAGTTTGGGGGTGTTTTGCTTTACGCCCACCAACTGTTTGACAAAATTTCTGAACCAAGTTTTTGCCCCTTAACCTACTAAAAACACCACGTCTTCACATAAGAGACCCCGTCCATCCACTTCTACTGCTCGGGATCAGTATGATCACATAAAATTTGTCAGTGAGGGGGCCAAGGCAAGGTTCAAATCATCCATTGACAAGAAGACGTTGGTACTATAATGGGGATTGAAATTGGATGCCAACCTTGATGGTGATATGGCGCTGATGATTGTGGAGCGTAATTGGTTTCAGTTAGTGGAGCAGCCACTACCAGCGGTGATCAACATTGTAAAAGAGTTTTATGCTAACGCCATGGAACATGTTAATCACATAGTCATGGTACGGGGTAAACTGGTGTCTTTCCATGCCAATGCCATCAACGAGTACTTTGGGCTAGAAACACCTACTGATGGACATTATGAAGATGGCTTGCTTGACTTGGATGAATTGATTGCAAGATTGTGCAAACCGGGGACACAATGGGTTACTCGATCTGGAACAGATGAAAAGATAAGTTTTTCACACTCAGCGCTAAGTCGTTATGGCAAAGCATGGTATGCATTCCTTTGTGCCTGATTGATGCCCACATGCCACCAGAATGATGTGACCAAGGAAAGGGCATGACTGCTATATGGGATTGTACACCACCATTATCGGGTGAATAATTCAATTGTGTTTTATAATGTGGATGTGGGTGAATGTATTCAAGAGTCGATTGATAGGCTGCTACGGGGAAATACCACGGGGGGCCTTCTTCATGGATTTCTCATAACCGATTTGTGCTGCAAAGCTGGAGTGCAGTTGCATCCCTCTGAACCAGTACAACAACCAATGGCTATAAACGACCATGCTACCATTTAGAAGTACAAGGCATGGGAAGGGTCAAGATCACATCCAAGAGGAGAAGGTTATATCATGATTCGCCAACCCTCACCCCCAGTTGCAGCTGATCCAATGGAAGGGCAACAATCTCGAGGTTCACAAAACCAATTCTTGTGGCTGACTCAACGTCAGGATTTAATGCATCAGTACAATGCC
Organism: Panax notoginseng; assembly: GCA_016801055.1. Taxonomy (NCBI): domain Eukaryota; kingdom Viridiplantae; phylum Streptophyta; class Magnoliopsida; order Apiales; family Araliaceae; genus Panax; species Panax notoginseng. The sequence goes on from CM029013.1 coordinate 160,661,358, forward strand.
AATGCTTTCAACACGCTTGCTGATGCCTTTTCTTGCTGTAATCCAAATGTCGGTCCGGTGACCATGCCTGTTCCTCCTATCCTCCCAGCATACCCTCCTTCAGATGACGATGAGTAGTGACTCATCTTTCAGGGAAGTCCTTATGCTTTTATGTGCTTGATATTTTCGTAATGGGGACATTACTTGAATTAAGTATGGGGGGTTTACTTTTGCTTGGTTAAATTTTTTGTGACGATTTCATAATCATGTTTCATAAGTTTTTATAATTGTTTGTTTTTTTTGACGACCTTTAGTCTAATACATTCATTTAGGCATATAAAAAAAATCATGTGTTGCATTTGCATGTAGTTCATTTTGCATGAATCCAACTATTAAATAGTAAAAGTCTATTTTTGGTCAATGATGAGATTGGAATTGTGTAAACGAGTTAGTATTGAGTATTTAGACTTTGATGTGACTTCTTGTTATGAATTGAATCTTTTTCTGTTTAAAACTGGTATAATCAGGTTAGCACTTTAAAACAACTATGTTGACTAATTAAGTTTAAATTGGCACATAACGAAATTCTTAAGGATAATACTAGTTTGAATGAATGAAAGACATGAATAGGCGGAGATGGCTAGATTTAGACAAAAACTTAAGTTTGGGGGAAAAATTTGGGATATATAAGCTCTTATAAGTTTAAAAAAAATAAACACAGTGGCATGCTTGTCTAATTTTGTGGCCTTTGTTACTTGAGTAAGTAAGCCCGAGGGGATTGTCTTTACACCTAGCGCCCTAAAGTCTTAATGGTCTGGGAGTCGTTGGTTGAAAGGTAGTTAAGGTAGCATTGAAAAGCCTAAGAGAATAAGACATTGCACAACCATGAGTATTAAAAAAAAAGAATAAAACAGGAAAAGTGCGAAAAGCCCCCGTAATGAAAAATAAAGCATAAGTATTCTGGATTGGACTCTTGAACTCGGTGAATTTTGACTTTAGTTGGATCTAGCTTGTTCTTAGATTTTATGAGTTTACACTATATGATGCCTTTAAAGAGATCTATTATGTGTCGTATTTGGCATTATATCAGTTAGTTTGGTTGTTGAGCACACATGCACTATATTAGTAAGAATAGTTTAAGATTTGATGAGTGATTGGGAAGTTATTGATTGGTTTAGATATGATGTACTATCGTGTTTGCTTAATTTCTCTAAGGTTGTATGATTAGACTACGTTCTGTCTTAATATTGGATTCGTAGTTATAGAGTAGTTATTTACATTGCATATCACTTTACTTGAGGACTTATTTGATGAGTAGGTTTTTAACCTAAGATTTATCCTTATCTAGCTTGATATATTGTTAGTTTTTGAGTATTTCATGTTGCTTTTGATGGGTTTTTGTTCTTGTTACAGGTTATTAAGGTGAACACATTAAAATGCTCACATTGGAAGAAATCTCAAGCGATTATGGACATACTGTATCATCGACGCGGGGCGCGCCATGAATACAAAGGGAATGGCAGGGGTGCGCTGCATGGGAAAAAGTTACTGCATCACTAGCGCGGGCCGAGCCACTTTAACGAAGAACCCGGTGCGGGGCGCGCCAGTCGAATGGGGCAGGAGCTGAATTGGTTTGTTTTGCATGTACTTGAGTTGTGTTGGGATAAATAACTTATTTATGTAATAAGGTCATATGGGGAGTGTGTCAATGATGTTGTTTCATATTAATTGGGATTCTTTATTTCATAGCATGTGTTCTTGAATTCTGTAATTTAATGGGATCTTGATTTATGTTAGGATAGAGATATGCCTAGCATCGCATGTAATCTGGTAAGAACTTGGAATTAAACTCTTTTTAATTTTAATTCACATAGATATATAGTGAGTTAGTTAATTAGGGTATTTGGCTTAATTCTATCTAATTTGTGGATTTAAGTTGATATGATATTAGTACATTGAGAAATGACTAATTCTACATAATTGTTCTTGATTAATAAACTGAGATAATGAATTAAACTGGACTAAGGTTTGATAATTGGATTGAGACTTAAAGTGAAGTTGTAAGCCTAATTCTCCATTATTTGCTTGAAATTACAATTTTTAAGTTGTGTTGATTGATTGATATTTTTAGTTTTTAGTTTTTATTAGTTATTATTATTGATTTCGATTAGTTTAATAAAATTGGGTTAATATAAAACTGGTAATTGTCAGGATTAATATCTTGCTATTCTTTATGGAAACTATTCTTTTCTTATCATTATATTACTTGTTGACCACGTATACTTGCGTGTAGTGCGCAATTAGATTTTACACCAACAAAAGGTCATAACCATCTCATTTTCATCCATATATAGGAGGGTGGACTTCGGCAACCAGTTTCCTCCAATGCTGGTCATATTTTAAAATATATTATGTTAGCATGGTATACATTGTTGGGTCCTCCATCTAACAGCTTAATCTTTTAGATGAGATGGTTACTTAACATGGTATCAAACCTCTGGGTGTGCAAGGTCATGGGTTCAAATTTTCTCAATTGCACAATTATCTTTCTATTAATTTAATAGTGCAAATGCACTTTAAATTCTCCTTTCTCTATAAAAAAAAGTTGCATTTGAGGGGGAGTGTTAGCATGGTATACTTTTGTAATGTGTAACAAAAGCATGAACTAGGTCTTCCTAACTACAGATTTTGGAGTTGTTCAATTTGGTATACCATGTTTTGCTTTTCCTGTAAGGATTTTGAAATAATTGAATCCTAAAGTTTTTATTCTTCACATAAGAGTCTAATTCTACAATGTAGACTTTCAAATGGATATAGGGGTCGCCCAACCCGTCATACATCACGAAGTTTGGCACTTGAAATATGTTAGGATATCGAGCGCTCCTAGAAAGATATTGAGATTTAGATAGGATACACTTCCATATGAACAAATGTGTATAGAGATCGAGATAGGATACACTTCCATAAGAACAAACACATTTGACAGAGCGCAAAGTATCTTCCATCTAACGCATCTTCTTCTTGAGCACCGTCCTGTCACTATCCTCGAAAATGTTGATAACTTCCTTTAAGGGGGGAATACTTAGTTAACTATAGTTTAGTAAAGGTCATTTTTTACCTAAGTATTAAAGTTCAAAGGTTTTTTGTTTAATAATAAGAGTTCATGGGTTATATTAAAAATATATATAGAGTTTAATAGTTTTCTAGGTTATTAATTCTTTGAAAAGAAAAATAATAATTACAAGCTTACCAACTCCGTGCAAAACACAGACGATATCAATAATATTTTATTATGTTAATTATTAAGATAAGTAATTAAAAAAATTAAAAGAATATTTGTAGTTATTAAATTATCAAATATTTATTTAAAAATAAATTGTTAAATATATATGATAGGTTCCTTCGATCAATTATTAAACAAAACATTTGAGTGGAGTGTAAATTTATTTAGTTATAATTATAAGAAATAATTATATCAATATTTTTTACATTTGTAATAGAATTAGATATTAGTGTTTATATTGACAAAATTTTCTTGAAATTATAATTCGAATAGAATTATGAAACTTAAGTTTTAATTTAGTTATGACAATTAGTTAAAAATGAATTAACCAATTATAATTTTTAACTAATTTTACGGTTACTATGTTTCCAAAAAAACTTCACATATATTTTTTTATACAATTATTTGAAAATATTTCAAGTTTAAATGAAATTTAATTTTGTTAGGACATTAATTTAATAATGAAATTTAAAACTAATATTAATATACTTAAATAGTGTGTAAGAGATCTTTTTGATATCTTAATATTTTAATAAAATCGTAATAATAAAATTATCCTACATAAAATTTGGTAAGATATATATTATCTTGCATAAATTGGTAATAAAATTGTCTTGAAATATGTTTGGTAAAATTTAAAATAATTTTTTTAAAAGTTTTATTTCTTATTAGAGATATAAAAACATAAAACATTTTTTTTCTAATAGGTTGGAGGATTTTTTTTTGAATACATTATAAATTTGAATAGTATTTATACTAATTTAAATAAAAAAAAGTTTAATAAAAAATTTATAAAATTAAATTTGTGTTTTTAATTATATAGTTGATTGATTATAGAATGGAACTTAATAAAGAATCTCTTGTCCCTAAATTGCGCAAAGCAACACCACGTTTATTGCCAATCTCTAAGGGTGTTAGGGAGAAATTAACAAGGATGGATGTAAGACCCCAACTTTTATAAATAAAGATGAATTTTTTTTATAAATATCATTTTTGAATATTATGGAGTAAATTTGATATAATGATATAGTTGTGGGTAATATTTATAAATTTTGCAAAGTACGCAAGTTGTTATATAATATTCGATTGGTCGGAAAATATTCTTTTTGTCAGGAAATATTCGTACGACAGTACAATCATTGGTGGACCCCACAACAGAATTATTGTCGGATTGAGAAAACGACAAAAATATTTTATGAAAATAACGGCGGAAGTTTTACCGTTAATACTGTTAAACTACTCGGTAGTAAAAGTACAGTAATACGCGTGGTTACATAGTAGCACACGGTATTGATTATTGATGCTTACGTGAGAACTCACTCAATTTTGCTTATTAGTTGGACCTCCATTTACCCATTTTTAAAATAATCGGTAGGAAGTTATTCAGTATATATATATATATATATATATATATATATATATATATATATATATATATATATATATATATATATATATAATATTGGTGGGGGCATGAGTGGGGCTAGTGTTGCCCACATGTTGGTAAAAAAAATGGGATGTCTCGATTGGTGGAAGAAAAAGGGTCAGGAGGGAGTTAGCATTATTATTGTTATATGGTATATTATACATATATGCCAACTTTGTTGACAATTGGGGCAGGAAGGAGAATCAGATCATGGGAGGGTATCCCGTGAGATTTGTAACACATGCTATATATATATATATATATATATATATATATATATATATATAATATTTTATTTAAAAGATTTTAGTTTAAATATGGACCGTCCGATTAAAAATAAATCAATCTGGACCGTTCATGAATTAGTTACTATGCAGTCCATTCTTCTATAAATAGAAGCTCATTCCTTCATTATTTCTTACGAATTCACTAAAACTCTAGAGAGAGAAATTATAGAGAAACTATAGAAAGGTATTCTGCTACTTCCCTACTCTTATATCCAGTTTCTTTTACGATAAGGGATATTATTTCTTTTATATTCATGAAAAGAACTTCTGTTATTCCATTCTTTATTATTCTGCTGGAATAACCAGTATACGCGGACTACCCTATACTTGGTGACATTCTTCTATTATTCCGTCTTTATTATTATTCTGTTGGAATATCTTGTCTGTGCGTTTTACGCCGGACCTGGTTCTGTCTTTATTATTCTATTGAACATCATGTCTGTGCGTTTTACGCCGGACCTGATTTCGTCTTTATTATTCTGTTGGAACATCCTATCAGTGTGAATTTCGCCTGACCTAGTTCCGTTACTTATTATTCTGTTGGAATAACCTGTCTATGCGAAGTACTGCATGCATGGTAATTTCTTTTGTTATTCCATTCGTTATTAAACTCAGTTGGTTAAAGTTTTGACTTCTATACTCCATGAAATTAGTGGAATATCCTTGATATTTGCGCTTCATCCAGTATATTTTCATGAAAATATTCTTCCGAGCATTCTTGAATTTTACTGCACAAAGCAGTATCATGTTGACAATTTGGACGTTATTGGTTCCTGGATTAATTAATTCTTGAACTTGTTTTATTGAATTCTTATATCATTGTCATCATCCTCATGTTTATATTTTATTGAAAGTCATCTGTGGCATGTAGAGATGGACTGGGTATGATTATAACCAGGGATTATTCGGTGTAATCATGACCGTAATGTTACAAATGATGTGATAAAAGTCCTCATAGTGCATTGATGGACAGTTGTTGGCATGATCATGACCATTAATGAATACACGAATGTCCTTGGCCCGTAGTGCATGGATAATTTGTGGTCGTGATACTAAAGAATATCTTTAGCCGTAGTGCAGGGGTGATTCGATGATGTGGATTATTTATTAAGCTGAGTCTCCGTGGTAAAAGTGATGAAAAACCTTTTAAATCATAAAAGATAGTAGATTTTATCCTCTACTTGACTCTTTTAATGGATTGCTTGTTCCGCTACAGTTAAACTTGATGTTTGTTATATTGTATCAGTTTAACACTGTTTAAGGCTAATGATAATTTATTCTGCATTATCTTAGTCATAATATTTCTTATTGGGCTAGTTGAGCTCGCCCTTTCTTTCACTGTTCTCTTTAGGAAATGAGAATATAGCTGGGACGAGTCGGGGAACGGAGTGATGGATCAGATGATAGTATTAGTGGTCCTCACTATTCTGTTAAATAGTGTGACAATAAATGTAATGAGGACTTATTCTTAGAGTGGATATTTTTTAGAAGACAATATTTGTATTGAAACTCACAGCTCTCTTGTTGTATATTGAAGATTGTATTTGTATTCTGTACCATGTATTTGGCGACCCAGAATAGGTGATGTATACCTATTTTGGGGGCGTCACAGTTGGTATCAGAGCCTAGGGATATGATCCCTGGCTAAGATGTGAGACTAGAACTAGGAGGAGAGAGACATGGAATTTCTTCGCTAGTATGACCTACCTAAGTTTATTTAGTATTTAATTGGTCGGTCAGAGTATAGTGATAATCTGTTACATGTCAATTAACCTTTGTTTTGTGGCAGTATCTGAAAATGACATCTGAGAATGTTGAGAACAGCAATGGAGCATAGGAGACCGTTGAGTCTCCACATGTCAATAATCAAGAGAATGTGCATCAAGAAGGCGACAATCCTCATGCAAACACAACACTAACCAAATGATGAATGATGGAATATTCAGAGGCTTTATGCAATTCATGCAACATCAGGCGAGAGCGGCTCCTATCCAAAATATAGGTGGAAACACTAGAAACTCTCGGACGGTCACCGCTAAACAGTTCAAGGAGTTGGGACCACCGGAGTTTATTGGAGAGCCAAAACCACTTAAGGCGGAAGCATGGATAAAGCAGATCACCAAGATATTTGATGTCTTGAGATACTCCGAGGAGCAAAAGGTTCCCTTCGCCACCTTCATGTTGCGTGAAGAGACAGATTACTGGTGGGAATCTGTAAAACGTACCCAGCCTGAAGCACTCAAGATGTCTTGGGAGAAGTTCCAAGAGCTATTCAATGACAAGTACTTTCCCGAAAGTATTCATCACATAAAAGAAGTAGAGTTCATCAAGTTGGAGCAGAATAATATGACCGTGTCGCAGTACGAAGCGAAGTTTGCCTAGTTATCTCGGTTTGCGTCCCACTTGGTGGATAATGAAGAGAGAATGACGCGAATATTTTTAAGAGGTTTAAAGCCATAGATACGTCAACATCTTATTTCTCATAAACTGTGTTTGTATTCAGATGTTGTAAATAGGGCTCAGTTAGTAGAGCGCGATAACGAGTCAACGCAATCAAAAGAGAGAAGCGGTAAAATGATAATACCAATGAGAGCAGTCATCGAAGCGGTGACAACAAGCGTGGAGGGAATCAACAGGCCAGAAGTAGTAACCACTTCGGTGGTAATCAGGGCCAAAACAATAAGAATGGACATTTCAAGAAGAGGAGATTCAACAATGATGGAAGGATGTCAGCACCAGCACCCGTTGTTAAGGAAGGAGAACGACCACCTATCATATGCTTCAAATGCGGAGGGGAGGGACACATCAGTCCAAACTGCGCGATGCCGTCCAAAGCATGTTATAATTGTGGAAGAGAAGGTCACTTAGCCCGATTTTGTCGTTCACCGAAGACAAGTTCAGCCAGGATGGAGGCACCAAAGGCCGTCCCAGAAAAGTCAAAGCCGGTAGTGCAAGGGAGAGCGTTTGTTGTGACCTCCCAGAAAGTAAGGAACCCGAATGAGGTCATCACGAGTAAGCTTATCATAAACTATAGCGAAGTCTATACCTTATTTGATACCGGTTCTACCTATTCTTTTATTTCTCCTACTTGCGCTCAACGATTAAATTTGACTCCGGAGAAATTAGACTTTGACTTATCTGTGAAAACTCCGTTGGAAGAAACCTTCATTACATCCACTATTTATAAGTCTTGTTTGGTTCAAATCGGTACCCTCACATTACCTGTCGATCTAATTTCATTGAAAATACTTGCATTTGATGTGATTCTAGGGATTTATTGGTTAACTACTCATCATGCTAAAATTGATTATTTTTGTAAGGTTGTTAGCTTTCATATTCCTAATCAACCTATTATGTGAATTCAAGCGACCAAACCATTAAAATCAATCACGGTCATCTCAAGCCATAAAGTTATTCGTTTATTAAAAAACGGATGTCAAACTTTCTTAGCTCATGTCACAGATCTAAACAAAAATACGTCAGTTTTGAATAATATTTCTGTTGTTAATGAATTTTCTGACGTATTTCTTGAAGAAATTCCTAGCCTACCCCCAGAGCGTGAAATTAAATTTTGTATTGACCTTGAACCCGGTACAAAACCCATTTCTAAAGTCCCATATCGAATGACTCCTATTGAACTTCAGGAGTTAAAGACCCAACTGCGGGAATTGTTAGACATTGGCTTTATTCGTCCTAGTACTTCTCCTTGGGGTGCTCTTGTTCTATTTGTGAAGAAGAAAGATGGGAGTATGCGACTTTGTATTGATTATCGGGAGTTGAATCATGTCACCATCAAAAATAGGTACCCATTGCCACGTATTGATGACCTGTTTGACCAGTTGCAAGGAGCCAAATTCTTTTCAAAGATTGATCTTCGTTCCGGATATCACCAACTGAAGATTAGAATAGATGACATTCCAAAGACGGCTTTCAGAACTCGGTATGGGCATTATGAATTCCTAGTTATGTCATTTGGATTGACTAATGCTCATGCTGCCTTCATGGATCTGATGAACCGAGTATTTAAGGAATATTTAGATCACTTTGTGGTTGTCTTTATTGATGACATCCTTATTTATTCCAAAAGTCATGAAGATCATGAGCAACACTTGAGGCTGATACTCCAAAAGTTTCGTGAATACAAGCTTTATGCCAAGTTGAAGAAATGCGAGTTCTGGCTTGAGTAAGTAGCATTCCTTGGACACGTAGTATCAAGTCATGGAATATCTGTTGACCCAACAAAGATTGAAGCTATTCAAAGCTGGGAGCAACCTAAATCAGTGATCGAAGTACGTAGCTTTCTCGGCTTAGCTGGTTATTATCGGAGATTCGTAGAAGGGTTTTCTCGAATCGCTACTCCACTAACTCAGCTGACTCGAAAAGATAAAAAGTTCGGTTAGAGGGAGAAATGTGAGAAGAGTTTCCAAGAACTCAAAAGGAGACTCATTTCAGCACCTATTCTGACAATACCATCTGGTTCGGAGGGATTTATCATCTATAGTGATGCTTCGGACAAAGGGTTAGGATGTGTTCTCATGCAACATAGGAAAGTCATAGCCTATGCATCACGACAACTCAAAGAATATGAGGAATTATCCTACTCATGATCTAGAGTTGGCAGCTGTTGTATTTGCACTAAAGATTTGGAGGCATTACTTGTATAGGGAGAAAGTGGAGATCTTTACGGATCATAAAAGCCTCAAATATTTCTTCACTCAAAAGGAACTCAACATGCGACAACGACGTTGGCTTGAACTATTGAAAGATTATGATTATACCATTCAATATCATCCTAGAAAAGCGAACGTGAAAGCTGACGCATTGAGTAAAAGATCATATGCGGGTACGAGTGCGATATTGTCAACGCAAAGGCCCATTTTGTGTGACTTGCAAAGGATGGAGATAGAGTTAAAGACTCCAGGGACCCATGTGATGATGGCGAATATATGAGTAGAACCGACTTTAATCGATAAAGTTAAAGCTGCTCAAGCTACAGACCTGGAGCTGATGAGTATGAGAAAGAAAGTGCGAGAAGGTGCTATGCCGGAAGCAAGAATCGATGAAGAAGGAATACTTCGAGTTAACTCCAGACTTTGTGTTCCTAACAACCCTGATTTAAAGTATAAAATCATGATGGAAGCGCACAACACACCATTTGCAATCCATCCTGGGAGTACCAAAATGTATCGTGATCTTCATCATACATTTTAGTGGAGCAATATGAAGAGAGAGATAGCGCTGTTTATCTCAAGGTGTCTAACTTGTCAACGAGTCAAGACGGATCATCAAGTACCAAAAGGTCAATTGCAACCACTTGAAATTCCAGAATGGAAGTGGGAGCACATTACCATGGATTTCGTTATCGGTCTTCCCAAGGTTTCTCAAGGCATAGATGCAATTTGGATCATTGTTGATAGATTGACCAAGTCTGCTCACTTCTTACCTATACGAGAAACTTATACACTTGAACGTCTTGCTCGTATATACATAAACGAGGTTGTAAGATTGCATGGTATGCCAGTATCCATAGTTTCTGATTGAGACCCAAGATTCACTTCACGATTTTGGGTTAGTTTACAAAAAGCTATGGGCACAAATTTACGATTTAGTTTGGCATATCATCCTCAGACGGACGGACAATCAGAGAGGACTATTTAAACTCTTGAAGATCTATTAAGACTCTGTTTCCTTGATTTCAAGGGAAGTTGGGACAAGTTCTTACCATTGGTGGAGTTTTTCTACAACAACAGTTATCAAGCAAGCATTGGCATGGCTCCATTCGAGGCGTTGTATGGAAGAAAGTGTCGTTCTCCAGTATGCTAGGATGAGGTGGGTGAAGCAACGTTGTTGGGATCGGAGTTGGTACGTATGACTACGAAAAAGATTCAAACGATCCGACAACATATAAAAACCTGACAAGATCGACAAAAGAGTTATGCTGATCTTCATCGAAAGGACGTGAAATTTGATATAGGAGATCATGTGTTATTACGAGTTGCTCTGTGAAAAGGAGTTACGAGATTTGGAAAGAGAGAAAAGCTCAATCCTCGATTCATCGGCCCATTTTTAATCCTTGATCGAGTAGGAACTGTGGTCTATAGACTCGCTTTACCGCCAAGTATATCTCGTGTTCATAACATTTTTCACGTATCTATGTTATGTAAATATGTGAAAGACCCGAACCATATTATTGAGTTAGAACCGGACGAAATAGCGGAAGATTTGACGTATGAAGAGGTTCCTTTTCAAATCTTGGATAAGAAGGAACATATTTTACGCTCCAAGGTTATACCTCAAGTTAAAGTTTTGTGGAGAAATCACGATGTTGAGGAAATGATCTGGGAGTTAGAATCTGAAATGAAATCAAGGTATCCTTACCTCTTCGAGATACCAGGTACGTACCCTAATTTCGAGGGCGAAATTTCATAAGAAGGGGAGGTTGTAAGACCCCAACTTTTATAAATAAAGATGAATTTTTTTTATAAATATCATTTTTGAATATTATGGAGTAAATTTGATATAATGATATAGTTGTGGGTAATATTTATAAATTTTGCAAAGTACGCAAGTTGTTATATAATATTCAATTGGTCGAGGAATATTCTTTTTGTCAGGAATATTCGTACGACGGTACAATCATTAGTGGACCCCACAACAGAATTATTGTCGGATTGAGAAAATAACAAAAATATTTTATGAAAATAACGGTGGAAGTTTTACCATTAATACTGTTGAACTACTTGGTAGTAAAAGTACAGTAATACGCGTGGTTACATAATAGCACACGGTATTGATTATTGATGCTTACGTGAGAAGTCACTAAATGTTGCTTATTAGTTGGACCCCAATTTACCCATTTTTTAAAATAATCGAGAGGAAGTTATATATATATATATATATATATATATATATATATATATATATATATATATATATATATATATATATATATAGTGTTGCCCACATGTTGGTAAAAAAATGGGATGTCTCGGTTGGTGGAAGAAAAAGGGTCAAGAGGGAGTTAGCATTATTAGTGTTATTAGCATTATTATTGTTATATGATATATTATACATATATGCTAACTTTGTTGACAATTGGGGCAGGAAGGAGAATCAGATCACGGGAGTGTATCCCGTGAGATTTGTAACACATGCTATATATATATATATATATATATATATATATATATATATATATATATATATATATATATATATATATATATTATTTAAAAGATTTTGCTTTAAATATGGACCGTTCGATTAAAAGTAAATCAATATGGACCGTTCATGAATTAGTTACTATGCAGTCCATTCTTCTATAAATAGAAGCTCATTCCTTCATTGTTATTTCTTACTAATTCACTAAAACTCTAGAGAAAGAAATTATAGAGAAACTATAGAAAAGTATTCTGCTACTTTCCTACTTTTATATCTAGTTTCTTTTACGGTAAGGGGTATTATTTTTTTTGTATTCATGAAGAGAACTTCTGTTATTCCATTCTTTATTATTCTGCTGGAATAACCAGTATACGCGGACTACCCTATACTTGGTGACATTCTTCTATTATTCCGTCTTTATTATTATTCTGTTGGAATATCATGTCTGTGCATTTTATGTAAGACCCCAAATTATTAATAAATGAAATTTAATTTCCTCTATTTATTATTTTGAAATAGTAAGGGTTGATTTGATTAATGTGGTTAGTTATGGGTGAAATGCGCAAATATTTTAAATAAGCAAGTGGTTATAAAATATTCATTGTTGTCGGGGAATATTCGCTTGGTCGTGGAATATTCTTACTGTCGGAGAATATTCGTACGACGGCGCAGTCTTTTGTGGGCCCCATAACGGAAAGCGATTGGATGAAGAAAATGACAAAAATAAGTTGTTTATAAATAACGGCGTAGTTGTTACCGTTAATACTGTTGGAATACCCGGTGGTTAAAGCACAGTAATACGCGTTGTTGCACAGTAGCACACGATATTGCACCAATTATTGATTCTTACGTAAGAAGGCACTACTCAATAATTGTTACAGTAATTACTGTTCAATATTGTATTTTATTGATTCAATAATTGCTGCGTTGATATTTTATATTACTGTTGTTTTAATAATTGTCACTACACAGTATTTTCTATTATCGGAACAATAATTCATATTATCTGAATAATATTATTAGATAACATTATTGGCAATGTCTAGAAAGTTCTGTCTAAGGAGAGGTTTGGTCATCTAATTGCGCGCCAGTAAGGAGAGATCCTTATTAGAAAGCCCCCTCTTTCTTGGGAACGGCCTGGTTGCCAGTACTGTGATTCTGTAATATTATTTGTGTATAATTAATTATTGATTTATATGATGAAGAAAATATTGATTTTATGTGGATATAGATGGAAAAAAAATTTAATGTGACAATTGTTGAAAATTAATATTTTATCTTTTTCTGATAAAATAATTCATTTAAATATATTATTTTAATAATATATTAATGGTGATATTTTTACAATGAATGTGGGATATATGAATAAATGAGGAGAAAAAGTATTTTTGTTGAATTAAATGTTTAACACATGTTTTGTGTGTTGGTGGACACAATTCTTGACCGAAAATTTATTATTGACTGAAAAATCGCCCGTTTATGGATTTCGGTCAATTTCTATTTAGAATTTGGAAAAACTTTCTTCTGCAAAGTTGTAGAGAATTGAATTTCCTATAAAAACTCGCGAGATTCGAATTTTCTGATAAAAGGGCTATTTATTATGAATTTTTGAAGTTCCGAAGTTCCGAAATAATTGATTTTTGGAAGTTTTAATTATTTTTATTAAGAAAAACGTTTTTGACATTTGAGTGGCACATGTTAATGGTGTAAATCAGCTGATGTGGTGTGCTAAGGAAATTAAGAAAATTATATTATTAATTTATTAAATTTTCTGCTTTGGTGTTCTAAGCATTTTCCTATAAATAGGGTGCTTAGGTTAGAATTAAAAATCACACCAGAAACACAAGTTTCTCTCTCTTTCTCTCTCTATATTAGTGAGCGTATTCTTGTGAGTATTCTAATACTTTGAGTATTGCTATACGGTGCAAGTTCAAGTCATAACCTATATCCGGTGTTTCAACTAGAAGTACTGTTTTTACTGAGGTAAGGGATGTTATTTCTTCTTAAATGATATTATTTTCTTCAATATCATTATGCCGAAGTATTGATCTGAACTTTTTATCAAAATTAGAACTTTTCATCTCGGGGTTACTATTCATGAGTTACTATTCATGAGTTACTATTCACGAGTTACTATTCACAAGTTACTATTCACCAAAAAATAAAAATTTCTTCTTTTCGTCCAAAATATCTATTCTGTATACTAACTTTGATTGTATCCATGTTTTGATCATTCTTGAATTTTACTCCACTATGATTATTTATGAGGTATTTTTGGACATGGAATAGCTGAAATACGAATCCTTAATATTTATTATTTTGTTTCACTGGATTCGTTTCCTTTAAAATATTTTTCATCATCCTCAGTCCTAAATGATGATATAATTGAATATCTTTGGCCTGTAGTGCAAAGATTGATGATTTTTGATGAATATCTTTGGCCCGTAGTGCAAAGATGAACAGGTGTTGAGATGAACATGATCGACTGGTGATACAAATGAATATCTTTGGCCTGTAGTGCAAAGATGAATATTTGATTAAAGATGGTTATTGATTGTTGTTACAGGGATAAAATATTGATGATGGACTTTTAAATCTTAGAAGATAGTAGAACTTATTCTCTACTTGACTCTTCTAATGGTTTGCTGTTTCCGCTGCAGTTATTGATTTAAAACTTGTTGTCTATTGTATTCTATTAAATTTTTTCCTGTTGAAGACTAACGATAATTTGTTGTATATTATCTTAGTCATAATATTCTTTACTGGGCTAGTTGAGCTCACCCTTTTCCTTGTTGTTCCATTTTCTTCTCAGGAGGCGAGAATGTAGCGAGTACTAGTCGGGGTGTGGAATGATGGTTCAAGACAGTTGTTTTAGTAGTCCTCACTATTTTATAAAATAGTGTATCAATAAGTATAATGAGTTCTTAATTGAGTATGAATACTGTCTAGATTACAATATTTGTATTTAAACTCACAGTATATGTGTTGTCGTATTTTGCACGACAATTATAATAATAAAGTTGTAGTTATTTTCTGTACCATGTATTTGGCGACTCAGAATGGGTTGGATGGATTGGACCTATTTTGGGGGCGTCACATTTTACGCCGCACCTGGTTCCGTCTTTATTATTCTGTTGGAACATCCTGTCTGTGCGTTTTACGCCAGACCTGGTTCCGTCTTTTATTATTCTGTTGGAACATCCTGTCGGTGTGAATTTCGCCTGACCTGGTTCCATTACTTATTATTCTGTTGGAATAACCTGTCTATGCGAAGTACCGCATGCATGATGATTTCTTTTGTTATTCCATTCGTTATTAAACTCAGTTGGTTAAAGTTTTGACTTCTATACTCCATGAAATTAGTGGAATATCCTTGATATTTGCGCTTCATCCAGTATATTTTCATGAAAATATTCTTCTGAGCATTCTTGAATTTTACTGCACAAAGCAGTATCATGTTGACAATTTGGAAGTAAGTTATTGATTCCTGGATTAATTAATTCTTGAACTTGTTTTATTGAATTCTTATATCATTGTCATCATCCTCATGTTTATATTTTGTTGAAAGTCATATGTGGCATGTAGTGCATAGATGGACTGGGTATGATTATAACCAGGGATTATTCGGTGTAATCATGACCGTAATGTTATAAATGATGTGGTAAAAGTCCTCATAGTGCATTGATGGACAGTTGTTGGCATGATCATGACCATTAATGAATACACGAATGTCCTTGGCCCGTAGTGCATGGATAATTTGTGGTCGTGATACTAAAGAATATTCTTGGCCGTAGTGCAGGGGTGATTCGATGATGTGGATTATTTATTAAGCTGAGTCTCCGTGGTAAAAGTGATGAAAAACCTTTTAAATCATAAAAGATAGTAGATTTTATCCTCTACTTGACTCTTTTAATGGATTGCTTGTTCCGCTACAGTTAAACTTGATGTTTGTTATATTGTATCAGTTTAACACTGTTTAAGGCTAATGATAATTTATTCTACATTATCTTAGTCATAATATTTCTTACTGGGCTAGTTGAGCTCACCCTTTCTTTCACTGTTCTCTTCAGGAAATGAGAATATAGATTGGACGTGTCGGGGAACGGAGTGATGGATCAAATGATAGTATTAGTAGTCCTCACTATTCTGTTAAATAGTGTGACAATAAATGTAATGAGGACTTATTCTGAGAGTGGATATTGTCTAGAAGACAGTATTTGTATTGAAACTCACAGCTCTCTTGTTGTATATTAAAGATTGTATTTGTATTATGTACTATGTATTTGGCGACCCAGAATAGGTGATGTATACCTATTTTGGGGGCGTCACAATGGATTTAAGGAAATACAACTGTATATCTTCCACCATCTTCCAAAATTTCCAAATATTCAGAATATTCATTATGCTCGTTGATTGAGTGAACTTTCTTTCTACATTTATATTAAATAATCCCATTTTTTGCTAACTTGATTACCAAATAATGTTAGATGAATTATGTTTAGGAGTGTTTTATGTAAAAAAATTGGTTGAATGACACTTTTGTCTCTCCAAGTTGCTCGTCAATAAAATTTATTTTTCGCTAATTAGGTCTTTAAATTAACATTTTTTCAGGTTTCTATTCTTTTTAACCCAATTTAACCCAATCTGAGCCATTTTTACCAAATTTTGACCCCACCTAGTTTGACCAAACTCCAATTTTAACCAATTAATTTTTTTAGAAAAAATAAAAAAGTTTTAAAATAATTTTTAAAATAATAATTATTTTAAAATAAAATATTATTTTCAAAAAATTTAAATAATAGTAATTTTTTATATTTTAAAATAAAATATTATTTCTAAAAAGTTTTAAAATTAATTATTATTTTCAAGAAAAAAATATTATAAACCTTATTTTTTTTAAACAAAAATTAGTAAAGTTTCATAAAATATAGATTCAAAAAAATTAAAGTTTAACATTTTTAATTCTTAATTATTTTGATGAAAATTTACACATCTTTTTAAAAATAAAATTTTCTAATTTTGTTTTATGAAAATAAAGTTTTTTTTATTTACTTTTTTTGCGTAAATATTTTATGAAACTTTACTCATTTAAAAAAAATAAACATCTATAATTTTTTTTTTGGAAATAATGTTTTTTTTTAATTTTATTTGTTTGAATCTATACTTCATAAAACTTTACTCATTTTTTTAAAAAATAAAATTTTATTTTATTTTCCTGAAAATAATAATTATTTTAAAAACTTTTTAAATTTTTTTAAAAAAAATGTTTTTTTATTTATCTTTTACTGTTTTTTGTATTTTAATTTCAGCTTTTAGTTTTTGTTTTTAAAAATTCTAATATTAAGAATACATAAAATAATGGTAAAGACATAAATTTTTATATAAAACAATGAATAAAATCTACTAATAAAGTTTAATTTTCTTATTTAATTTTTTTGAATCTATATTTTATAAAATTTATTCATTTTATGAAAAAAAATAGAATTTCTAATATTTTTTCCTAAAATAATAATAATTTTTAAAAATTTTAAAATAATAATTATTTTTAATATTTTAAAATAAAATATTATTTTTAAAATAATTTTAAAACTTTTTAGTTTTTTTTTTAAAAATTAATTGGTGAAATTGAGATCAGATCTAACTAGGTCGGGTTAGGTCAAAATTTGATCATAATGGGTCGGGTTGTGGTCAAATTGGATAAAAAGAATGAAAATGTTAAAAAATGTCACTTTAAGGACTTAATTTACGAAAAATAAATTTTAGAGATGACTTTAAAAGTTAATGACAACTTAGAGGGACATCATTGTCATTCAGCCGAAAGATTTTAGATGGAAAACTATTGGGAGAATTTAAAATATACTCTCTTCATTCTAAACAATAAGATTAAAATTAATTTGATATATAGATAATTTTGTTATTTTATTCTCTTTCTGACTTTTATCTTAGAACGGAGGGAGTATAAATTTAGTATATTTAAAAAGTTTATGTACATTTAAACTTATAAAACCCTATTTAATGTTTACAAGCACTATTTTAAACATTGTTTACATCAATTTAAACTTAAAATTCGGTAGCTAATTAATATTTCATTCTACCGCGTGGTCAGACATATAAATTAACAAAATTACACTTCTCTCTTGTATATATATAGAATCTCTATGCAAATGCATGTAAGAGCATTCACAATCATTTCCCTAATAAATTTCATATCCTTAACTTTGAAAAATATATCAATAAATCATTATCCAACAGTTTCTTTATCCTTATTTAACTCTCTATTTTAATCTCTATATAGGATTTTACTCCCTAGACTGAGAGAGATAAAAGACCGTTATCTATATATGCAAAATGACATTTCACCCTCATTTAAGTAGACAACTCATCAATCATACATATCTTGACATTATTATCACATGATTTTTTTACTACTTTCATTTTCAAATTATAAAATTAATATTGACTTATTTTTTAAAAATTAATTTCAAACGTATTCAAATTTAAAATTGATATAAATTATTTAATTTACATCCATATAATTATAAATATTATACAATACTATTAATTATAAAATTTAATATTTTTAAAATTTAAATAAATCATATTAATTTTAAATTTAAAAATATCACAAATTAATTTTTTAAAAGTTACTATTGATCTTATATACATTTGCAGCTACAATCCATTCAATACTCACTCTATAAATTACTTAAAATTTAAAATAAAATAAAATTTATTTTACAGTGGAACAATTGATAAATTATACTCTCTTTTATAAATTATAAGATTATTATTAATTTTTATAAGTCAATCTGATGCATTCTCAAACTAAATAATTTTGCTAAAAATTATAAAAATAATAAATTTTATATGTAATAGTATTTTTTTTCTAAATAAGTTACAATATGTATTGATTAAATTTGTATTAATTTTAAATGTAAAAAAATCACATACCTCAAAAAAGATTAATAAATTAATAGTAATTTTATAATTAAAAACAAGAGGGTGTAGTATATTACATTTATCAATAAGTAATGCACGAAGCCAATACAAATGTCAAATAATTACAACGGTCAAAACATACTTTGACTGTTGGAATTTTCAAATTTAACTTTTAAATTTTAAATTTCATTATTTAAGGAATCAATATAAGACACATGTTGGGTATATAGTAAAAAAATTGAATCCTTATCCTGCAGAATGACTCTATGTCACTGCAGAGTAAGGATAAAGATACGAAAACTATTATAAATGCTCTAAATTAATGCTTTTACATTATTCAATAAAAATCTGTTTTTAGAGAAAATTTAGGAGTGCTTTTGATTGTGTTAACGAATTTGTAATCTCATTTACCATGGTAAAAATCTTTAATTATTACTAATGAATACAAAATCCCATAATTTTCTCTCAAAAAATGTAGGGTTAGCACGTTCCGACATATTGTATAATGTTGTAGAGGGTCCCTAACTATATATATATGAGCATTGAGCTATTAAGACATTCCTCACAAGCACCACAAAACCCTTGCAACATGGAACCAAAAACCATAGCATCATCATCCGTCTCCCCTGACCTACAAATCTTTGTTTCTAACCTCTTTATCCATTTTCAACTGATCATAGTCTGCCTGTTCATGTTTGTCTCTCTCTTCACCTTTTACTGCAGGCGCCAGAAGAGGACAAACGAGTACAATGGTGGAGTACTTGGTGGTGATCATGACCTTGAACTCGGCAGCCTTGTGACGTACAACTGCCGTGTACCACCACCACCGGCGCCGTACTTAATGCCACCGCCAATATTGCCGCCGGTGATCCTTAGTTACAAAAGGTATGAAAGCAATATTGCAACTTGTAAGGAGTGTGTGATCTGCAGAGAGAGTTTCGAAGAGGGTGAATGGATCCAAGAACTTCCAGCGTGTGGGCATGTATTTCATCCCGACTGCATCAAAGAGTGGCTGGTTAACAACCCGACTTGCCCGATCTGCCGTGCACCTACTTGTACTTGCCATGAGTGATGATAAATAATTACATGCACGCACTCAAAAAGTTTGTGATAGTTTGGTTGAGAAATAATTAATTATTATAAATGCATGGAATATTAATTCCTATTATTATGAATAATGTTTTTCTCTATTATTTTCTTTTTCTTGCAGTTCAAATAATTTAGTCTATTTAGGTAGTATATAAAAAAAAGTTACATTTTATATAATAGAGAGTTAGATTTATATAATATTTTCAAAACAAATGTCATCCAATAAACTACCCTAATGAATTTCACATCCAGAACCTTACACACTAATAGTCTTATTTATTAATATTTTTTATTTCACAAAAAGATTTCACTATTTAGATATAGTAATATAAAAAATTATTTAATATTTAAGTTTGTCATTATAATTTTATTTCTTACCACACTAAATAATTAAATTAAGTTTTTCAAAAAGCACCGTATTTTTATTTACATTGTAAAAAAAATAACACTATTTAAATTATTTTTATTTTAATTTATTATTATCACTACTAAATTAACAAGATCTTCGGCGTAAGAGTATTAAAATTACATTCTTAAAATTATTGTAAATTATTCTTATGAAACAGAAAAATTACTAAATAAGTGTTTTGTGAAACAATTAAAGGTTGAATTCCAATATGGCCACCTGCACAGTGAATCATTTATGTCTGTTCTTTTTTCAAATCCTGTTTTGAAAGTATAACATAATCTCGTAATCAAACACAATTATAATATAAAAATTTTAATAATCAATCAAGTTTCATATTAAGGATAAATAAATTTCACATAAAAGAAAACTAAATTCACACAATCAAGCCTCATCATAGAAAAATAAACTTCACATAAAGGAATAACTAAACTCACAAGAATAGTATTATATGGACGCCATAAATTGATTATTGCACATTCTTATATATCAAAGAGACTATATTACTCTTAATTAGTGAGAAATTAATTAACATATTTATCACTTATTTATTTTAGTTTAAAGTTTTTAAAAACAAGTATAAATAATTTCTATTTTCTTTGGATTTTAAAATTTTGAATTTTTTTTCAATTCAAATATAATCTTTTGAATTAGATGGACCATTAAACTATTTTATGGGTATTTTAATACAATAGCAAGCTAAAATATAGTATATCATGTCTTAAGAACGCCAAGGTTTACCCTTATACATCTTTTTTTATTTTTATTTTTAAATATTTTATGTGTTCTAATCTTTAATTCAAAATTTAAATAAATTATATTATAAAATATCTCAAATAAAAAAAACTATATTAATTAAAATTGTAAAATGATAACAGATTTAATATATTAATTCAATTTTGTATATGGACGTTGAAAAATAAGCTTTGGCTAACAAAGTGTATACACTTCTATCTTATAAATATAATGTATAATAAAATTAAGGCAAAATAGATAAAGAGTACATGGTTAATTTATTTTAGGTATATTTAGGGTAATATTATCTGTGTAACATATTTGGCTCGCAAATATGAAAATCGAAACTGAAACTTAAATGTCACATGATTTTTTTTTAAAGGCTAAAAATATTGTTTTATTTCTGAAAACAAAATTTAAAGAGACTTGGATTTTGACTGAGTACGCTAGTTACAGTTACAGTAAGAATACATCTGTACAAAACTTTTTAACCACTAAAATAAGACTTAATTGACGATCAATTTATGTCTAATTGTTGTTGCCAAACTATGCAACTCTTTTATATGGAAAATAATTTACATATATGTTAAATAATTTATCATGAATTTAGATTGCGATTAAGATAGACTTATAAGCAGGGACGGAGCTAGCCTTTTTTGCAGGGAGCCATGGCCCCCCCAAGATTTTAAAAAAATTTAAATACTAAGGTTCACCCACTTAATTGTGAGATTAAATTTTTGTTTTGTGGGCTTTGTGGCAATCCATTTCATTTCATTATCTCCAATTCTCTACTACACAATACACATCAACAAACAAAGTCTTGTCATTGTGTATTTGCATTGTTAGATTTGCTTTTATTGAGATTTATATGCACTCCCAAGTCCCAAATAATGCTAGGAATTAGGATTGGTGGAGATAATGGACTGTTTCGTAAATACAGTGGGATTGTGGACATGCGGTTAGAAGAAATAATGCCAAAAATTAGGATTGGTGGGAATTATTTTCTGGAGTTAGGACTTGAAAAGCTCAATGGCATAGCCTTTTATCTTGAAAAGTCTTGAAGATTGGAAGTTTGATTTTGGCCCCCCCAAGATCAAATCCTGGTTCCGTCCCTGCTTATAAGTGATCAAAAAAAATATTAATGTGTCTTATTTATTTTATTTTTTATCGTATGTATGTCATTAATTAAAATTGACATATATTTTTGCTTCATATATAACAACACTTCAATTATATAATGGTTAAATATATAGAAGGTAGAATCTTGATCTTTTCTGATGGAGGTTAACTAAAGATTCTATCCATAACTTTACTTTATCAGAATTTGTGTAATATGTAAGTTGTATAATATGTACGTTGTTCGGATGTGGATGTGGATGTGGATGTGGATGTGGATGTGGACGTGGTTTTCAAGTATTATCTGTACGTATTTGCATCATAATTTAATTTAAGGCGGTGAAATATATATGCACAATTAAGATTATTAATTGCACATTCAAATATAAATAAGTGACTAATTTACTCTTAATAAATAAAATCTAAATTCATTTATTTACCATATTTCACTAGGGTATAATTATTTGAGTCCGAATTATATAATGAACCAAAATCCACGTGAAGGTAATATTTCTCAAGAAGACACAACTATGAGGTTAAGTTAAATTTGTGTTTATTTTTTTGTAAACATTATATAGTATCTAACGATATTATGTATTTAATTTATTTATGTTGTTTTTATTTTATAGTTATTATGTATAACAGAATAAAAGGACAAAACTAGATCATGATAAATAAGTAAATTGTGTGTCATTTATTACGATCTAGTAATATAGGTGTGCATACATCATTACTTATTATTTATTTATCTATATTTATCTATCTATATGTTGTTCGATTTATATAATAATAAATACGTGCAAGTACACACGGTCAATCAAGTAATATAGAATTAAAGAGTGTCGAACTCACAAAGAACAACTATTAACAATTATTCTAATTATTAATTTCTACTAATTTATCTCACTTAAACAGTTAATCCAGATGATTTGTGAAAATTAATTAAAATAAAGTAATTTAAACTAATTAAACTGAAAAGTATTGATTACCAGTTAATTAAGGTGTCGACGTCGGGATTTTAATTGTCCATTTCCTGTTCTTGTCTTTTGGTATTCTCATGTTAGGTGAGATTTGTTTGAAAAAATAAGTTGTGAAAAGATCCAACATTTATGTGTCGACGATTGGACTGTAAGAGTCGCCAGTTAGTTTTTTAAATGGTTGTACTAACACAACCGAGAAAAAGTTTACACATTGACCCAGTGATGTGACACTGCTTAACGAGTCTGTGAAACCGAGATTCATTAGGGTCCGAGAACTTACTTATGCGGAGGGAAAGTGTTAGACACCCCCGACATCCGTGTTATCACAGTGACCGCCACTTTTCAATTAAACGTTATATGAATGTGTGTGTGTGTGGGTCAATGTGCAGTTATTTGGAAGTAGTGTTATGCCTCGTTCGCACCTATATACACATAGTTTGAATTTCTGTATAAAATTTAGTTTTTAATAAGATATAGCAGTGACGTTTTGTAAAAAGAGGTTTTTCAAACCCTTGTACTCAATAGTAATTGAGGTCTTTGATACTTCCATTTTTATTAAATGTTCGGTTTGAATGCTTTTATTTTCGAAATACGAAGCATCTTCGAGAAAATAATATCACTAGCACAAAGTACTAAATAGACAACGCTTAAAAGACAACATTTTTTATAAAAGCGTTGTGGTATTTTTTTTTACAATATTTTTAAACAAAACGTTGTAAATATATATACAAAAACGTTATCTATCTAAAAGGGTAATTTTTTGATTTTAATTAGATAAAGTTTTTTTTAAAAAAACTTTATGTTTGTAAAAAAACACGAAGCCAAAAAAAAAAAGGCGAAAGTAATCTATCACTTATTAACGCGACAATAGAATTAGTCTCTTGTACCCAAAAATCCTAGCTAGCCTCTCTTCTCTCTCACTCCATACCTCCACAATCAGCCGTCGCCGCTGCTAACCCCTTGGTTTCGATTCAAACCCTTGAATTCGACATGGCCACCGACGAAAATGGCAAAGTTCAAAGCCCTAATGTTGTTGAGGGGGAAAAGAGGAAGAGAATCAAAGAGAAAGATGAAGTATCTGATATTGAGTTGGCGTCCTCGATCTGCCGCTAATGTTCCCCTGCTTCATCCTTCTTCATCTCTCTATACATTCGTTTGTCTCAGAGTTGGAATCGATGCAATCGCTGAAATCGCCCGCAATAAGGTTTTTTTTCCTGCTTCTTTTCCCTTTATTTGTTCATGATTATTGATTGAATACCCACCTCTTATTTGTTGGAAATTTCTATAATAAACAGGTGATTGTAGCCGCAGCTGTATCTACTGCAATTGGGCAAATCTCCAAGCCTTTTACTTTTGTTCTTTTATGTAAAAACAAATTTGAAATTAATATTGATTCTGTTTTTCGGGATGGAGGTTTCCCTTCTGTTCATTCATCTTTAAGTACTTAATGTTATTGTTGTTATTTTTTTGTTGGGCTAGTTTATTTTCTGTAGTTTGTAATAGTTGATTTTATCCTATTAACTTCAATATATATTTTCTAATGCTTTTTAGGGTTTGAGAAGGAAATTTTCAAGTTTATCTACTTATTCCACAAGAGGGTTGTCGGATGCAATTTTCGTGTTAGCAGTTATTTAAGCGCATTATTATGTATGATGCCCAGGTTTGCATAAGAATTTACTTCCACTTTCAGATAATCAGTGTGAAATTCTATTCATTGGAAAGACTAATAATGTTAGACACATAGATTAAAAGCTATATGTCTAGAAAATGCTTTTAACGAAGTTTTCGTCAAATGTTTTTGGATTTGACTTACTATTCTTTGGGCGAATTGATTACCAAGACAGGGAAAAGCGTAAAAATGAGAAGAGTCTGGAAGCTATTTGGCAGGGATCCAAGAGCTTTGGCTCATCTGCACAGGTAATTACATTAACTGGTTTCAATATAATTGTATTTTCCGAACAGTTGTTTATGATTTTGGGTTGTTTCTTGTCCTCCAATCACTTCTGCTGCAAGAAATTCTTTCTTTAAATTTGTATTTTTATCTGATCTTTTTCAGATTTTTGCAGGTGCTTTCCCAGAGAACTATGAACCTCCTTCTGGTTTCTACTTCGAACTTAATGATGATTCACCAATTATTCAAGTAAATCCGTATAAAAGTTCCTAATCACTGTTAATAATTGATTATCCAGTTCAATGTATATTTGTTTTTTATGTCATCTTTTAAATGAAGGACGATATCTCTTTATATGACTACAATGTTCAGGACCGAGTTAATGACTTTGTTGATGCGGCTGTGTCTCAGGTAAAGGACAATGGGCATCCATCCATAATTTGATGCATCTTTTCCCCAATGAGTATGTCTTACCCCATCAACCCCCCGAAGTAAGAGAGAGAATATTTTTACAACAACATACCAAATTCTTCTCCTCAATGGAAAGTAAATTTTAATGCTTCTGAGGACCTTATATATATGGTTTATTGGTTTATCTTTGACATACCAGCTGTCATTTGCTTTTCTCATTAACACATTCTGTTAAACTATAACTTTTTATGCAAAGGCAATACCTCAATCCTCATGCATGTTGATTTCGTGATAATGAGAATACTTCTTGAAACTAAGAAATAGATTATCTTTAAAGTTTAGATTCCTCTAATGTGATAACATTTTCATGTGCTCGATGATATCTTTTATAATGTGGACTATCTCTTTTGTCAGTTTCGTCATTCTTCACTAATTATGCCTTTCATATGTATTATATTCCTCGTTTGAAATTTTTATGCTTATAGAAATACATGTCGACTCATGTCAACACGGGTACTTCACCCTGAACTGAAGAGTCCATGTAATACAGAATAGTGCCACTAGTTTAATATTTCATTTAGAAAGGTCTTTGGCTGTTGAAACTTTACATCATCCTTTTGTAGGTTAACATAACTTGAACAAATCATGTAATGTGGACCATGGGAACATATTTCAAGTACCAATATGCACACACATGGTTCAGGCAGATGGACAAGCTGATTCACTATGTCAACATGGTAAGTATTTCCCTATGGATAGTTCAGTCTTTCAGAATTTGTGATTAGGCAGGGGGCAACCAAAAACTTTACCAATAATTGTCTTCTTTAGCACATAAATGTTACTAATTGAATACTTTCAATATTTTTGAAAAAGTTATGTTTCTTTACGGCATCAAAAATTTGGTCTGAAACCCCCCTATTTTCTTTTTTTTTTGCAGTGTCCACTATTTAATATAAGCTATTGTCCTCCATCAGAAATTAATCTTGCCCATGGGAAGTACTTGGTAAGATTTTCTGTTCACTTCTTCACTTCTTGTTATAGTGCTCTTGTCATTTTTCTTCAATCCTTTTGCCTTCATTAAAAATATTCTAAAATTACAATTATAGTTATCCCCCTCATTATGAGTGGGAGTGTTGGACTACTTGAACTTCCAGCTATAAGAATCTTATGCTGCTGGAAATAATTGTCTTTAATCTCTATTGCGTATCTTTGCTCCAAATAATTTAAATTGCACCGGGGGTACCATTTTTGTGAACAGTAATATACAGGATATGCTTACTTTGAAAGTCTGAAATTGTAATATTTCCTTCTAGGATTGACACAGAAAAGCAAACAGGTGATAGTGCATGCATATATATTTACAACATTATCATATGAAATATGCAACAATCTTCATATTTGGATGCTGCTTGCCTTCTATTAAGGTTACCAAATATCTAAAAAAATTGAACTCTCTAATATTTATCTTTATGTTGTTATTTTTCTCTTTTTCCTCGATTTGCCACACCCTAACTAATGTTCTCTGTCAGCGAAAACCAACCTAACCAGTTATAGTCCAATTCTACCACCACGGACCACCATTCTCTGCTGGTCATCTTTACAGCCACTATTTTCCTCTATGTTTTGGAAAAATTTGCAGAGTTTTAACTTCGAATTTTTTATAAAGAGGCTTATGAATCTGTTTTGACCATTGTTTTTTCTATTGATGCTTGAGTTATGTTTTAGAGAATTTGAGAAAAGAAATAATTTTATGTGTACAGGTTGTTTTAAGAGAATTTGAGAAAAGAAATAAAGGGGCTTATTGATGCTTGAGCTATGTTAAATCTTGTTAAATTTTGTTGACAGGTTGTTAAATCTTCCAATGTTTATCCCAAAGATTCTGAGGCACTGCCATGCGGAGTGGATAATATAACAAAGCTTGCTTATTTGCATGAACCTGGAGTTCTGAGTAATTTAAAATCTAGATATGATATTAATGAAATATATATAAGTTCAGCATCCTTCTTAGTCCCTTGGAGTTTTATTTGATAACATCTATTCTGTCAATTTTTATTGTGCTGAGTATCTATTCTGCCATTTCATGTACAATAATAAATGTATTTGAAGCTAATCAAGTTAATGGTGCCTCAGACTTACACAGGGAACATATTAATTGCTATAAACCCTTTTAGAAGATTACCCCATCTGTACGATTTTTTTTGTTATCCGTTTTGTAGTAGTGGTAGCTTAATTTTATGAATAGTTTGGTTTATTGTGGTTTATTTTGTGGATTGAAAAGTGAATTTGAGATGTATATATGTACATTTTGGTATATATTTTGTGGATGTAGTAATTTGAAACTATAAACGAATAATGGTGTTATTAGGATGTATTTTGAATGGTTGATTCATTTTGGCTATATATCATGGCATTAGCATATTGTAGGTGCATTGGTAATATAGGTGAAACACATCCTTTTTTTTCTTTTTTTTTTCTCTATCTATAACATTTAAAAACCGTTGTCTGATATACTAAACAACAACATTTTTATCTAAAATATGTTGTGAAATCATACCTTCTACAACGTTTTTAAGCATCTGCTAATTTTTGAAAAATAAATCTACAACGTTTTTTCCTAAAAAACGCTGTGTATTGTGCTTAACTACAACGTTTTAAAAACGTTGTGTAAGGGCGTCAAATAGACAACACCCTTAACCACGATATTTTTCTGACTGAAATCACAACGTTTTTTTTCCGTTGTCTATTTACTGTTTTGAAGTAGTGTATACATAGTAGTATCGAACTCCTTGTGGGCATGAGAGCCATCATAGGAAATTCGAACACTGTAAATAATTTACAAGCCATGTACAACTGAAAATTTCCATCACGAGAACCGAATCTAGATTCAGTAGACTAAATCTGTGATTACATGATTCCTAGGCTCACATGATGTAGCAATTTGTATGAAAGCTGTAAACATTTATACATATAAAAGCTGTAAATATATATATACAAACATGATCAACCACCACGAAGCACCTCCATGGGGGATCGAAAATATAAATATATAAAAGCAGTAAATATATATATAGAGACATGATCAATCACCACGAAACACCTCCATGGGGGATCAGGAATGTAAATAAAGCAATAAATACGGCCAACCGTCACGAAGTAAACACCAGGCAGAACTAAATGTAAATAAAGCAGTAAAAAGTCACGAAGTAAACTCCAGGCCTGATAGAAATGTAAATATATATATATATATATATATATATATATATATATATATATATATATATATATAAAAGCAGTAAACACTCCGGATGTAAAATTCACGCTCCGGATGTAAAATCCAGGCCCAATCGAGGCATAACTCGATAATGTTAGTCTCACACTCCGGATGTAAAATTCACGCTCCGGATGTAAAATCCAGGCCCAATCGAGGCATAACTCGATAATGTTAGTCTCTCTCTCTCTATATATATATATATATATATATATATATATATATATATATATACACAAAAAGGAATAAAAGCCACGGACCGAAGTCTGGGCATACACACGCAACACGACTCTCAACGTGCAGAACGGTGTGTGCACAGTAGTGGAGAAAGGCTTTAAAACGTGTAAGAAGGCTTACAGTGGGCTGCCAAAGAAGAGTTCAATAGCTTTAAATGTATGAACACTCTGCTCCCGCCGGCAAAAATATAGCAATATATAAGCTCACAAGTGTTTAAAATAAGAAAGTACTAAGTTTATAGTGTGTACAGAGCAAATTGGACAGGGCTTCCTTGCCTTTTCTCTCTTCTAAATGGCTGCCCCAAGCCCTCTATTTATAGAGGGGGGAGCTGCAGGTGTACCTGCGGCAGCCGCAGATGCACCTGCGGCAGTCGCAGATGCACCTGCGGCTGCCCGGGGTGCCCCGAGTTTAGCGGGTCTTGCCGTCTCGAAGTACGTCCACGCGTGTAACGTGTTGTCCGCTCGAACTTTTAGAACTTCAATCTGGGCATCCGATCGATGTGTATAAGACCTTTTACGATATGCTGTTGTTGAGAGCTACACAATGACATGGGATTAGAGGTTGTACGAAGTCAGGAAGATGGGACCATGCCCTTGGTCTTCAAGCTTCAAATTCTATTCGGTATGCTGTCTTGTGCAGTAGTCACTCAAAATTGGAGCTCTTTGGTTCTTGTAGGACATTGCTGTGTATGTTGAAATGTTGTTGAGACGGCGCAATGTAGGATTGAGATGGCAAAATGACGGTTCTGCACTTCACCGGGGTTATCTCCGGTTTGAGTTGATTTAGTAGTCGTTGCTCAGGGTTATCTCTGAGATTAGACTGCTGTACGTGTTGACCGTCCTCAGGGTTGTCTCTGAGGTGTGCCTGACCTCCCGGGGTTATCTCCGATCTTGGGGACTGAGTGCTTCGGGGCCATTGCCGAGTGTTGAAGCTGATTCCATGGATTTGAAACAAGCATTTCTGGGGTTATCTCTGAAACTGCAACTGCATGCCTCGAGGTTGTCTCTGAGGTTGACACTATCTCTCCCGGTGTTATTTTCGGGACTGAGATTGAGTATCTCGGGATTATCTCCGAAATGACGCGGTCTTCTCTGGTGTGATTTTCGGTATTTGAACTTCATTTCTCAGGGTTATCTTCGAGGTTGAAACTGAAACTCTCGATGTTGTTTTCGGGGTTGAGGTTTGTAACAACCCGATATTTTCTATATAATTAAATCAGAAATTTTGCGTATAATTTTTTTTTATAAAAAAGATGAGGATTTGTACAAGATAATGTGTATATGTATTTATGTGATAAATAAAAATATATTTATTACATGAATATTTACAAATAATTTTATTTAGAATTATTGATTATTATAAATTATATTCTTATAATAATTAATTTTATGGTAGAAATATTTTTATTAATTATTTTCCATGATAATATAATTATATATTATTTAAATAATATATGAAATGGTTTTTAGAATTATTATAATAACTATTTATTTTATTATATGAATTTATGTTAGATTAATTAAGTTAGTTATTTTGAATTTAATTAATAATGTTATATATGAAGAATAAATCAGATATGGAATCCAAACCCTAATGTTGGATTTTGATCAAGGCATGAGAATAATAATGTAATATTAATTATATTTTGATTTTTTAGTGCTATAATTATGTACAGTATGTACGTGCTGATAATGATCGGTCAGTTATGATGTTTTATGTCAAACCCTAGTTTTACTGTGGAAAATCCTAATTTGAAACTCAATTGTGAGTCTAAGACTATTATATAACTGTGTTATATGATTTTATGATTAATTAGGTAAACCCTAATTAACATTTTGAAATATTAATTTCTAGAAACCCTAATTTCTATATTTTGTTATCCTAATTAGTAATTATAAACCTTAACTACTAATTGTAAACCCTAATTGCTAAATTAGCAAGGTTAACTATAATTAGTAAATAATTAAACTCTAATGTTCCTGTATAATTTCATTAAAAACCTAATCTAATTAAGAAAACTCTAATTGGTAATTTTTAGAAATTAAATTTTTATTTTAGAAACTAAAATTTTTATTTTTCAAACCTTAATCGCTAAATTCTACAAATGCTATGTACTAAACCCTAAGGGTCAAACCTTAAGGGTTTGCAAAGGTTACATTAATGCCATTAAAATTCCAAGCAAAATGACCAAAATACCCCTATTTGGATTTTTATTATGTAACTTGTAAATCTAGGCAAATAAGGAGTTGGTGACCAACTTATTTGACCATGTGACATAAAATAAACACATAATCAGCAGCAAAATCTCAGCAATATACATTGTATACAAGCACTATATATAGATTGGAGAGAGAAAATAATTCAATTGCTAGCATTTTACCCAACCTCTCATCCTTGACTCTCTCAAGCTCAACCCTCTGAAATTTCTTAGTATATCAACTCCCAAACCCAGCCCCACTGACACACATCACAAATCAGTAGCCAAGAAATCAGATTTGGTTCATTTAAATGTATAAAATCCTAGCTTGAAATCTGATCTCGATCAATGTGTTAGATGTTAGTTTTTATGTGTTAAACATGTTGTTAGTAGTGTATATAAGTGATCTGGATTGTTACTTCCTAGATCCATAACATAAATATGCTCGAAATCAAGTTTTAAGAAAATCTAGAAAAAGTTTGTTTTGTGTTCTGACAATAAATGTCAGAGGCTGTAGATCTTTCTTGGTTTATGTTTTTGGTTGTTATATGTTTTAGATATGTAGTATGTTGGGAGATCTTTGGTATGGAACTGGATCTAGGGTCATAAGGTGCACAGATTTCATATTATTATTGGTCAAAGACCGTTGACCAGCATTGACCGGACATTTCTAGGTAACCCAGAAATTGGTTTTCAGTGTCTGACAAGATATTGATGAGCCTTAATCTCGCTTCTGGTTCTTGTTTTGTTGTTGTTGTTGTTGTTGTAATAGATTTGTACTCTGGTATATGAACTCCATGTTTATGCCTTAAAATCTCCTAATAATTAAACTGGGTAATTGTAGTGGGCGGTCAAACCAAGCAAGTCAAGTATGTTCTCTGTTTTCTGGGTTACCAAGAAAACATATGAACATGTCGACTGACATAATCATAAATGTTGATTCTGTTTCTATTAATGGTATGTTATGACATAGAACTATAGTACTACATGTGGACTACAACCTGAAAGCTTTAGATCATAAAATCATTTCATGAAAAGCAAGTTGTGGAAGCCCAAAATAGGTCTCACGAACTGTTCTTCATTTATGGGTAACCTAGAAATAAAGAACAGGTCTGACTGCTACTTTAGAGGCTCAGATCTCTTTGGTTATGCAGGGTATGAACATGTTTGTTGTTGGATCTTGCAGTCTTGCACTAACATTACAATATCTAACTAACAACATGCCTAGAAACATCATGATCTGATCCGAAAGCTTGGTCAAACATGACCACTCGATCTCTGACATGAGTTTTCTGGGTTTGGCAAAGAACACGAAGAACACCTATAGCGACGGTTCTGTCGCTATAGGCAGTCTTTACTAACAAATATTTTCAGAAATTAATTATTTTAATTAAATAAATTGAAAAAAAAAATAGTTTTAAATTATTAAAAATACAAAATAAATTATTAAAAATTATTTTAAATTATAAAAATTAGTTTTTAATAATTTTTAATGTATTTTATAAATAATTAATATTTTTGAAATATTAAAAGTATTAAATTTATTTAATTATTTTATTAAATACTTAAAAATGATTTTAATATTTGAAAAATCATTTAAAATTATATTATAATATAAGAAAATATTTTAAGTTATTTTTAATGACTTTTAATATTTTGTGATTAATTTCATTAATAAATTAATATTAATGATAATTAAAATATTTAATAAATGAATTAAATAAATAATTTAAAAATGATTTTATTATATTAAAAATCATTCTAAATAATAATAAGGTATTTAAAAATATTTTAAGTTATAAAATATAACTTTCAATATTTAAAGGTAAATTTTATTAATTAATTATTATTAATGATATTAAGGTTATTTAATAATTATATTAAATAATTTATTTTAAAATGATTTTAATATTATAAAAATTATTTTAAATGAGAATAAAGTGTTTAAAGATATTTTAAGTTATAAAATATAACTTCTAATATTTAAAGGATAATTTCATTAATAATTTAATATTAATGATTATTAATTTATTATTAATGATATTAAATTTATTTAATATTTATATTAAATAACTAGTTCAAAAATAGCTTTATTAATTTAAAAATCATTTAAAAAGGTATATAAATGAATTAAAAATATTTTAAGTTATAATTAATGACTTTTAATATTTGGATAAATAATACATTAATATTTTAAATATTAATGGTAACTATTTAAACATGATTTTAATTGTTTTAAAAAAAATCATTTAAAGTTAATATAAATATTTTAAAAATAGTTTAAGTTATTTTAAATAACTTAATATTTTGGGAATGGTTTCATTAATACTTTAATATTATTTAAATATTAATGATAATAAAATTACTTAATATTTAAATCATTTAATAATGATTCTGGTGTTTCAAAAATCATGATAAATTGTAATAATTATTTTAAAATTATTATAAGGTCATGAAAAAAATAATATGACTGGTGTTTAAGTTATCTAAATGAATATTGAACTGCTGTATAGAGTCTTAGACTTGATAAATACCCGATAAAGTTATCGGTACACCGACATATTTCAGAAATTGATCTGGACTTAGATAGTTTGACTTGATAAATGTTTATTTGTGATTCAATGGTTGTTAAACTTACATGACAATGTGATTAGGTTATGTGCTGACTGCAAATAGCAGTACAATATGATATGATATATTATTCTAATTGAACGAATGATCTATTTAATGATAGGCTTTGATATAAAAGATAAATCTAAGTTGTGTAAGCAGCAGACAAGGTAAGTATCTAACCCTTTGCATTTACTTTATAAAATGGACATGCGTAAGATAATATCTAAACTATTCTTTTCATTGTTCAAATATTTTAACCTTTGTATATACTTATGCAATGATTCTGTATAAGTAAGTTATTAAATTATAATCTGTTGTACAAGTTTCTTAATTCTGTTATTGTAGATCAAGATATATATTCTGTTCGTTAGTTTCCAAACGTGGTTATACAAGTGTTCTCACTTGGATAGTCATTATATTTTATCACATGTTGATACATACTTATCGGTGTCCAGTATGTATACGTTGAATTAAAAGCTGTCTAAGCTATTTGATCCGGCTAGACACAAATTTAAAATTTTTTGTTGAACAAAATAGAACTTTATTATTATCCAACCGAATTATTTTAGTTTGGATTCTAGACTGGTATGAACATCCCAAATATGGGAAACTTTTATGCACCACAGGCAGATATGCTGGACGAAAATATCGTCCTTGAATATAATATTGATCAATACAGGGCATAACGGGCTGATCACCCCCGTGTCCGTAAGTTATAACGGTTTACAGGTGAGGTTCTGTTTAACCTTTTTGAAAATAGAAAATAATGTTCATATTCTGTCAACTGATCCTCATTTATAGTCATTATATAGTTTCAAAAATTTGAAATCGAAATGATATGTTGTTTATTATTGGTTCAACTTACTTCACAACTGTTGATTCGTTGTAGAAGTATCGTTCAAAGAAAACATTTAATTCGTTCAGCTAACTGTTATTATTGCTATTACTTGTTGGGCACTCAAATGCTTATCCTTGCTTAATTTAAATATTTTCAGCTAAATGTGAACAACCTGAAGGCTCTGCCAAGAACAAAGGGAAAGGGAAGGTCGCTGAATGAATGATAATGCTATCTTTTGTAATAATTAGACTTTATTAGGAATGATGATATATATTAATTATCATGTAATGTAACGAATAGTTAAAGGTTTCGTACTTAGAATTGGAAACTCTGATAATATATAAATTAAATTTGATAATCTATATTATTGTTATTGTTATTAGTATTATTTCGCTCATAGAAATGGTATTGTGAAGCACTGAGTTCGGGTTTTAAGTACTTGAATTTGGGGGCATCACAGCATGGTATCAGAGCTTTAGGGTTAGAAACCTTAGGTAGAATAGACCTTAGGCTATAACCATAGAACATGGGAAACGTTGAAAATACAAATAACTCATATAGTGTTTAAAAAGAGATGAATCGAATATATTCATCGTCACACAAAATAAAAGATAGCTTATATAAAACTATTGTTTGTTATGTGTATATATTATATGCTAATGAGGATAATTTATGTGTGTAGATGTCAGGTGAAAAAGGATTAGGATACCCTCAGATCGTAAAGAAGGAGCCGATATCAAAGCCAATAGCTGAAATAGAGGCTCAAAGTGAAAGCAACCTCGATGAGGTAGTTATTGTAGAAAATGTCGTACTAGATCCGAAAATAGTGAAACTAACAGATAGTGATTCAGACACTAAAGTTGGAGCTGATCAAGCATCAACCGAGGTGCAGAATCTGTGGGACCAGGTTTCCTCTATGGAAAAGCTGTGGGAAATAGAAAAACTACTAAATAGCCAACTGCAAAAAGCATTAATAGAAACAATGGAAGAACATGATAAACTTAAAATTCAAATTGACCAAATGGGAGTTAAAAGCAACAAAGCGTGCGCAGCTCCAAGCAAGAAGGGAAAAAGAAAGATAAAAGACCGTGATATAGGAAATCCTGATAACAACTAAGGGAAAATTAACCGAATAGAAAGGTGAGCATATTGTGACAAGAAACATGAAGGTGTATGCAGGAAAGGGGAAAATGTTTGCTACAATTACGGACGGGAGGGACATTTCTCTCCTCATTGTCCCAATCCAAAGCAATGTGTCTATTTTATTTGTGGGATAGAAGGTCATCAGGCAAAGGGTTGTCCAAGATTAAGAAAAAGGCATAATGAATAGGTAGTATATGTTCTGTGGTGTAGGTGTGTCTAATGTAATATTTGTGATGTATGTCTGTGTAATGTAATGTTTTCAACTTTTGTGTGAGTCAAGGCTGTAAATCCCGACTTTTGTGGTCACAAAGGGGTAGCAGTATGGGCAATGTTATGTAAATTACTTTGAATTAATGAAAATGAACCTATATTTGAGTAATGAAACATATATTAAACTTATATGATAAGGTTTAGAATATAAGTTAAATTATATTTTATTTAATCAGATAATGCCGCCAAGACGACAAACTCGAAATCAAAGGGTAGAAGAATCTGTCAATAATGCTAGGGGACAATAACCAGATCCAATATAACAATTTGCAAACATGGTAGCTCAGGCAATGCAACAAGGAATGCCAGCCGCAGGGAACCAGTCAGACAACCGCTTGGCAAACTTCAAGGCTGTAGGACCGCCCAAATTTAAAGGTACAACTGACCTGTTGAAGCTCAGACTTGGGTTAAAGAAATCAAGAAAGCATTCGTGATAGCTAGGGTAGCTGAGGGGCAGAAGACCACTTTTGCCACCTATATAATGAATGGTGAGGCAAATTTTTGGTGGGAAGCAAATCTGGCAAGGGCAGGAGAAGGTGTAGTTACATGGGATATGTTTAAGACACTTTTCTTCAAAAATTATTTCTCGTCCAGTATGCAAGCTAGAATGGAGGTGAAATTTTTAGAGTTGAAGCAGGAGAATATGACTGTTGCGAAGTATGCCGCAAAGTTCAATGAGTTAGCTAGGTTCGCTCCGCATCAAGTTGATACGGAGGCTAGGAAAGCAAGAAGGTTTGAGCTGGCTCTACAACAAGGTGGCAGTATTGCAAATCCCTACATTTGAAGCACTCATTGGGAAAGCTATTATTGCTGAGGAGGGGAGTGAGGCCATGAGCCTCTGCAACAAGGAAAGAAGGAACAAGGGTAAGGTTGAGGGAGCTGGGAAGGTGGAAACAAACAGTGGGTATAGGAGTGAAAAGAGGAAGGGAAACAACTTTGGGGGTATGCAGGTGAAGCAGGAAGGTACAAAGAAGAAGCAGGTAGTGCAATGTGGGAACCGTGGGAAGAACCATTTGGGGGAATGTCTGAAGGGTAAATTTGCATGTTTTAAGTGTGGGCAGGAGGGCCATATCTCTCCCAACTGCCCCAATCCTAGAACTATTAGTGGGTGTTTTCTGTGCGGATCAAATGAGCATAAGGTGAAGGACTGTCCGAAAAGGAGGACGGAGGCAGAAAGCGTGAACATGGGAAAAAGCGACGGAACTTTGGCGCTCACAGGACCAACATCAACTAGCAAGCCGACAAAATCAACTGTAAGGGTTTTCAACATGACAGTCCAGGATTCGGTGGCAGCTGGCAATGGAACTCCAGGTATTATTCGTATAACTTTTATTTTCTTTTACATGATTTTCTTATTTTATAGTAAATTATTTTATAAAGAAATTTTGAAGGAGGAATTTGAGTTCTTTTAGAAATCAAATTTCCGTTTAATCAGATAGAAAAACTTTATGTGAATAGTTAAAGATCAGTTCGATCAAATTATGATCGAGATCTACTTGTAATGATTGTGTATGCTATGTACCCTAGTATGTATAGGTTTTAAAACGGTGATTCCGGGGACGAAATCTTTATAAGGGAGGGTGAATATAACAACCCAAGATTTTCTATATAATTAAATCAAAAATTTTGCGCATAATTTTTTTTTAAAAAAGGATGAGGATTTGTACATGATAATGTGTATATGTATTTATGTGATAAATAAAAATCTATTTATTGCATGAATATTTACAAATAATTTTATTTAGAATTATTGATTATTATAAATTATATTCTTATAATAATTATATTTATGGTAGAAATGTTTTTATTAATTATTTTTTATGATAATATAATTATATATTATTTAAATAATATATAAAATAATTTTTAGAATTATTATAATAACTATTTATTTTATTATATGAATTTATGTTAGATTAATTAAGTTAGTTATTTTGAATTTAATTAATAATGTTATATATGAAGAATAAATCAGATATGGAATCCAAACCCTAATGTTGGATTTTGATCAAGGCAAGAGAATAATAATGTAATATTAATTATATTTTGATTTTTTAGTGCTATAATTATGTAAAGTATGTACGTGCTGATAATGATCGGCCAGTTATGATGTTTTATGTCAAACCCTAGTTTTACTGTGAGAAACCCTAATTTAAAACTCAAATGTGAGTCTAAGACTATTATATAACTGTGTTATATGATTTTATGATTAATTAGGTAAACCCTAATTAACATTTTGAAATATTAATTTCTAGAAACCCTAATTTCTATATTTTGTTACCCTAATTAGTAACTATAAACCTTAATTACTAATTATAAACCCTAATTGCTAAATTAGCAAGGTTAACTATAATTAGTAAATAATTAAACCCTAATGTTCCTGTATAATTTAATTAAAAACATAATCTAATTAAGAAAATCCTAATTGGTAATTTTTAGAAATTAAAATTTTATTTTAGAAACTAAAATTTTTATTTTTCAAACCCTAATTGCTAAATCCTACAAATGCTATGTACTAAACCTTAAGGGTTAAACCCTAAGGGTTTGCAAATGTTACATTAATGCCATTAAAATTCCAAGGAAAATGACCAAAATACCCCTCTTTGGATTTTTATTATGTAACTTGTAAATCTAGGCAAATAAGGAGTTGGTGACCAACTTATTTGACCATGTCACATAAAATAAACACATAATCAGCAGCAAAATCTCAGCAATATACATTGTATACAAGCACTATATATAGATTGGAGAGAGAAAATAATTCAATTGCTAGCATTTTACCCAACCTCTCATCCTTGACTCTCTCAAGCTCAACCCTCTGAAATTTCTTAGTATATCAACTCCCAAACCCAGCCCCACTAACACACATCACAAATCAGTAGCCAAGAAATCAGATTTGGTTCATTTAAATGTATAAAATCCTAGCTTGAAATCTGATCTCGATCAATGTGTTAGATGTTAGTTTTTATGTGTTAAACATGTTGTTAGTAGTGTATATAAGTGATCTGGATTGTTACTTCCTAGATCCATAACATAAATATGCTCGAAATCAAGTTTTAAGAAAATCTAGAAAAAGTTTGTTTTGTGTTCTGACAATAAATGTCAGAGGCTGTAGATCTTTCTTGGTTTATGTTTTTGGTTGTTATATGTTTTAGATATGTAGTATGTTGGGAGATCTTTGGTATGGAACTGGATCTAGGGTCATAAGGTGCACAGATTTCATATTATTATTGGTCAAAGACCGTTGACCAGCATTGACCGGACATTTCTAGGTAACCCAGAAATTGGTTTTCAGTGTCTGACAAGATATTGATGAGCCTTAATCTCGCTTCTGGTTCTTGTTTTGTTGTTGTTGTTGTAATAGATTTGTACTCTGGCATATGAACTCCATGTTTATGCCTTAAAATCTCCTAATAATTAAACTGGGTGATTGTAGTGGGCGGTCAAACCAAGCAAGTCGAGCATGTTCTCTGTTTTCTGGGTTACCAAGAAAACATATGAACATGTCGACTGACATAATCATAAATGTTGATTCTGTTTCTATTAATGGTATGTTATGACATAGAACTATAGTACTACATGTGGACTACAACCTGAAAGCTTTAGATCATAAAATCATTTCATGAAAAGCAAGTTGTGGAAGCCCAAAATAGGTCTCACGAACTGTTCTTCATTTATGGGTAACCTAGAAATAAAGAACAGGTCTGACTGCTACTTTAGAGGCTCAGATCTCTTTGGTTATGCAGGGTATGAACATGTTTGTTGTTGGATCTTGCAGTCTTGCACTAACATTACAATATCTAACTAACAACATGCCTAGAAACATCATGATCTGATCCGAAAGCTTGGTCAAACATGACCACTCGATCTTTGACATGAGTTTTCTGGGTTTGGCAAAGAACACGAAGAACACCTATAGCGACGGTTCTGTCGCTATAGGCAGTCTTTACTAACAAATATTTTCAGAAATTAATTATTTTAATTAAATAAATTGAAAAAAAAAATAGTTTTAAATTATTAAAAATACAAAATAAATTATTAAAAATTATTTTAAATTATAAAAATTAGTTTTTAATAATTTTTAATGTATTTTATAAATAATTAATATTTTTGAAATATTAAAAGTATTAAATTTATTTAATTATTTTATTAAATACTTAAAAATGATTTTAATATTTGAAAAATCATTTAAAATTATATTATAATATAAGAAAATATTTTAAGTTATTTTTAATGACTTTTAATATTTTGTGATTAATTTCATTAATAAATTAATGTTAATGATAATTAAAATATTTAATAAATGAATTAAATAAATAATTTAAAAATGATTTTATTATATTAAAAATCATTCTAAATAATAATAAGGTATTTAAAAATATTTTAAGTTATAAAATATAACTTTCAATATTTAAAGGTAAATTTTATTAATTAATTATTATTAATGATATTAAGGTTATTTAATAATTATATTAAATAATTTATTTTAAAATGATTTTAATATTATAAAAATTATTTTAAATGAGAATAAAGTGTTTAAAGATATTTTAAGTTATAAAATATAACTTCTAATATTTAAAGGATAATTTCATTAATAATTTAATATTAATGATTATTAATTTATTATTAATGATATTAAATTTATTTAATATTTATATTAAATAACTAGTTCAAAAATAGCTTTATTAATTTAAAAATCATTTAAAAAGGTATATAAATGAATTAAAAATATTTTAAGTTATAATTAATGACTTTTAATATTTGGATAAATAATACATTAATATTTTAAATATTAATGGTAACTATTTAAACATGATTTTAATTGTTTTAAAAAAAATCATTTAAAGTTAATATAAATATTTTAAAAATAGTTTAAGTTATTTTAAATAACTTAATATTTTGGGAATGGTTTCATTAATACTTTAATATTATTTAAATATTAATGATAATAAAATTACTTAATATTTAAATCATTTAATAATGATTCTGGTGTTTCAAAAATCATGATAAATTGTAATAATTATTTTAAAATTATTATAAGGTCATGAAAAAAATAATATGACTGGTGTTTAAGTTATCTAAATGAATATTGAACTGCTGTATAGAGTCTTAGACTTGATAAATACCCGATAAAGTTATCGGTACACCGACATATTTCAGAAATTGATCTGGACTTAGATAGTTTGACTTGATAAATGTTTATTTGTGATTCAATGGTTGTTAAACTTACATGACAATGTGATTAGGTTATGTGCTGACTGCAAATAGCAGTACAATATGATATGATATATTATTCTAATTGAACGAATGATCTATTTAATGATAGGCTTTGATATAAAAGATAAATCTAAGTTGTGTAAGCAGCAGACAAGGTAAGTATCTAACCCTTTGCATTTACTTTATAAAATGGACATGCGTAAGATAATATCTAAACTATTCTTTTCATTGTTCAAATATTTTAACCTTTGTATATACTTATGCAATGATTCTGTATAAGTAAGTTATTAAATTATAATCTGTTGTACAAGTTTCTTAATTCTGTTATTGTAGATCAAGATATATATTCTGTTCGTTAGTTTCCAAACGTGGTTATACAAGTGTTCTCACTTGGATAGTCATTATATTTTATCACATGTTGATACATACTTATCGGTGTCCAGTA
Source organism: Panax notoginseng (assembly GCA_016801055.1). Lineage (NCBI taxonomy): Eukaryota > Viridiplantae > Streptophyta > Magnoliopsida > Apiales > Araliaceae > Panax > Panax notoginseng. Next base: position 160,703,289 of record CM029013.1, read on the forward strand.
TGTATACGTTGAATTAAAAGCTGTCTAAGCTATTTGATCCGGCTAGACACAAATTTAAAATTTTTTGTTGAACAAAATAGAACTTTATTATTATCCAACCGAATTGTTTTAGTTTGGATTCTAGACTGGTATGAACATCCCAAATATGGGAAACTTTTATGCACCACAGGCAGATATGCTGGACGAAAATATCGTCCTTGAATATAATATTGATCAATACAGGGCATAACGGGCTGATCACCCCCGTGTCCGTAAGTTATAACGGTTTACAGGTGAGGTTCTGTTTAACCTTTTTGAAAATAGAAAATAATGTTCATATTCTGTCAACTGATCCTCATTTATAGTCATTATATAGTTTCAAAAATTTGAAATCGAAATGATATGTTGTTTATTATTGGTTCAACTTACTTCACAACTGTTGATTCGTTGTAGAAGTATCGTTCAAAGAAAACATTTAATTCGTTCAGCTAACTGTTATTGTTGCTATTACTTGTTGGGCACTCAAATGCTTATCCTTGCTTAATTTAAATATTTTCAGCTAAATGTGAACAACCTGAAGGCTCTGCCAAGAACAAAGGGAAAGGGAAGGTCGCTGAATGAATGATAATGCTATCTTTTGTAATAATTAGACTTTATTAGGAATGATGATATATATTAATTATCATGTAATGTAACGAATAGTTAAAGGTTTCGTACTTAGAATTGGAAACTCTGATAATATATAAATTAAATTTGATAATCTATATTATTGTTATTGTTATTAGTATTATTTCGCTCATAGAAATGGTATTGTGAAGCACTGAGTTCGGGTTTTAAGTACTTGAATTTGGGGGCATCACAGCATGGTATCAGAGCTTTAGGGTTAGAAACCTTAGGTAGAATAGACCTTAGGCTATAACCATAGAACATGGGAAACGTTGAAAATACAAATAACTCATATAGAGTTTAAAAAGAGATGAATCGAATATATTCATCGTCACACAAAATAAAAGATAGCTTATATAAAACTATTGTTTGTTATGTGTATATATTATATGCTAATGAGGATAATTTATGTGTGTAGATGTCAGGTGAAAAAGGATTAGGATACCCTCAGATCGTAAAGAAGGAGCCGATATCAAAGCCAATAGCTGAAATAGAGGCTCAAAGTGAAAGCAACCTCGATGAGGTAGTTATTGTAGAAAATGTCGTACTAGATCCGAAAATAGTGAAACTAACAGGTAGTGATTCAGACACTAAAGTTGGAGCTGATCAAGCATCAACCGAGGTGCAGAATCTGTGGGACCAGGTTTCCTCTATGGAAAAGCTGTGGGAAATAGAAAAACTACTAAATAGCCAACTGCAAAAAGCATTAATAGAAACAATGGAAGAACATGATAAACTTAAAATTCAAATTGACCAAATGGGAGTTAAAAGCAACAAAGCGTGCGCAGCTCCAAGCAAGAAGGGAAAAAGAAAGATAAAAGACCGTGATATAGGAAATCCTGATAACAACTAAGGGAAAATTAACCGAATAGAAAGGTGAGCATATTGTGACAAGAAACATGAAGGTGTATGCAGGAAAGGGGAAAATGTTTGCTACAATTACGGACGGGAGGGACATTTCTCTCCTCATTGTCCCAATCCAAAGCAATGTGTCTATTTTATTTGTGGGATAGAAGGTCATCAGGCAAAGGGTTGTCCAAGATTAAGAAAAAGGCATAATGAATAGGTAGTATATGTTCTGTGGTGTAGGTGTGTCTAATGTAATATTTGTGATGTATGTCTGTGTAATGTAATGTTTTCAACTTTTGTGTGAGTCAAGGCTGTAAATCCCGACTTTTGTGGTCACAAAGGGGTAGCAGTATGGGCAATGTTATGTAAATTACTTTGAATTAATGAAAATGAACCTATATTTGAGTAATGAAACATATATTAAACTTATATGATAAGGTTTAGAATATAAGTTAAATTATATTTTATTTAATCAGATAATGCCGCCAAGACGACAAACTCGAAATCAAAGGGTAGAAGAATCTGTCAATAATGCTAGGGGACAATAACCAGATCCAATATAACAATTTGCAAACATGGTAGCTCAGGCAATGCAACAAGGAATGCCAGCCGCAGGGAACCAGTCAGACAACCGCTTGGCAAACTTCAAGGCTGTAGGACCGCCCAAATTTAAAGGTACAACTGACCTGTTGAAGCTCAGACTTGGGTTAAAGAAATCAAGAAAGCATTCGTGATAGCTAGGGTAGCTGAGGGGCAGAAGACCACTTTTGCCACCTATATAATGAATGGTGAGGCAAATTTTTGGTGGGAAGCAAATCTGGCAAGGGCAGGAGAAGGTGTAGTTACATGGGATATGTTTAAGACACTTTTCTTCAAAAATTATTTCTCGTCCAGTATGCAAGCTAGAATGGAGGTGAAATTTTTAGAGTTGAAGCAGGAGAATATGACTGTTGCGAAGTATGCCGCAAAGTTCAATGAGTTAGCTAGGTTCGCTCCGCATCAAGTTGATACGGAGGCTAGGAAAGCAAGAAGGTTTGAGCTGGCTCTACAACAAGGTGGCAGTATTGCAAATCCCTACATTTGAAGCACTCATTGGGAAAGCTATTATTGCTGAGGAGGGGAGTGAGGCCATGAGCCTCTGCAACAAGGAAAGAAGGAACAAGGGTAAGGTTGAGGGAGCTGGGAAGGTGGAAACAAACAGTGGGTATAGGAGTGAAAAGAGGAAGGGAAACAACTTTGGGGGTATGCAGGTGAAGCAGGAAGGTACAAAGAAGAAGCAGGTAGTGCAATGTGGGAACCGTGGGAAGAACCATTTGGGGGAATGTCTGAAGGGTAAATTTGCATGTTTTAAGTGTGGGCAGGAGGGCCATATCTCTCCCAACTGCCCCAATCCTAGAACTATTAGTGGGTGTTTTCTGTGCGGATCAAATGAGCATAAGGTGAAGGACTGTCCGAAAAGGAGGACGGAGGCAGAAAGCGTGAACATGGGAAAAAGCGACGGAACTTTGGCGCTCACAGGACCAACATCAACTAGCAAGCCGACAAAATCAACTGTAAGGGTTTTCAACATGACAGTCCAGGATTCGGTGGCAGCTGGCAATGGAACTCCAGGTATTATTCGTATAACTTTTATTTTCTTTTACATGATTTTCTTATTTTATAGTAAATTATTTTATAAAGAAATTTTGAAGGAGGAATTTGAGTTCTTTTAGAAATCAAATTTCCGTTTAATCAGATAGAAAAGCTTTATGTGAATAGTTAAAGATCAGTTCGATCAAATTATGATCGAGATCTACTTGTAATGATTGTGTATGCTATGTACCCTAGTATGTATAGGTTTTAAAACGGTGATTCCGGGGACGAAATCTTTATAAGGGAGGGTGAATATAACAACCCAAGATTTTCTATATAATTAAATCAAAAATTTTGCGCATAATTTTTTTTTAAAAAAGGATGAGGATTTGTACATGATAATGTGTATATGTATTTATGTGATAAATAAAAATCTATTTATTGCATGAATATTTACAAATAATTTTATTTAGAATTATTGATTATTATAAATTATATTCTTATAATAATTATATTTATGGTAGAAATGTTTTTATTAATTATTTTTTATGATAATATAATTATATATTATTTAAATAATATATAAAATAATTTTTAGAATTATTATAATAACTATTTATTTTATTATATGAATTTATGTTAGATTAATTAAGTTAGTTATTTTGAATTTAATTAATAATGTTATATATGAAGAATAAATCAGATATGGAATCCAAACCCTAATGTTGGATTTTGATCAAGGCAAGAGAATAATAATGTAATATTAATTATATTTTGATTTTTTAGTGCTATAATTATGTAAAGTATGTACGTGCTGATAATGATCGGCCAGTTATGATGTTTTATGTCAAACCCTAGTTTTACTGTGAGAAACCCTAATTTAAAACTCAAATGTGAGTCTAAGACTATTATATAACTGTGTTATATGATTTTATGATTAATTAGGTAAACCCTAATTAACATTTTGAAATATTAATTTCTAGAAACCCTAATTTCTATATTTTGTTACCCTAATTAGTAACTATAAACCTTAATTACTAATTATAAACCCTAATTGCTAAATTAGCAAGGTTAACTATAATTAGTAAATAATTAAACCCTAATGTTCCTGTATAATTTAATTAAAAACATAATCTAATTAAGAAAATCCTAATTGGTAATTTTTAGAAATTAAAATTTTATTTTAGAAACTAAAATTTTTATTTTTCAAACCCTAATTGCTAAATCCTACAAATGCTATGTACTAAACCTTAAGGGTTAAACCCTAAGGGTTTGCAAATGTTACATTAATGCCATTAAAATTCCAAGGAAAATGACCAAAATACCCCTCTTTGGATTTTTATTATGTAACTTGTAAATCTAGGCAAATAAGGAGTTGGTGACCAACTTATTTGACCATGTCACATAAAATAAACACATAATCAGCAGCAAAATCTCAGCAATATACATTGTATACAAGCACTATATATAGATTGGAGAGAGAAAATAATTCAATTGCTAGCATTTTACCCAACCTCTCATCCTTGACTCTCTCAAGCTCAACCCTCTGAAATTTCTTAGTATATCAACTCCCAAACCCAGCCCCACTAACACACATCACAAATCAGTAGCCAAGAAATCAGATTTGGTTCATTTAAATGTATAAAATCCTAGCTTGAAATCTGATCTCGATCAATGTGTTAGATGTTAGTTTTTATGTGTTAAACATGTTGTTAGTAGTGTATATAAGTGATCTGGATTGTTACTTCCTAGATCCATAACATAAATATGCTCGAAATCAAGTTTTAAGAAAATCTAGAAAAAGTTTGTTTTGTGTTCTGACAATAAATGTCAGAGGCTGTAGATCTTTCTTGGTTTATGTTTTTGGTTGTTATATGTTTTAGATATGTAGTATGTTGGGAGATCTTTGGTATGGAACTGGATCTAGGGTCATAAGGTGCACATATTTCATATTATTATTGGTCAAAGACCGTTGACCAGCATTGACCGGACATTTCTAGGTAACCCAGAAATTGGTTTTCAGTGTCTGACAAGATATTGATGAGCCTTAATCTCGCTTCTGGTTCTTGTTTTGTTGTTGTTGTTGTAATAGATTTGTACTCTGGCATATGAACTCCATGTTTATGCCTTAAAATCTCCTAATAATTAAACTGGGTGATTGTAGTGGGCGGTCAAACCAAGCAAGTCGAGCATGTTCTCTGTTTTCTGGGTTACCAAGAAAACATATGAACATGTCGACTGACATAATCATAAATGTTGATTCTGTTTCTGTTAATGGTATGTTATGACATAGAACTATAGTACTACATGTGGACTACAACCTGAAAGCTTTAGATCATAAAATCATTTCATGAAAAACAAGTTGTGGAAGCCCAAAATAGGTCTCACGAGTTGTTCTTCATTTATGGGTAACCTAGAAATAAAGAACAGGTCTGACTGCTACTTTAGAGGCTCAGATCTCTTTGGTTATGCATGGTATGAACATGTTTGTTGTTGGATCTTGCAGTCTTGCACTAACACTACAATATCTGACTAACAACATGCCTAGAAACATCATGATCTGATCCGAAAGCTTGGTCAAACATGACCACTCGATCTCTGACATGAGTTTTCTGGGTTTGGCAAAGAACACGAAGAACACCTATAGCGACGGTTCTGTCGCTATAGGCAGTCTTTACTAACAAATATTTTCAGAAATTAATTATTTTAATTAAATAAATTGAAAAAAAAAATAGTTTTAAATTATTAAAAATACAAAATAAATTATTAAAATTATTTTAAATTCTAAAAATTAGTTTTTAATAATTTTTAATGTATTTCATAAATAATTAATATTTTTGAAATATTAAAAGTATTTAATTTATTTAATTATTATATTAAATAAATTATTTAAAAATGATTTTAATATTTAAAAAATCATTTAAAATTATATTATGATATAAGAAAATATTTTAATTTATTTTTAATGACTTTTAATATTTTGTGATTAATTTCATTAATATTAATGATAATTAAATATTTAATAAACGAAATAAATAAATAAATTAAAAATAATTTTATTATATTAAAAATCATTCTAAATAATAATAAGGTATTTAAAAATATTTTAAGTTATAAAATATAACTTTCAATATTTAAAGGTAAATTTCATTAATTAATTATTATTAATGATATTAAGGTTATTTAATAATTATATTAAATAATTATTTTAAAATAATTTTAATATTATAAAAATTATTTTAAATGAGAATAAAGTGTTTAAAGATATTTTAAGTTATAAAATATAACTTTTAATATTTAAAGGATAATTTTATTAATAATTTAATATTAATGATTAAATAAATAGTTTAAAAATGATTTTATTAATTTAAAAATCATTTAAAAAGGAATATAAATAAATTAAAAATATTTTAAGTTATAATTAATGACTTTTAATATTTGGATAAATAATACTTTAATATTTTAAATATTAATAGTAACTATTTAAACATGATTTTAATTGTTTTAAAAAAAATCATTTAAAGTTAATATAAATATTTTAAAAATAGTTTAAGTTATTTTAAATAACTTAATATTTTGGCAATGATTTCATTAATACTTTAATATTATTTAAATATTAATGATAATGAAATTACTTAATATTTAAATCATTTAATAATGATTCCGGTGTTTCAAAAATCATGATAAATTATAATAATTATTTTAAAATTATTATAAGGTCATGAAAAAAATAATACGACTGGTGTTTAAGTTATTTAAATGAATATTGAACTGTTGTATAGAGTCTTAGACTTGATAAATACCTGATAAAGTTATCGGTACACCGACATATTTTAGAAATTGATCTGAACTTAGATAGTTTGACTTGATAAATATTTATTTGTGATTCAATGGTTGTTAAACTTACATGACAATGTGATTAGGTTATGTGCTGACTGCAAATAGCAGTACAATATGATATGATATATTATTCTAATTGAATGAATGATCTATTTAATGATGGGGTTTGATATAAAAGATAAATCTAAGTTATGTAAGCAGCAGATAAGGAAAGTATCTAACCCTTTGCATTTACTTTATGAAATGGACATGCATAAGATAATATCTGAACTATTCTTTTTATTATTCAAATATTTTAACCTTTGTATATACTTATGCAATGATTCTGTATAAGTAAGTTATTAAATTATAATCTATTGTGAGACCCCACATTTTATGAATAAAGATTTAAATTTCTCGAAATATTTTTTTTATTATGGTGTTAATTTGATATAATGTTATAGTTGTGGGTAATATTTATAAATTTTGCAAAGTACGCAAGTTGTTATATAATATTCGATTGGTCGGGGAATATTCATTTTAACAGGGAATATTCGTACAATGGCACAATCATTGGTGGACCCCACAACGAAATTATTGTCAGATTGAGAAAACGACAAAAAATTATTTTATCAAAAATAACGGCGGAAGTTTTACCATTGATACTGTTGAACTACTCGGTAGTAAAAGTACAGTAATACGTGTGGTTGCATAGTAGCACACGGTATTGATTATTGATGCTTACATGAGAAGTCACTTAGTTTTGTTCAATTATTGCTATAGTAATTGTTATATATATATATATATATATATATATATATGTATATATATATATATATATGTATTAAATATTGATTTGAGTGGGAATGCATGATATTGGGGGGGGGGAAAGGAAAAAAAAGTGGAGTGGGAAGTATTTTTGTTTTATATGATGATAATTGTTTTGGTGGGGAGTTAGTATCAAGTGACGTGTGTGAGTGATGGGTAGTGTATGATTTGTGGTGGGGGGATTAATGGTGATATTAGTATATATATTTATATGTTTAATATGTGGGTGGGTGATGTGTGATTTTGGCAGGATTCAGATTAATTTTCCAAGCCTGGTCATTATTGGCCAAATTTCTTTCAATCCTGCAGAATGTTGGCAACTTGTAAACTGTGGAGCATCTTTAATTGGTCAAAACTTTTAAAGTAACATGTGCTCATTTTTTTCATTGGCCACCTCTTTGGAAAAAAAATTACTGATGCGCTGTGACTCAGCAAATGATTTTGTCTGAATTCTTACTGTACAGTCCAATAGTATCCTTCAATTCTCCTATAAATAGAAGCTCATTCCTTCATTATTTTCTTACGAATTCACTGAAACTCTAGTGAGAGAAACTATAGAGAGAATTCTTCTTCTATAATCTTGAGTGTATTTCTTTAGAGTTTAAGAAAGCTTTGAGTGTAGTACAAGTTTTCTTCAAGTATATTCTTGCACTACCAGTCGGAATACTTTTCTTAAGGTAAGGGGTGTTATTCTTTCTTATTCATGAAGAGAACTGTTGTTATTCCATTTCTTATTATTTTGTTGGAATAACCTGTATACGCGGTATACCCTATACTTGGTGACATTCTTCTATTATTCTGTTGGAACATCCTATTTGTGTGTTTTACACCGGACTTGATTCCGTTTTTATTATTATTCTTTTGGAACATCCTGTCTGTGTGTTTTACACCGGACCTGGTTCCGTTTTTATTATTATTATGTTGGAACATCCTGTCTGTGTGTTTTACACCGGACCTGGTTCCGTCTTGTTATTATTCTGTTGGAACATCCAGTTTGTGTGTTTTACACCGGACCTGGTTCTATTATTTATTATTCTGTCAGAATATCCTGTCTGTGCGTTTACGCCGGACCTGGTTCCATTATTTATTATTCTGTTGGAATAACCTGTCTGTGCGGTCTATCGCATGCATGGTGATTTCTTTTGTTATTCCATTCTTTATTATACTCAGTTGGTTAAGTTTTGACTTCTATACTCCATGAAATTTGTGGAATATCCTTGATAATTGTGTTTCATCCAGTATCTTTTCATGAAAATATTCTTCTAAGTATTCTTGAATTTTACTCCACAAAGCAGTATCATGTTGACAATTTGGACGTTGTTAATTCTTGGATAAATTAATTCTTGAACTTGTTTTATTGAATTCTTATATCATGGTCATCATCCTCACGTTTATAAAAGGTTGAAAGTCATCTGTGGCCTGTAGTGCATAGATGGACTTGGTATGATTATGACCAGGATTATTCAGTATAATCATGACCGTAATGTTACAAATGATGTGGTAAAAGTCCTCATTGGCCCGTAGTGCATTGATGGACAGTTGTTGGCATGATCATGACCATTAATGAATACACGAATATCCTTGACCGTAGTGCAGGGGTGATTCGATGATGTGGATTATTTTATTAAGCTGAGTCCCAGCGATCACAATGTTGAAAAACTTTTTAAATCATAAAAGATAGTAGAGTTTATTTTCTACTTGACTCTTTTAATGAATTGCTTGTTCCGCTACAGTTAAACTTGATGTCTATTATATTTTATCAGTTTAACATTGTTGAAGGCTAATGATAATTTATTCTGCATTATCTTAGTCATAATATTTCTTACTGGGCTAGTTGAGCTCACCCTTTCTTTCACTGTTCTCTTCAGGAAATGAGAACGTAGCTGGGGTAAGTCGGGAAACAGAGTGATGGTCCGAATGATAGTATTAGTTAGTAGTCCTCACTATTCTATGTAATAGTGTGTTAATAAATATAATGAGGACTCCTTTTGAGTATGAATACCCTCTAGAAGACAATATTTGTATTCAAACTCACAGTTTATGTTTTGTCGTATTGTACACGACAGTTGTATTAATAAGTTGTATTTGTATTCTGTACTATGTATCTGACGACCCAAGATGGGTGATGTATACCTAATTTTGGGGGCGTCACAGTTGGTATCAGAGCTTAGGGTTATGATCCCTGGCTAAGATGTGAGAATAGAACTAGGAGGGGAGAGACGGGAAATTCCTTCGCTAGTATGACCTACCTAAGTTTATTTAGTATTTAATTGGTCGGTCAAAGTATATTGATAATATGTGACATGTTAATTAACCCTTGTTTTGTGGCAGTATTTGAAAATGGCAGCTGAAAATGTCAACATTGGAGTGAATGAGACCGTGGCACCTCTAATCACCAACCAAGATAATGTAATATCAGGCGAAGAAGAAATTAGAGATATCTACGTGGTAAGTGAAGAACTAATAGTTGCACCCGAGCTAGTGGTAGAGGTAGCAGCTGAGAGTGAGGAAGAGGAGGAAGAAGAGGACGAAGAGGAACCTGAGGAGAATTGGTTAGAAGAAATTTATGATCAAAACTTAGAATTACAAAATCGTGTTCATGAGTTAGAAGAGCATGCTGAAGAACGACATGCGGTCGTGGAGTAAAGAGATGTAACGATTCAAAATTGTGTTACCCGATATGTGTTGCTCGAACAAAATCACGCTTTGGCAGAGTGTAAGATATTAAAGTTGGAATCTGAGAATTCAAATATCAAGGATCAGCTGAAAGAAGAAACAACTGAACGAGTGAGAATGAAGGATGCGTGGGTAAAAGCCGCACGACGTGTTGATATTGTAGAAAGAGACGTCCGATCGAAAAAGGCTAAAATAGATGATATACATTTCTCTTTTTGGACAGCAATTGGGAGAACCCAACATCGGGTTTTGAATTACCCTGTACAGAGCGGTCAATCTGAACTCGATATGGATCGACGATTGATGATTCATATCATGAAGCAGGAGTACAATGAAGCAGTTGAGGGTGGAATATGCCCTATATTAAAGTCAATTCCAACAATAGTGATGACACCAAATGCTATCCCAGACAAGTCAAAGCCGGGTAGTTCAAGGGAGAGCAGTTGTCATTACTTCCCAACAAGTGAGGAACCCAAATGAAGTTATCGCGGGTAAGCTAATCATAAACCCTTGCGAAGTTTGTACCTTATTCGATACTGGTTTTACCCACTCTTGTATTTCACCTACTTGTGTTCAACGTTTAAATTTGGCTCTTAAAAAAAATAATAATAATTAGACTTTGACTTATCTGTTGAAACTCTATTAGGAGAAACTTTCGTTAACTCCACCGTTTATAAATCTTGTTTAATTCAAATCGACACTTTCACGTTACCTGTTGATCTTATCTCTTTGAAAATACTTTTCTTTGATGTGATTTTTGGAAACGATTGGTTAACTACTCATCATGTTTTTTGTAAGGTTGTTAGCTTTCATATTCCTAACCAATCTGTTATGTGAATTCAAGCAACCAAACCACTAAAGTCAATCATTGTCATATCAAGCCATAAATAAAGAGCCCCGATCCTTTCGTTGTTGACTTTCTTGTGTAGAATGCACCGAAGCTAGACTTTCTGTAGGCAACATCGTGAATGACGATGGCAAGTTGATAGGTATCAATGTGACGTACTATCCAAGTCTTGGATGAGGGTCACAGTTTTGAAAGATATTTCTATTGTTAATAAATTTCCTGACGTATTCTTGAAGACTTCTTACCCCTAGAGCGTGAAATAGAATTTTGTATTAACCCCAGTACAAAACCCATTTCTTAAACCCTCAAATATTTCTTTACTTAAAACGAACGTATCATGCGCAAAAGACGTTGGCTCGAGCTGTTGAAGATTACGATCGTACCATTCAATATCATCGTAGAAAAGCCAACGTGGTAGATGACGTGTTGAGTAGAAGTTCGTGTGCGTTTACGAGTGCGATGTTGTTAACACAAAGACTCATTTCGTATAACTTGCAAATGGTGAAGATAGAGTTAAAGACTCTAGGGACTTACGTGACGATAACAGATATACGAGTTGAATCGACTTTAATCGATAAAGTTAAAGCTGCTCAAGCTACAAACCCGGAGCTGATGAATGTGAATAAGAAGGTCCAAGAGGGCGTTATTTTAGAAGCAAAAATCGATGAAGAGAGGAAATCTAAACCCTCGATTTTATTGACCCATTTAAAATCCTTGATTGAGTAGGAACTATGGTCTATAGACACATTTTACCGCCAAGTATATCGCGTGTTCATAACGTTTTAACGTATCGATGATTACGTAAATATGTCGACGACCCGAACCACATTATTAATTAAGAACCGGACGAGATAGCGGATGATTCAAGGAGATACGTGTTAAAATCTTGGATAAGAAGAATCGTATTCAACACTCAAAGGTTATACCTCAAGAGTTAGAATTTGAAATGAAGTCGAGGTATCCTCACCTGTTCAGCATAGCAAGTACGTACGTAAATTTCGAGGGCAAAATTTCATAAGGAAGGGAGATTGTGAGACCCCACATTTTATGAATAAAGATTTAAATTTCTCGAAATAATTTTTTTTATTATGGTGTTAATTTGATATAATGTTATAGTTGTGGGTAATATTTATAAATTTTGCAAAGTACGCAAGTTGTTATATAATATTCGATTGGTCGGAAAATATTCATTTTAATAGGGAATATTCGTACAACGGCACAATCATTGGTGGACCCCACAACGAAATTATTATCGGATTGAAAAAACGACAAAAAAGATATTTTATCAAAAATAACGGCGGAAGTTTTACCATTGATACTGTTGAACTACTCGGTAGTAAAAGTACAGTAATACGTGTGGTTGCATAGTAGCACACGGTATTGATTATTGATGCTTACGTGAGAAGTCACTTAGTTTTGTTCAATTATTGCTATAGTAATTGTTATATATATATATATATATATGTGTGTGTGTGTGTGTGTAAATATATATATATATATATATATATATATATATATATATGTATTAAATATTGATTTGAGTAGGAATGCAGGATATGGGGGGGGGGGAAAGGAAAAAAAGTGGAGTGGGAAGTATTTTTGTTTTATATGATGATAATTGTTTTGGTGGGGAGTTAGTATCAAGTGACGTGTGTGAGTGATGGGTAGTGTATGATTTGTGGTGGTGGGATTAATGGTGATATTAGTTTATATATTTATATGTTTAATATGTGGGTGGGTGATGTGTGATTTTGGCAGGATTCAGATTAATTTTCCAAGCCTGGTCATTATTGGCCAAATTTCTTTCAATCCTGCAGAATGTTGGCAACTTGTAAACTGTGGAGCATCTTTAATTGGTCAAAACTTTTAAAGTAACATGTGTTCATTTTTTTTCATTGGCCACCTCTTTGAAAAAAAAATTACTGATGCGCTGTGACTCAGCAAATGATTTTGTTTGAATTCTTATTGTACAGTCCAATAGTATCCTTCAATTCTCCTATAAATAGAAGCTCATTCCTTCATTATTTTCTTACGAATTCACTGAAACTCTAGTGAGAGAAACTATAGAGAGAATTCTTCTTCTATAATCTTGAGTGTATTTCTTTAGAGTTTAAGAAAGCTTTGGGTGTAGTACAAGTTTTCTTCAAGTATATTCTTGCACTACCAGTCGGAATACTTTTCTTAAGGTAAGGGGTGTTATTCTTTCTTATTCATGAAGAGAACTGTTGTTATTCTATTTCTTATTATTCTGTTGGAATAACCTGTATACGCGGTCTACCCTATACTTGGTGACATTCTTCTATTATTCTGTTGGAACATCCTGTCTGTATGTTTTACACCGGACCTGGTTCCGTTTTTATTATTATTCTGTTGGAACATCCTGTCTGTGTGTTTTACACCGGACCTGGTTCTGTTTTTATTATTATTCTGTTGTAACATCCTGTCTGTGTGTTTTACATCGGACCTGGTTCCGTCTTGTTATTATTCTGTTAGAACATCCTGTTTGTGTGTTTTACATCGGACCTGGTTCCATTATTTATTATTCTGTCGGAATATCCTGTCTGTGAGTTTACGCCGGACCTGGTTTCATTATTTATTATTCTGTTGGAATAACCTGTTTGTGCGGTCTATCGCATGCATGATGATTTCTTTTGTTATTCCATTTTTTATTATACTCAGTTGGTTAAGTTTTAACTTCTATACTCCATGAAATTTGTGGAATATCCTTGATAATTGCGTTTTATCCAGTATCTTTTCATGAAAATATTCTTCTAAGTATTCTTGAATTTTACTCCACAAAGCAGTATCATGTTGACAATTTGGACGTTGTTAATTCTTGGATAAATTAATTCTTGAACTTGTTTTATTGAATTCTTATATCATTGTCATCATCCTCATGTTTATAAAATGTTGAAAGTCATCTGTGGCCTGTAGTGCATAGATGGACTCGGTATGATTATGACCAGGGATTATTCGGTATAATCATGACCGTAATGTTACAAATGATGTGGTAAAAGTCCTCATTGGCCCGTAGTGCATTGATAGACAGTTGTTGGCATGATCATGACCATTAATGAATACACGAATATCCTTGGCCGTAGTGCAGGGGTGATTCGATGATGTGGATTATTTTATTAAGCTGAGTCCCAGCGATCCCAATGTTGAAAAATCTTTTAAATCATAAAAGATAGTAGAGTTTATTTTCTACTTGACTCTTTTAATGGATTGCTTGTTCCGCTGCAGTTAAACTTGATGTCTATTATATTTTATTAGTTTAACATTGTTGAAGGCTAATGATAATTTATTCTGCATTATCTTAGTCATAATATTTCTTACTGGGCTAGTTGAGCTCACCTTTTCTTTCACTGTTCTCTTCAGGAAATGAGAACGTAACTGGGACAAGTCGGGAAACGGAGTGATGGTTCGAACGATAGTATTAGTTAGTAGTCCTCACTATTCTATGTAATAGTGTGTCAATAAATGTAATGAGGACTCCTTTTGAGTATGAATACCCTCTAGAAGACAATATTTGTATTCCAACTCACAGTTTATGTTTTGTCGTATTGTACACGACAGTTGTATTAATAAGTTATATTTGTATTCTGTACTATGTATCTGACGACCCAAGATGGGTGATGTATACCTAATTTTGGGGGCGTCACATCTATTGTACAAGTTTCTTAATTCTGTTATTGTAGATCAAGATATATATTCTGTTAGTTAGTTTCCAAACATGGTTATACAAAGTGTCCTCACTTGGATAGTCATTATATTTTATCATATGTTGATACATACTTATCGGTGTCCAGCATGTATACTTTGAATTAAAAGCTGTCTAAGTTATTTGATCCGGCTAGACACAAATTTTAAAAATTTTGTTGAACAAGATAGAACTTTATTATTATCCAACCGAATTGTTTTGGTTTGGATTCTAAACTGGTATGAACATCCCAAATATGGGAAACTTTTATGCGCTTAAGGCGGATATGCTGGATAAAAATATCGTCCTTGAATGTAGTATTGATCAATACATGGCATAACGGGCTGATCACCCCCGTGTCTGTAAGTTATGACGGTTTACAGATGAAGTTTTGTTTAACCTTTTCAAAAATAGAAAACAATGTTCATAGTCTGTCAACTGATCCTCATTTATAGTCATTACGTAGTTTCAAAAATTTGAAATCGAAATGATATGTTGTTTATTATTGGTTCATCTTACTTCACAACTGTTGATTCATTGTAGAAGTATCGTTCAAAGAAAACATTTAGTTCGTTCAGCTAACTGTTAGTGTTGCTATTACGTGCTGGGCACTCAAATGCTCATCCTTGCTTAATTTAAATGTTTTCAGCTAAATGTGAACAACCTGAAGGCTCTACCAAGAACAAAGGGAAAAGAAAGGTCGCTGAATGAATGATAATGCTATCTTTTGTAATAACTAGACTTTATTAGGAATGATGATATATATTAATTATCATGTAATGTAACGAATAGTTAAAGGTTTCATACTTGGGATTGGAAACTGTGATAATATGTAAATTAAAATTGATAATCTATATTATTGTTATTATTATTAGTATTTTTTCGCTCATAGAAATGGTATCGTGAAGCACTGAGTTCAGGTTTCAAGTACCTGAATTTGGGGGCGTCACAGCATGGTATCAGAGCTTTAGGGTTAGAAACCTTAGGTAGGATAGACCTTAGGCTATAACCTTAGAACAGGGGGAAACGTTGAAAATACAAATAACTCATATAGAGTTTAAAAAGAGATGAATCGAATAAATTCATCGTCACACAAAATAAAATATAGCTTATATAAAACTATTGTTTGTTATGTGTATATATTATATGCTAATGAGGATAATTTATGTGTGTAGATGTCAGGTGAAAAAGGATCAGGATGCCCTCAGATCGTAAAGAAGGAGCCGATATCAAATCCAATAGCTGAAATAAAGGCTCAAAGTGAAAGCAACCTTGATGAGGTGGTTATTGTAGAAAATGTCGTACCAGATCCGAAAGTGGTGGAACTAACAGATAGTGATTCAAACACTAAAGTTGGAGCTGATCAAGTATCAACCGAGGTGCAGAATCTGCGGGACCAGGTTTCCTCTTTGGAAAAGCTGTGGGAAATAGAAAAACTACTAAATAGCCAACTGCAAAAAGAATTAATAGAAACAATGGAAGAACATGATAAGCTTAAAATCCAAATTGACCAAATAGGAGTTAAAATCAACAAAGCATGCGCAACTCTAAGCAAGAAGGGGAAAAGAAAGATGAAAGGCCGTGATATAGGAAATCCTGATAACAACCAAGGGAAAATTAACCAAATAGAAAGGTGTGCATATTGTGACAAGAAACATAAAGGTGTATGCAGGAAAGGAGAAAATGTTTGCTACAATTGCGGACAAGAGGGACATTTCTCTCCTCATTGTCCCAATCCAAAGCAATGTGTCTGTTTTATTTGTGGGATAGAAGGTCATCAGGCGAAGGGTTGTCCAAGATCAAGAAAAAGGCATAATGAATAGGTAGTATAGGTTCTGTGGTGTAGGTGTGTCTAATGTAATATTTGTAATAAGCATATCTGTGTAATGTAATATTTTCAATTTTGTGTAAGTACTGGAAGGCTGCGCGCCCGCGCCTAAGGGCTGCACGCCCGCGCGACTTGCAGAACTCAGTTTTTGCAGACAAAGCTTTGGCACTTTTTTGTAAGCCAACTAACACGAATTTCAACCCCAAAACAATGATAATAACCCGAATAATTGATACAAAACTACCATAAACATGTTTGTTAATATTTTCAACCAATTAGAACAATTTTACATCAACTAAAACTATTTTAATTTCTCAAATTCTATGTTTTTCATATAAAACCCAATTTTTGATATTCATCCCAAAAATCATCATTGTGAATTCAATACTTGGCCAAATCACTCCATTCAAATTACGTTATGTTCGTATCTCAATGAACTAATATATACAAGACTCAATTTACAGTTTCTCATACAATTTGACCACTAAAAATTGGTACTTTTTATGAACCATATGAAAAATACATATACTGAAATTATTTTCTTCCTACTGTCAACAAATTTAGCATACAAATTTCTTGTTTTAAACATAACTCTAGCATCATAAGCATGTATCATCACAATTAACAATTATACATATCAAAAATTTTGCAAATTGAATTTACAGACTTAGAAGGTTTATGGCGTAAAACTCTGATATGCATATTCATATAATTAGGGAAAATACCTTCAACTAATGTGATAATTCCTTGCAATTGCAGACAATCATTCTCATTCTCTCACTCTCAAACTCTCACAATTCTCTCTGCAATTCCCTGAACTCTCAACCCTTCTCTTCTCTAAGCTTTAGCAAGTGAAACGCATAAAAGAAAACCAACTGATATGCGTACTGATAGAATACAATACAAAACTGATAACCCTTAATAATACCACTACATGTATTATCAGTTACTAACGTATAACATAAATATGTTTTATTATTTTAATTTATTTTACTTAAATTTACAATTAGAAAATCAAAAGCCCTAAGGCTTGTGTGACAACCGAGATTTTGTAATTAATTTTAATATTTATTAGATTGAATAAATATTTTTCGATGAATTAATTATTAGATTAAATAATTAATTGATGAAATTGTGGTAGATTAATTTAATTATATGTGTTATATTTATTAAATTAATGTGGAGAATTTTTGTTATTCGAAGTATGTCATTATGTGAGCTTATTGTATTAAAAAAATATTTAATAAGCCTAATGTTAGTTTAATTAATTTATTTATTAATTAGAGATTTAATAATTTGACATTATTATTAAAGGAAAAATTTAAGTATGTGACTATGTGAATTAATGAGAAATTATTATATTTTATTTAAAATAAATTAAATAAGATATTGATTTATTTTATAAAGGGTGTAACATTATTTAAACTATATGATAAAAGAGTTTATTAAATTAATTGAGTATAAGCCTTTTAAGGCTAGCCAAACATGGCACTAGTGGAGGTTGGGAGCAGTTAACCCATGATGGGTAACTGACCTCCACAACGCATCAGTTTATTTGAATACGACGTCTTCTTTTCTTTTCAGTTGATTGCTAAGTCTAGATAATAAGCAGAGCAAAATTTTGAGTTCACAGAGGGAAAATTGAGAAGTTTGAGAGGAATTGTGAGTGGGTAATCATCAATCATTTGTGAAAGGATCATTATTGATCATCTCTTCTAAATCTATACTCTGGGTAAATTCTCCAAACCCAATTTTTTTTTCGTCATTAAGTTTGCATAAAAAATGGGTTTCAAAGTTTTTGTTTAAACCTCTGTATTTGGGAAAGGAGTAATGTCTATGAGTTTGTATATGTGTTAAATGTTATCAAATCGTATCTAATTATATATTTTGTAAGTTATCATGTCATCAATTTCATAAAAATACGTCGTATATGTTGCTCAAAACTTAAAGAGTATGGGTTTTGGCCATATGGCCCTTATACGTAAATTTAATGTGTCAAACATAAATGGTTTTGTAAAAATTATACTCGTATATTATTATGCAAGTTAATACGAAGAGACCAAATTTTAAATGAACAGATTCGGTGTTATAACGAATCCGTAGTGTTAAATTTTATGTTTTTGTTCAAAACCTTCAAGAACACAAAGAATAGTGAAAATTTCATGTTTTAATCTTGTTAATTATGTGTTTTAACATGTTAAAATCATGATAGAAGGGTTAAGAACTGATTATATGTGTATTATTATGAATGAGTATGATTAAATTCGTGTAGTAATAATTTAATTGGGGTTTTTGGTTGTGTTCTGCAATTTTTCGCGAATTGCAGAACAGTTTCTGGTTCGCCGCGCCGCGGTGCCAGTCTCGTGCCTTAACATCCGCATCGCAGCGCCATCGCGCCGCAGCGCCGAGTACCAGTACAACAGTGGCGCCGCAGCGCCACTCTCCAGAATGTTCAGAAAAGAACTATTTTTAAATGTCAAGTCTAGCAATGTGTTAGTAACTTAATGTAATGAACATAGAAATATGTTAGAAGTATAATAAGATGTTAAAATAGATGCTTAACATGTAAATAACATAATTACATGTGGATTGAATTTTAAATGCATAGTTAGCTTATTGTTCGTGAAGTCTTAATTTTGACTATAAGTGTAGTAATTGACTAATTATAGTCATGAATTCGAGTTAGACAAAAGAATAAACGTGTGATGTTTAGTAAGTTATAATTGACTGGTATTGTGAACGTAATTGATATGTAGGAGTTAAATCAAAGAACGAGTTTAGTTAAAGTGTAATCTACGCACGAGGCAAGTTTCCTAACCCTACTCGTTATCATTATATGAATTATAAGTTGTCTCTTTACATCGAGCAAGTTCTTGTTATTTTTTTTGATTAAGCCCATGTTGTTATATCAATAGTATATTAATCTTTCAAAGCATGATGTTGTTATACAATAATTATTCTATAGTATATCTCTTGGAATTGTTATTCGATTTATATCAGTTATTGTGAATCTTATTAGACTAGCGAACCCTTTATGATTCGACTAGTCCATAGTTGATGAGCGTTCTAAATTTCAGAACCCTTGATGAATTATCCAAACCAAACTTCCTTTGGTGCGAACTCGAATGTCAAACTGAGATGAACAACCCTGTATAGGGGATTACTTATGCGTTAGCGTTAAGATATTGTGCGCAGTATGGTACTAAGGGCTGATCCCCCTAAGTACGAGAAGAAGAGTCCATAGTCTTATGACTGTTAAAGGTTTCAAGTATAACCCTTGATAACCTAGAACATAGTTCAAGGTCTTATGACCCTCAGATTTCTTTTGATTCTTGTTATTCATTCTTGATTCAAAAGTTGAGCTTTTTTCAGAAGTCTTTGATTCACTCGCATGTTATTATATTGTTACTTTCATTATTATACTTGTGGACAATCGTGCTCACTCTTGTGTAATAATAACATTACAATTAAGAACGAAAGAACAGACGAGCCTTCCACTAGTAAAGAAAAGGGCAATATTAACAAGTAATGAAGACTGGTTATTATGTGGTTATGTAATGATATTTAGACTTGATGTTGTTTAAGACTTATTATTTATTTATGTTTCAGCACAGATGTTTAAGGTTAGTATGACCTGAGATTGTATTTATTATTCAGATGTTGTAACCCATAAGGGGAGGATTTATTTCTATCTATTGTATGGTTTGTTTTTATTATGGGTAGATAGATATATAATATTTGTATAGTGAACACCAAATTATGTGGGAATGAAAGTACCCGTATTTGGGGGTGTCACAGCTTGCTTGGCAAAACCCTTTAAATTTAAAGAATTAATATATTTAAGCTTTGTTTGGGTAAAACTACTTTAGTTTATTTTAATAACCACTTATAATATAGTTATTTGTCACATTTCTATTAAATTAAGTTTTCATACTTAATTAATTAATTCTAATAACAATTTATCAATTAAATCATTTAGTCACAAAACTCAATACAAATAATTACCCATCAAAAATGAAATATCAATATAATAATTCATTTAATCATTATAAACTCTCTAACTTAATTGTTAAATTAAATTAGAACATTATCCCATAATTATTAATTTTCTTAACTCATTAATTATTTATAAAAAAATAATTAACCAAATCAAATCAAATCAATTAAACAAATATTTATTCAACGATAAACACATCTATTAAATATTTATATTATTCAATAAATATTTAAAATTTACAATTAAAATTTTGGAATGTTACATGGTCTATGTGGTCTCTCTTCGGGACTTGACAATGATGTCATCCACATAGATCTCTATCTCCTTATGCATTAGATCGTGAAAAAGAGCCATCATGGCTTGCTGGTAGGTAGCTCCGGCATTGATGAGGTTGAATGACAACCGTCTGTAGCAAAAGGTTCCCTAAGGAGTGATGAATGTAGTTTTCTCATGATCCTCTTTAGCAACCATAATTTGATGGTACCCCACGAAGCATTCAGTAAATGAGTACATGTCGTATTGAACAATATTGTCAATGAGAATGTGGATAAATGGCACGGGAAAGCTATCTTTACGACAAGCTTTATTCAGATCCCGGTAATCCACGCAAACTCGCACCTTCCCTCCTGGTTTAGGCACGGGGACTATTTTTGATAGCCATTCAGGGTATGTAGACACCATGATGATGTCTGCTTGAAATTGTTTCACAATTTCTTCTTTAACCTTTAAACTCTACTCAGGTTTTAATCGCCTGAGCTTTTGCCTGACTGGCTTGAATCCCTCTTTGATGGGGAGGCGATGAATGACAATGTCAGTGGACAAACCCACCATGTCATCATGAGACCATGCAAACACATCCTGGAATTGGGTTAATAGCATAACCATGTCATTCCTTTGGTTTGGAGTGAGGTCTGTACCAATCTGGATTAGTTTAGGGCTTTCTAAGGTTCCAAGATTGAATGAGATTCTGACGCCCCCAAAATAGGTCCACACGACCCATTTTGAGTCGCCAGATATCACACTACAGAAATCAAATAAAAACTTCATTTATACAACTGTTGAACTGTCGTGCAGAGTACGACAAAACATAAACTGTGAGTTTTAATACAAATATATGTAACTCTCATGGTGCCTCGACCACGACACCTTACAATGGTACTTTACATAAAAGTACAGCCAATAAATATTTTTAAAAATTAAAATCTTTGGAAAATGCTCAAGGAAACCTTCGTACATGGGAGGCCATGCATCTAAGTTATGATAGATATTATATGACTCGAGAACTATCCTTGGTTGACCCAATAGACCCCAAAGAACAACGAGAAGATTACTATCATGTTCTTTCCAATGGTGAGTCTTCTCTTGACATATAATTATCTCAATTGTCTCCAATTGAGAATTATATTTCAACCAAACTCCAAGTTTATATAGGTAGTGCTCGTAGATATAATCAACAAGTGGATGTGCACAACCCTGTCTTATGATAACACGAAGTCGTAGGTCATTAGACATCTTGTATGATAGTGGCAAAACACCCTTCCAAAGTTGGGTTCACCTCACCTTATCCAGTTCACCAAAATTAACGGTTAAATGATGTATAAAATACGACACACTTATCTAAAATTTTTATTAAAATTATTTTCATACTGTTTTAAGGAAACCTCAGCAGCTATCGACCACCGTTCTATTTCCCTGTTACCCCCACTCTACCTGGATAAACTCTTATTACCTGAAAGGAATTGTGAAGCAAAAGGGTGAGCACAACTAGCCTAGCAAAGAATATCATGACTAAAGATAATTAAATTATCAATAGCCTTCGTCAGTAATAAATCAGAGATTTAGAACATATGGTAGATGATAAAACTTTTCAACCATAGTTACAGCGGAACGAGCAATCCATTAGAAGAGTCAAATAGACCATAAAGTCTATTATCTTCTCCATGTTAAAAGTCCACCAACAATGTTTTAACCCTGTAACATCAATCAACAGTTCATGTCCACAATCATGTGAATAACTCATAATCATAATTGTAGTTCTAAATTCCTCTTCTCATCCAGGACGAATATAATTTTCATTACCTGTCTTTACCTGAAACATCAAAGATCATGGTTATACTAAATCACAGTTCCTGTTCATAATCATACTAATAAATTCATCTTTGCACTACGGGCCAAAGATATTCATTAACAGTTCATCTTTGCACTACAGGCCAAAGACATACAACTGTAATTTAGAAGAGTTAAGTAGAGCATGATATCTACTATCTTCTACGAATTAAAAGTTTATTATCAATATTTTATCGCTGAGACTCAGCTCAATACATCACTAAATTATCCATACACTACGGCCAAGGATATTCGTTAGTATCACGTCCATGAATTATGCATGCACTATGAGCCAATGATATTCATTAGTATCACGACCACGAATTATCCACGCACTACGGGCCAAGGATATTCGTGTTTTCACCAATGGTCATGATTATACCGAATAATCCCTGGTCATAATCATATCAATAACTGTCCATCAATGCACTACGGGCCAATGAAGACTTTTACCACATCATTTGTAACATTACGATCATGATTATACCGAATAATCCCTGGTCATAATCATACCAATCAACAGTCCATCTATGCACGTAAGCCATAGATGACTTTCATTACAATATAAGCATAAGGATGATGACAATGATATAAGCATTAATCAAACGAAATCATGGATAAATATTAAAGACTTTAAATTTATCCAGAGTTTAAAAATATCCAAATTGTCAACATGATACTGCTATGTGGAGTAAAATTCAAGAGTAATATTCATGTATCAAAAATAATTTTGACAGAAAAGAAATATATTTTTTGGGTGAATAGTACCCCGTGAATAGTAACTCGTGAATAGTAACTCGTGAATAATAACTCATGAATAGTAAGTCCTGAATAATACTTTGTATACGTGAATATTGCCGTATACGTGAATAGTGCCATATACGTAAATAGTAACCCGTGAATAATACTCATAAAAGGAAAATATAAAAGACAACGATATTCCATGACGAGTACAAAAGAAATGATATCTCATACGAGTATAAACGAATATACGAACTGCAAATGGATTTTCACCCGTCATGTAGTAGTCCGCGTAGACAGATCATTTCCACAATTTAATAACCATTGAATACGAAGGGTTATTCACTAGGCATGCAGTAATCCACGTAGACAGGTTACTCCCACAGATTAATAAAAGTAAATATGAAGGGTCATTCACCATGCATGCGGTAGTCCGCGTAGACATATTATTCCCACAAAATAATAAAGAATGGAATAACAAAAGATTTCACCATGCATGCGGTAGTCCGCGTAGACAGGTTATTCCCACAGAATAATAAAGAATGGAATAACAACCCTTACGAGTATTGAAAGAAAATAACTCTCTTCATGAATACGAAAGAAATAATACCCCTTACGAATACAACAAATAATATCCCTTACGAATACAAAATAAATAACACCCCTTACCTTAATAGAAGATTGAATACTGAAGTAGGGTAGTAACAGAATACTTCTCTTCTTTCTCTCTATAGTTTATCTCTCTAGAGTTTCAGTGAATTCGTAAGAAATAATGAAGAAATGAGCTTCTATTTATAGGAAAAAGGATTGAATAGTAACTAATTCATGAACGACCCAGATTAATTTACTTTTAAATAGACGATCCATATTGATTTACTATTAAAACTTAAAGCAACGGTCCATACTGATTTACTATTAAAACTTTAAACCAGCGATTCATATTGATTTACTATTATAACTTTCCACCAGCGGTCCATATTGATTTACTATTATATCTTCAACTAACGATCCATATTGATTTACTATTATAACTTCAACCAATGGTCTGAAAAATTAGCATATCTCCTCATGGAATAATAAGTCAACTTATAAATACCTCATAACAAACCCCTCTATTTATATCAAAAAAATTAAATAAATATTTTCCACAAATCACTTATCTTTAATCAACACATTTTTAATCTTTCAACAATTATTCATCATTAATATTATAACTCACAATATTTAACAACCAGATCATTCTCAGGAAAGAGGGGGCTTTCCGATAAGGATTTCTCTCTATTGGCGCGCAATTAGGTGACCAAACCTCTCATCGACAGAACTTTCTAGACATTGTCAATATTATAAATAATAATATGAATAACTTTGTCATCTCAATTATTGATTTAGTAATATAAAATATTATGTAGATGATACTGTGACAATAATTGAATCAAATACCATGAGATACTATGTAGCAATTACTGTAGCAATAATTGAGTATAACTGAGTGACTTCTCACGTAAGCATCAATAATCAATACCGTGTACTACTATGCAACCACGCGTATTACTGTTCTTTTACCACCGGGTATATCAACAATTTAAGGGTAAAACTTTCGCCGTTATTTTTATAAAAAGTTATTTCTCTCGTTTTCTAACTTCGACAATTATTCCGTTGTGAGGTCAACCAATGATGGTGTCGTTGTACACATATTCTCCGATAAAAAGAATATTCCCCGACCAAATGAATATTTCCCGACATAACGAATATTTTATAACAACTTGCTTACTTTGTAAAATTTTTAAATATCATCCTTAACTTCAAACTTTTATCAATTTAACTATTTACCAAAATAGAAAAATTGAATACTCTTATTTCATAAAATTCGGGGTCTTACAGAGATGGTTTAATCAAGGTTAGGTTTAGGTTTGTCTTCGACCCATTCTTTGATCTCCTGATGTGATGCCCCCAAAATAGGTATACATCACCCATTCTGAGTCGCCAAATACATAGTACTGAATACAAATACAAACTTAAATATACAACATAAGCTGTGAGTTTTAATACAAATATTATCTTCTAGACAGTATTCAAACTCAAAATAAGTCCTCAATACATTTATTATCACACTATTTCAATGAATAGTGAGGACTACTAATGCAAACATCTGGACCGTCACTCCGTTCCCCGACTAGTCCTAGCTATATTCTCATTTTCTGAAGAGAACAGTGAAAGAAAGGGTGAGCTCAACTAGCTTAGTAAGAAATATTATGACTAAATTAATGCAGAATAAATTATCCTTAGCCTTCAACAATATAACAACTGATAGAATATAATAGACAACAAGTTTTAGATCAACAACTGCAGCGGAATAAGCAATCCATTAGAAGAGTCAAGTAGAGCATGATATCTACTATCTTTTATGATTTAAAAGATTTTTCATCAGTTTTATCGCTGAGACTCAGCTTAATAAATAATCCACATCATCGAATCATCCCTGCACTACGGGCCAGGGATATTATTTAGTATCACGACCACGAATTATTCATGCACTACGGGCCAAAGATAATTGTGTTTTTATCAACGGTCATGATCATGCCATAAAATAATTCATATTTGTACCCTTGGCCGAAGAGAATCCATGGCCATAATCATACCAAAAACTGTCCATCAATGCACTAGGGGCCAATGAGGACTTTTACCACATCATTTGTAACATTACGGTCATGGTTATACCGAATAATCCCTGGTCATAATCATACCAAGTCCATCTATGCACTACGACCAAAGATGACTTTCACAACAATATAAGCATGAGGATGATGACAATGACATAATAATTCAATAAAACAAGTTTAAGGATAAATTTTAAAGATTTATAATTTAATTTATCCAGAATTCAATAACGTCCAAATTATCAACATGATACTGCTTTGTGGAGTAAAATTCAAGAATAATATTGTATCAAAAATGATTTGGACCAAAAAGAAATTAATTTTTATCATAAATAGTACCCCGGATGAATAGTAATCGAGTGAATAGTACTTCAGAAATAGTGATCCCGTGAATAGTATTCCGGCATGAAAAAGTTAAAACTTCTCAAGAATGCTCAGAATAATATTTCCATGAAAAGATACTAGATGAAGCGCAAATATCAATGATATTCTACTAATTTCATAAAGTATAGAAGCCAAAACTTTAACAAAATGAGTACAAAATTCGAAATCAGAAATGAAATAATATTACTTACATACTATAGAGTATGGAAGAAAATATTATTTCAAGCGAATATTGAACAAAAATAACATCCCTTACGAATATTAAACGAAAATAATATTCATTACGAATATTAAACAAATATAATATTTCTCGCGAATATTTAACGAAATAAAATTTCTTATGAATATTGAATGAAAATTGTAACAACCCGATATTTTCTATATAAATAAATCAGAAATTTTGCATATAAATATTTTTTTATTTAACGATGAGCATTTGTACAAGAGAGTGTGTATATGTAATTATGTGATAAATAAAAATATATTTATTACATGAATATTTACAAATAATTTTATTTTAGAATTATTGATTATTATAAAGCATATTTTTATAATAATTAATTTTATAGTAAAAATATTTTTATTAATTATTTTCCATAAAAATATAAGCATATATTATTTAAATAATATATGAAATGATTTTTAGAATTATTATAATAATTATTTATTTTATTATATGAATTCATGTTAGATTAATTAAGTTAGTTATTTTTAACTTAATTAATAATGTTATATATGAAGAACAAATCAAATATGGAATCCAAATCCTAATGTTAGATTTTGATCAAGGAATGAGAATAATAATATAATAATATTATATTTTGATTTTTCAGAGCTATAAATATGTACTGTATGTACGTATTGATAATGGTTGGTCAATTATGGTTTATAATTTCAAAACCCTATTATTAATTGGTTAAACCCTAGTTCAAAAGTTAATACGCGTTCAAGACGGTGTAGTAATGGTGTTATTTGATTTATGTTGTGTTATATAAGATTCTATGTTAATTAGGAAAACCCTTATTAATTTTGGAAACCCTAATTAGCTAGAAACCCTAATTCTAAAATTAGTAACCCTAATTAATATTTCAAAAACCCCAATTTCTGAAATGAGAAATCCTAATTTGAAACTCAAATTGGAGTTCGAGATTGTTTGTTATTGTGATAAGGTGATTAATTTACAAGTATTAGAATTATAATTGTTAATCATGAAAATCCTAATTACTAAACTAGAAACCCTAATTAGTAATTATAAAATTTAATTACTTATTGTGAACCCTAATTGCTAAATTAGCAAGGTTAATCAATTAGTAAATAATTAAACCCTAATGTTCCTGTATAATGTAATTAGAAACCTAATCTAATTAACGAATCCTAAAATTTTTATTTTTAGAAACTAATTTTATTTTTATTTTAAACCCTAAATTAGAAATCCTAAATAATTTATTTTTTTTGGAAAACCTTAGGGTTAAACCTTAAGGGTTAAAACCTAAGGGTCAAACCCTAAAGGTTTGCCAATTTCCCAAAATGCCATTAAATTTTCAAGACAAAAGACTAAAATGCCCTTTGTCACATTTTTTATTAAGCTAACTTGTAAATCCTACCAAATATGGAGTGGGTGACCAACTATGTTGACAATTGTGACTTAAAAACACTGATTTCAGCCACATATGCCAGCCAATTCATGTATCTAGCTTAGTATATATAGATTAGAGAGAGAGAGAAAAAAAAATCAATTGCTAGCTCATTTTGTACCAACTCTCAATCTAAACTCTCTCAACCTCATAGCTCTAAAATTTGGTAGCATATCAGTCCCATATCAAAGCCCAAATATGAACAGTTGAACTGTTCTTCATTTCTGGACAAACCCAGAAATGAAGAACAGCTTTGACAGTGTTTTAATTAGCTTAGATCTTTCCGTTGATGAATGTTATGACTTTTGTTATTGTTGGATCTTATAGTGTTGCATTAGTACTACAACTTCCAATCATTAGATTGCCCAGAAACGTATCGATCTGATCTGTGTGCTTGGTCAAACTCACCCCATCGTTTTCTGACATGAGTTTTCTTGATTTAGCCAAGAACGCGAAGAACACCTACAACGACGGTTCTGTCGCTATAGGCGGTCTTTAGCGACAGTTTTCTTATAAAATTAATTTTTTTAATTAAATAAATAGAAAAAAATAGTTTTACATTATTAAAAATATAAAATAAATTATTAAAAATTATTTTAAATTCTAAAAATTAGTTTTAAATTATTTTAAGTATATTTCATAAATATTTAATATTTTTGATATATTATTGGTATTTAATTTATTCAATTATAATATTAAATAAATTATTTAAAAATAGTTTTAATACTTAAAAAATCATTTAAAATTATATTATGATATAAGAAAATATTTTAAGTTATTTTTAATGACTTTTAATATTTTGTGATGAAATTCATTAATAAATTAATATTAATTGTAATTAAGTTATTTACTAAATGAATTAAATAAATTAATTATTAATAATTTTGTTATATTAAAAATTATTTTAAATAATAATAAGGTATTTAAAAATATTTTAAGTTATAAAATATAACTTTCAATATTTAAAGGAACATTTCATTAATTAATTTTTATTAATGATATTAAAGTTATTTACTAATTATATTAAATAATTTAGTTTAGAAATGATTTTAATATTATAAAAATTATTTTAAATAAAAATAAAGTGTTTAAAGATATTTTAAGTTATAAAATATAACTTTTAATATTTAAAGGATAATTTCATTAATAATTTAATAATAATTTATTATTAATGATATTAAATTTATTTAATAATTATATTAAATAAATAGTTTAAAAATGGTTTTATTAATTTAAAAATTATTTAAAAAGGATATAAATGAATTAAAAATATTTTAAGTTATACTTAATGACTTTTAATATTTTGATAAATAAAACATTAATACTTTATTATTAATGATAATTATTTAAAAATAATTTTAAATATTTTAAAAATCATTTAAGAGTAAAATAAATACTTTAAAAATATTCTAAGTTATTGTAAATAACTTTAATATTTTGGCAATGGTTTCATTAATAGTTTAATAGTAATTAAATATTAATGATAATAGAATTGTTTAATATTTAAATCATTTAATAATGATTCCGATGTTTGGAAAGTCATGATAAATTATAATAAATGTTTAAAAATTATTATAAGTTATTTAAAAATAATATGACTGATAATTAAAGATATTGAGCTATAGGGTAGAGTCTTAGACTCGATAATTACCCGGTAAAGCCGTCGGTACACTGACATGTTTCAGAAATTGATCTGAACTTAGATAATTTGATTAGAAATGTGATTATTTGTGATTTAATGGTTGTTAAACATATGTGACAATGTGATTAGGTTATGTGATGATTGCAATAAGCAGTCTTATGTGTTGAGATATGTTAGTCTAATCATTAAAATAATCTTATTACTAATAGGTGGTTATATAAAAGATAAAACTATGTTGCGAATTGTAAGTAGCGTACAAGGCAAGTATCTTACCTTTGCATTTTCTTTATGCAATGGACATGAGTAAGAATGTTTCTAAATTATATTATTATTGTACATATTACTAACCTTATATTATATACGCTCATTGATTATTAACATGTTAGTATATGGTAATTCAGATATATATATTCTGTTCGTTAATTTTTATAAATGGTTATACAAGTGTCCCCACTTGGATAATCATTGTATTTAGTCACATGTTGATACACCTCTGTCAATTACCCGTATATATATATATATATATATATATATATATATATATATGTTGAATTTTATATTATTATTGAACAGATAAATCCTTATTATTTTACAACTGAATTGCTTTGGTTTGGAACCCAGACAAGTATGAACATCCCTTACACGGGGAAAACTTTTTATGCACCCAAGGTGGACAGAGTGAACGATACCCTCGTTCTTGCATGTAGTGTTGATCAATACAGGGTACAACGGGCTGATCACCCCCGTGCCTGTAAGTTATGACGGTTTACAGATGAAGTTCTGTTTAACCTATTTAAAAATTGAAAACAATGTTCATAGTATGTCACCTTAATCCTAGTTATAATCATTATGTAGTTTCAAAAATTTGAAAGAGGGATGTTATGTTATTATTATCGGTTCAGATTACTTCACAACTATTGACTTGTTGTAGAAGGGTAGTACAAAGAAAACATTTAAATTCTTTCAGCTTATATATATAATTGCTATTACTTGCTGGCACTCAAATATTCATCCTTGCTTAATTTAAAAGTTTTCAGCTAAGTGTGACCAACCTGAAGGCTCTGCCAAGAACAAAGGGAAAGGGAAGGTCGCTGAAAAAATGATAATGCTATCTTTTGTAATAACTAGACTTTATTAGGATAATGATGATATATGTATTAATTATCATGTAATGTAACGAATGTTTAAAGGTCTCGTACTTGGGGATTAGACTCTGATGATATGTAAATTAAGTTGATCTTTATATTATTGTTATTATTATTAGTATTATTTCGCTCATAGAAATGGTATCGTGAAGCACCGAGTTCGGGTTTCAAGTACTCGGATTTTGGGGCTTTACAGAAATAATATTCATACGAATACGAAAAATAATATCTCTTCAGAATGTGAAATAAATAATACCCCTTACCTCAAAAAGAAGAGTATTCCAACTGGTATAGCGGGGATATTCTTGAAAAAAACTTTCACTATTTTCTAAGCTCAAAGATTTCTAAAACTCGAAAGAAATATGCTCACAATTATAGAAGAAGAATTCTCCGATTCTGGTGTGATTTTCATTTCTTACTAAGCATCTTATTTATAGGAGAATAGAAGGATACTATTTACAAATTAAAATCACGGACTGCACAATACAAAACTTTCACGGATCAAATTTTTTTCTAAATGTCGAATTTTAAAAAAAAATAATAATATAAAATTCAAGTAAAATAAATAACTTTATATATAATATATTCTATTTTTCATAAAAAACAAAACTTATTATATAATATATATATATATATATATATATATATATATATATATATATATATATATATATATATATATTACCACATGTTTCCTTTGAAAAACAATCACCTCCTGTGATAAATTTCCACCAAATTTCCCCCTCCCAAAATTCCTTCTTCCAATATGTGGGCCCCACCCACATGTCATTATCAATCTCTCTCTCTCTCTCTCTCACACACACACACACACACACACACACACACACACACACACACACACACACATATATATATATATATATATATATATATATATATATATATATATAATTCCCCTCCCTTTACGTAAACTCCCTCCCCACCCCATTTCCAAAATCAGTTTTCAACACATATGGGCCCCACATGTGGTCCCCACCTTTATTGTATTAAATAATTTTCTACCGATTATTTTAAAAAATAGGTAAATGGGGGTCCATAAAATACGCCAAAAATTACAAAAATACTTCATAAAAATCCCCTAAATATTTTTAACAACATTTATTAATATTATTATAACCCGCAATATTAACAACTAGGTCGTTCCTAAGAAAGAGGGGCTTTCCAATAAGGATTTCTTCCTATTATCGCGTAATTAAGTGACCAAGCCTCTCCTCGACAGAACTTCTAGACATTGTTAATTATGCAAATAATAATATAAATAACTGTATCGTCTCAATTATTGATTTAATAATATAAAAAATATTGACAATAATTGAATCAAATAACGTGAGATACTATGCAGCAATTACTGTAGCAATAATTGAACAAAACTGAGTGACTTCTCACGTAAGCATCAATAATCAATACCGTATTCTACTATGCAACCACGCGTATTACTGTACTTTTACTACCGAGTAGTTCAACAGTTTAACGGTAAAACTTCTGTCGTTATTTTCATAAAAAGATATTTTTGTCGTTTTCTCATTCCGACAATAATTTCATTGTGGGGTGAACCAATGATTGTGCCGTCATACGAATATTCCCTATTAAAACGAATATTCCCCGAGCAATCGAATATTATATAACAACTTGTTTACTTTGCGAAATTTATAAATATTACCCACAACTATAACATTATATCAATTCCACACCATAATATTCAAAAAAAAATATTTTGAGAAAATTAAATCTTTATTCATAAAATTTGGGGTCTCACAATCTCCCCTCCTTATAAAATTTTGCCCTCAAAATTTTCGTACGTACATGGTATGCCGAACAGATGAGGACACTTCGTCAGATTCTAACTCTTGAGGTATAACCTTTGAGCGTAGAATATATTTCTTCTTATCCAAGATTTTAATATGTATCTCCTCATACGTTAAATCTTCCGCTATCTCATCATGTTCTAATTTAATAATGTGGTTCGGGACATCCATATATTTACGTAACATCGATACGTGAAAAACGTTATGAACACGCAACATATTTGGCGGTGAAACGAGTCCATAGGCCACAGTTCCTACTCGATCGAGGATTTTAAATAAACCAATAAAATCGAGGGTTAAGATTTTCTCTCTTCTTCGACTCTTGCTTCTAGAATAATGCCTTCTTGAACCTTCTTTTTCATATTCATCAGTTCTGAGTCTATAGCTTGAGCGTCTTTACTTTATCGATTAAAGTCGGTTCAAATCGTATATTCGCTATCTTCACGTAGGTTCGTATATTCACACTCATAAACGCATACGATCTTCTACTCAATGCATCAGTTATCACGTTCGCTCTTCTACGATGATATTGAATGGTATGGTCATAATGTTCAACAGCTCGAGCCAACGTCTTTGGCGCATGTTACGTTCGTTTTGTGTGAAGAAATATTTGAGGGTTTTAGAAATGGATTTTGTATTAGGGTCAAATTTAAACGTTGAGTGCAAGTAGCAGAAATAAAAGAATGGGTAGAACCGATATCGAATAAGGTATAAACTTTGCAAGAGTTTATGATTAACTTACCCGTGATAGCTTCGTTCGGGTTCCTCGACAAACGCTTTCACTTAAACTACTGACTTTGACTTGTCTGAGACATCCTTTGGCGTCACCATCCTAGCTGGACATGACTTCACTACACGACAAAATTGAGCTAAGTGACCTTCTCTTCCGTAATTGAAACACGCTTTGGATTGCTGCGTACAGTTTGGACGGATGTGTCCCTCCTGTCCGCATTTAAAACATACGACCGATGGTCGTTCTTCTTCCTTAACAACGGGTGCTGGTGCTGCTATCTTTCCATCATTATTGAACCTTTTCTTCTTAAAGTCGTTCTCACTTAGTTTACCTTTCCTATTATCCTGGCCATGATTACCACTGAAGTGGTTACCATTTCTGGCATGTTGATTCCCTCCACGTTTGTTGTCACCTCTTCGATGACTGCTACCACTGGAATTATCATTTTGCCAGCTGCTTTCTCTTGGTTGGGTTGACTAGTTATCGCGCTCCAATAATTGAGCCCTATTTACAACATCTAAATACAAACACAGTTTGTAAGAAATTAAATATTGACGTATCTCGGGTTTCAAACCTCTTAAGAACATCTGCGTCATTCTCTCCCCATTATCAACCAAGTGGGATGCAAACCGGAATAACTCGGCAAACTTAGCCTCATACTGCGACACGGTAATATTGTTTTGCTCCAACTTGATGAATTCCACCACCTTCATGTGACGAATACTTTTGGGAAAGTACTTGTCATTGAACAATTCTTGGAACTTCTCCCAATACATCTTGAGTGCGTTAGGCTGGGTACGTTTTACAGATTCCCACCAATGATCTACTTCTTCACGCAACATAAAGGTGGCGAAGGGAACCTTTTGCTCCTCTGAGCATTCCAAGACATCAAATATCTTGGTGATCTGCTTTATCCACGTCTCTGCCTTAAGTGGTTTTGGCTCTCCAATAAATTTTGGTGGTCCCAGCTCCTTGAACTATTTAGCGGTTACCGTCCGAGAGTTGCCAGTGTTTCCATCTGCATTTCGAATAGGAGCCGCTCTCGCCTGATGTTGCATGAATTGCATAAAGCCTCTGAACATCCCAACGTTCGTCATTTGATCGGCGTTATTGTTTACCTGAGGATTGTTACCTTCCTGCATATTATCCTGATTATTGATCATCGGTGACTCAACGGTCTCATATATGCTTCATTGCTTATCTCAATATTTTCAGATGCCATTCTTAAACATTGTCACAAAACAAGGGTTAATTGACATGTCATATATTATCTCTATACTCTGATCGACCAATTAAATACCAAATAAACTTAGGTAGGTCATACTAGTGAAGGAATTCGCCGTCTTTCCCCTCCTAGTTCTTATCTCACATCTCAACCAGGGATCATATCCCTAAGCTTTGATACCAACTGTGACGCCCCCAAAATAGGTATACATCACCCATTCTGAGTCGCCAAATACATGGTACTGAATACAAATACAAACTTAAATATACAACATGAGCTGTGAGTTTTAATACAAATATTGTCTTCTAGACAGTATTTAAACTCAAAATAAGTCCTCAATACATTTATTATCACATTATTTCACAGAATAGTGAGGACTACTAATGCAAACATCTGAACCGTCACTCCGTTCCCCGACTAGTCCCAGCTATATTCTCATTTCCTGAAGAGAATAGTGAAAGAAATGGTGAGCCCAACTAGCCCAGTAAGAAATATTATGACTAAGATAATGCAAAATAAATTATCCTTAGCCTTCAACAGTATAACAACTGATAGAATATAATATACAACAAGTTTTAGATCAACAACTGTAGCAGAATAAGCAATCTATTAGAAGAGTCAAGTAGAGCATGATATCTACTATCTTCTATGATTTAAAAGGTTTTTCATCACTTTATCGCTGAGACTCAGCTTAATAAATAATCCACATCATCGAATCATCCCTACACTATTGGCCAAGGATATTCTTTAGTATCACGACCACGAATTATACATGCACTACGGGCCAATGATAATCGTGTTTTCATCAACTGTCATGATCATGCCATAAAATAATTTATCCTTGCACCCTTGGCCGAAAAGAATCCATGGCCATAATCATACCAAAAACTGTCCATCAATGCACTACGGGTCAATAAGGACTTTTACCACATCATTTGTAACATTATGGCCATAATCATACCAAGTCCATCTATGCACTACGGCCAAAGATGACTTTTGTGACGCCCCCAAAATAGGTATACATCACCCATTCTGAGTCGCTAAATACATGGTACAGAATACAAATACAAACTTAAATATATAATATGAGCTGTGAGTTTTAATACAAATAGTGTCTTCTAGACAGTATTCAAACTCAAAATAAGTCCTCAATATATTTATTATCACACTATTTCACAGAATAGTGAGAACTACTAATGCAAACATCTGGACCGTCACTCCGTTCTCCGACTAGTCCCAACTATATTCTCATCTCTTGAAGAGAACAATGAAAGCAAAGGGTGAGCTCAACTAACAAAGTAAAAAATATTATGACTAAGATAATGCAGAATAAATTATCGTTAGCCTTCGACAGTATAACAACTGATAAAATATAATAGACAACAAGTTTTAGAACAACAACTGCAGCGGAATAAGCAATCCATTAGAAGAGTCAAGTAGAGCATGATATCTACTATCTTCCGTGATTTAAAAAGTTTATCATCAATTTTATCGCCGTGACTCAGCTTAATAAATAATCCACATCATCGAATCATCTCTGCACTACAAGCTAAGGATATTATTTAGTATCACGACCACGAATTATCCATGCACTACGGGCCAAAGATAATCGTGTTTTCATCAACGGTCATGATCATGCCATAAAGCAATTCATCTTTGCACCCTTGGCCGAAGAGAATCAATGACCATAATCATACCAAAAGCTGTTCATCAATACACTACGGGCCGATAAGAACTTTTACCACATCATTTGTAATATTACGGTCATGATTATACTGAATAATCCCTGGTCATAATCATACCAAGTCCATCTATGCACTACGGCCAAAGATGACTTTGATAACAATATAAGCATGAGGATGATGACAATGACATAATAATTCAATAAAACAAGTTCAAGGATAAATTTTAAAGATTTATAATTTGATTTATCCAGAATTCAATAACGTTCAAATTGTCAACATGATACTGCTTTGTGGAGTAAAATTCAAGAATAATATTATACCAAAAATGATTTGGACCGAAAACGAATCAATTTTTATCATGAATAGTACCCCGGGTGAATAGTACTCGAGTGAATAGTATTTCGTAAATAGTACTTCGTGAATAGTAACCAGTGAATAGTACTCCGACATGAAAAAGTTAAAACTTATCAAGAATGCTCAGAATAATATTTTTATGAAAAGATACTGGATGAAGTGCAAATATCAATGATATTCTACTAATTTCATGGAGTATAGAAGCCAAAACTTTAACAAAATGAGTACAGAATTCGAAATCTGAAACGAAATAATATTTCTTACATACTATAGAGTATGGAAGAAAATATTATTGCAAGCGAATATTGAACAAAAATAACATCCTTTACGAATATTAAACGAAAATAATATTCATTACGAATATTAAATGAATATAATATTTGTCGCGAATATTGAACGAAATAAAATTTCTTATGAATATTGAACGGAAATAATATTCATACGAATACGAAAAATAATATCTCTTCAGAATGTGAAATAAATAATACCCCTTACAACTGTTGAACGAAAATAATATTCTTTATGAATATTTAACGAATGTAATATTCCTTACGAATATTAAACGAATATAATATTCTTTATGAATATTAAATGAATATAATATTTCTTGCGAATATTGAACGATATAAAATTTATGACGAATACAAAAAATAATATCGTAAGCGAATATGAAATAAATAATACCCCTTACGAATTTTGAACGAAAATAACCCTCTTCATGAATACGAAAGAAATAATACCACTTACAACTATTGAATGAAAATAATATTCCTTACGAATATTAAACGAATATAATATTCCTTACGAATATAATATTCCTTATGAATATTAAATGAATATAATATTTCTTGCGAATATTGAACAATATAAAATTTTTTACGAATACGAAAAATAATATCATAAGCGAATATGAAATAAATAATATCCCTTACCTCAAAAATAGAGCAATTCTGACTGGTACGGCGATGATATTTTTGAAGAAAACTTTCACTGTTTTCTACACTCAAAGTTTCCTTAAACTCTAAATAAATATGCTCAATATTATAGAAAAAGAATTCTCTGATTCTGGTATGATTTTCAATTCTAACTAAGCATCCTATTTATAGGAGAATGGAATGGGCACTGTTAAGAATTTTTCACGAACGCAACATTCAAAAATTCACGGGCTGAAATCATTCAATTCACGGATGACTTACCAACATTGCAGGCAATTGAATTTCAAAGCAAATTCAAGTAAAAATAAAAAACTAATATATATATATATATATATATATATATATATATATATATATATATATATAATACTAATTCCCTCCCAAATACGTTTCCTCCCTCCACCCCATTTTCATTTCATCCATTTCTTCCATATGTGGGCCCCACATGTAGCCCCCACCTTTATTATAAAGAATAAATTTCTACCGATTATTTTGAAAAATGGGTAAATGGGGGTCCATAAAATAAGCATAATTTACATCAAATACTTCATAAAAATTCCTTCAATATTTTTAACAACATTTATTCATCATTATTATTATTTGTAATATTTAACAACCAGATCGTTTTCAGGAAAGAGGGGGCTTTCCAATAAGGATTTCTCCCTATTGGCGCGCAATTAGGTGACCAAACCTCTCCTCGACAGAACTTCTAGACATTGTTAATTATGTAAATAATAATATGAATAACTGTATCGTCTCAATTATTAATTTAATAATATATAAAATATTGACAATAATTGAATCAAATAACGTGATATACTATGCAGCAATTACTGTAGCAATAATTGAATAAAATTGAGTGACTTCTCACGTAAGCATCAATAATCAATACCGTGTGCTACTATGCAACCACACGTATTACTATACTTTTATCACCGGGTGATTCAACAGTTAAACGGTAAAACTTCTGCCGTTATTTTTACAAAAAGATATTTCTATCGTTTTCTCATTCCAACAGTAATTCTGTTGTGGGGTCCACTAATGATTGCGCCGTTGTACGAATATTCCCTGTTAAAATGAATATTCCCCGACCAATCGAATATAATATAACAACTTGCATACTTTGTAAAATTTATAAATATTACTCACAACTATAACATTATATCAAATCCACACCATAATATTAAAAAAAATATTTGGGAAAATTAACTCTTTATTCGTAAAATTTGGGGTCTTACAACTTTCATAACAATATAAGCATGAGGCTGGTGACAATGACATACTAATTCAATAAAACAAGTTCAAGGATAAATTTTAAAGAATTATAATTTAATTTATCCAAAATTCAATAACGTCCAAATTATCAACATGAGACTGCTTTGCAGAGTAAAATTCAAGAATAATTTTGTATCAAAAATAATTTGGACAAAAAAAAAATCAATTTTTATCATAAATAGTACCCCGGGTGAATAGTAACCGAGTGAATAGTACTTCGAGAATAGTAACCCTGTGAATAGTACTCCGGCATGAAAAAGTTAAAACTTCTTAAGAATGCTCAGAATAATATTTTCATGAAAAGATACTGGATGAAGCGCAAATATCAAGAATATTCTACTAATTTTATGGAGTATAGAAGCCAAAACTTTAACAAAATGAGTAAATAATTTAAAATTTGAAACGAAATAATATTACTTACATACTACAGGGTATGGAAGAAAATATTATTTCAAGCGAATATTGAACAAAAATAACATCCTTTATGAATATTAAATAAAAATAATATTCATTACGAATATTAAACGAATATAATATTTCTCGCGAATATTTAACGAAATAAAATTTCTTATGAATATTGAACGGAAATAATATTCATACGAATACGAAAAATAATATCTGTTCAGAATGTGAAATAAATAATACCCCTTACCTCCAAAAGAAGAGTATTCTAACTGGTATAGCGGAGATATTCTTGAAGAAAGCTTTTACTGTTTTCTATGCTCAAAACTTTTTAAAACTCGAAAGAAATACGCTCAATATTATAGAAGAAGAATTCTCTGATTCTTGTGTGATTTTTAATTCTAACTAAGCATCCAATTTATAGGAGAATGGAAGGATACTATTTAGATATTAAAATCACGGACTGCACAGCACAAAACTTTCACGGATCAAATTCTTTTTTAAACGTCGAATTTTTTTTTAAAAAATAATATAAAATTCAAGTAAAACAAATAACTTTATATATAATATATTCTATTTTTCATAAAAAATAAAACTTATTTATATATATATATATATATATATATATATATATATATATATATATATATATATATATATATATATATATACACACACACACACACACACACGCACACACACACAACTCCACTCCCCTTACGTAAACTCCCTCCCACCCCCATTTTAAAAATCAGTTTTCAACACATATGGGCCCCACATGTGGCCCCCACCTTTATTGTATTAAATTATTTTCTACCGATTAGTTTAAAAAATGGGTAAATGGGGGTCCATAAAATACGCCAAAAATTACCATAAATACTTCATAAAAATCCCCTCAATATTTTTAACAACATTTATTAATATTATTATAACTCGAAATATTAACAACCAGGTCGTTTTCAGGAAAGAGGGGGCTTTTCAATAAGGATTTCTCCCTATTAGTGCGCAATTAAGTGACCAAACCTCTCCTTGACAGAACTTCTAGACATTATTTATTATGCAAATAATAATATGAATAACTGTATCGTCTCAATTATTAATTTAATAATATATAAAATATTGACAATAATTGAATCAAATAACGTGAGATACTATGCAGCAATTACTGTAGCAATAATTGAACCAAACTGAGTGACTTCTCACGTAAGCATCAATAATCAATACCGTGTGCTACTATGCAACCACACGTATTACTGTTCTTTTACTACCGGGTAGCTCAACAGTTTAACGGTAAAATTTCCGCCGTTATTTTCATAAAAAGATATTTATGTCATTTTCTCATTCCGATAATAATTCCGTTGTGGGGTCCACCAATGATTGTGCCGTCGTACGAATATTCTCTGTTAAAATAAATATTCCTCAACCAATCGAATTTTATATAACAACTTGCTTACTTGGCAAAATTTATAAATATTACCCACAACTATAACATTATATCAATTCCACACCGTAATATTCAAAAAAAATATTTCGAGAAAATTAAATTTTATTCATAAAATTTGGGGTCTCACACCTGAGATATCTCAATTTCCTCTTGTATTTCCATCAAGTCTGAGTCCAACTTTTCATCAAAGTTACATTCCTTATGGAGAAAAGGCGCCTTATTAGCAAGTATATGCACATCTAAATTCAGAGTCCTAAAACAAAATATGCTTTTACTTAATAATGAAACTGTTCAATCATACAAAGTGTTAGCATGTACTGACAAAACAACTGCTAATAATGTACAGAAAAGTAAGCAGTTATTATTATCTATATGGCAGAAGGAGTTTCTGACTGTTTTATCCTTGTCGACCAATGAAAGGAGTGCTGCTCCAATTGTCAAGGGTGAAGGACTGCAATGATGGAGGGGCTGTCATCGTCTTTCTTCTCCCAAATGATGACCATTACGTCTGGGCAATCATCGTCTGGGGTGTATCTATTTGTATGTTCATCATTAATAATGATGTGTATGTTTGACATCATCCCGACGATTGTTTACGTCTCCGTTCCTCTTCTTTCACTTTGGGATTTGGAACTAGGACTTCTTTTCCCTTTACCGGTATCGACTTGGGAAATAATATGGCCATTACATGGGCATGAACATTTACCGGAGACCGTACAGGCTCAGGAACTGTAGGTGGAGACAATCGCCGTGTGGCTGAAGCTGAAGGAATCTGCTTGTGCTTATGAGGATTCCTGCGATTGGAACTAGTAGTATAGCCTAGTCCGGCTGTCCCTGTTTGATTGGGAACTTGAATTGGACGTTTAATGCCCTGATGATCTTTGCCCAACCCTTGTCCAGGTTGATAACCCAATGACATAATTTCTTGAGTGGCCGACATTACTTTGGCAGGAATCTGGGGTATGAGAGAAGATGCTCCAACAGGATAGTAGTGAGTGTTTCTCATCTCTAGGGCATAAAAACTGACTGGCTCAACTTCTGAATTGAAGCTGATGAGTGGTATGTCACCTTGTTCAGGACATTCCGGCTCAGCATCAACGGTGACTAGGCTGTTGTTGATAATGTATTTAAGTTGTTGGTGAAGAGTGGAGGGGATGGCCCCAGCCATATGAATCCATGGTGTAAGACCCCAAATTTTATAAAATGAAAGTATTCAATTTTTTTATAATTATTATTTTTTCATAAATGGTTAAGTTGATAAAAGGTTAAAGTTAAGGGTGATATGTGAATTTTTTTGTAAAGTATGCAAGTTGTTATAAAATATTCGTTTGGTCGGGGAATATTCTTTTTGTTGGGAAATATCTGTACGACAGCACAACCATTGGTGGACCCCACAACGGAAGTATTGTCCTAGTAAGAAAACAACAGAATTATCATTTTATAAAAATAACAGCGAAAGTGTTACCGTTAAAACAATTGAACTACCCGGTAGTAAAAGTACAGTAATACGCGTGGTTATATAGTAGCACACGATATTGATTATTGATACTTACGTGAGAAGTCACTCAGTTATATTCAATTATTGTTACAGTAATTGCTGCATCATATCTCTCATATTATTGATTCAATTATTGTCACAGTATCATCTGCATAATATGTTATATTATTAAATCAATAATTGAGACGACAAAGTTATTCATATTATTATTTACAATATTGACAATGTCTAGAAGTTCTATCAAGGAGAGGTTAGATAATCTAATTACGCTCCAATAGGGAGAAATCCTTACAGGAAAGTCCCCTTTTTCCTGGGAACAATCTGGTTGTTAAATATTGTGAATTATAATATTAATGATGAATAAGTTCGTGTTGATTAAAGATAAAATTGATAGTTGCATTGTGTTGGAATTATTAGTGTTAGTAAAAATTGACATTTATTTCGATAATAATTGATGTCTGGAGGTTATATTGACCAATCGGGTAATTAATCGGATAAATGAGCAATTAATTGCTATTAATTCACATGCTTATAACTATGTGTTCACATGTGTGTACTATTGATTCACATGATTTACTATTAGGGGAGTTGGTGCAAGATTGATAACACTTGCGTGACTAAATTAAAAATGGAGGTATAGTTGAAGGTACTATACTGTAATTAGTTTTTTTTCACATGATTATACTTTTGAGTCACATGAATGAACTATTAATTCACATGATTTACTATTAGGGGAGGTCGTGCAAGTTTGATAATACTTGCAGGACTAAATTAAAAATGGAGAAAAAGAGGGAGGTATTATACTGTAATATTTTGAGCCCCAAAATGTGCAATTATTAAAATTATATTTTCCTATAAATAGAAGATCATTCTTCCTTCATTTCTCACCAATTCACTAAAACTTTAGAGCAATTATTGTAGAGAGAAATTATAGAGAGAAAGAATAAGAGAAGTCTGCTATCTCTCTATTCCAGTAT
Source organism: Panax notoginseng (assembly GCA_016801055.1). Lineage (NCBI taxonomy): Eukaryota > Viridiplantae > Streptophyta > Magnoliopsida > Apiales > Araliaceae > Panax > Panax notoginseng. The sequence continues at coordinate 160,746,713 of CM029013.1, forward strand.
CCAGTTTTATTCTAAGGTAAGGGGTATTATTCTTTCGTATTCATGAAGAGAGTTATTTTCTTTCAATACTCGTAAGGGTTGTTATTCCATTCTTTATTATTATGTTGGAATAACCTGTCTATGCGAAGTACCGCATATATGGTGAAATTCTTTTGTTATTTCATTCTTTATTATTCTGTTGGAATAACCTGTCTGTGTGGTCTATCGCATGCGTGGTGAATTCTATTGTTATTCCATTCTTTATTATTCTGTTAGAATATCCTGTCTGTGCGGATTACGCATAACTTGGTTCTATTCTTTATTATTTTGTTGAAATATCCTATCTATGCAGATTACGCATGACCTGGTTCCATTATTTATTATTCTGTTGGAATATCCTGTCTGTGCGGGTTACGCATGACCTGGTTCCATTCTTTATTATTTTGTGGGAATAACCTGTCTGTGAGGATTACGCACGCCTGGTGAATTCTTCTGTTATTTAATTCTTTATTATTCTGTTGGAATAACCTGTCTATGTGGATTACCGCATGCATGGTGAATGATTCTTCGTATTCATTCCATATTAAATTGTGGAAAGGATCTGTCTACGTGGATTACCGCATGGCGGGCAAAAATCCATTTGCGATTTCATATATTCTATTATACTCAGTTGGTTAACGTTTTGGCTTCTATACTCCATGAAATTAGTGGAATATCCTTGATATTTGCGTTTCATCCAGTATCTTTTCATGGAAATATTCTTCAGAGCATTCTTGAATTTTACTCCACAAAGCAGTATCATGTTGACAATTTGGACGTTATTGATTTCAGGATAAATTAACTTATAAATCTTTAAAATTTGTTCTTGAACTTGTTTTATTAAATTATTATGTCATTATCATCATCCTCATGCTTATATTATGTTAAAAGTCATCTTTGGCTTACGTGCATTGTGAAACCCCAGATTTTATGAATAAATATTTAATTTTTCTCGAAATAATTTTTTTTATATTAATGTGTGGATTTGATATAATAGTTATGGGTAGTATTTATAAATTTTGCAAAGTATGCAAGTTGTCATATTATATTCGATTGGTCGGAGAATATTCTTTTTGTCGGGGAATATCCGTACGACGGTACAATTATTGGTGGACCCCACAACGGAATTATTGTCGGATTGAGAAAACGACAAAAATACTTTATGAAAATAACGGCGGAAGTTTTACCGTTGATACTGTTGAACTACTCGGTAGTAAAAGTACAGTAATACGTGTGGTTGCATAGTAGCACACGGTATTAATTATTAATGCTTATGTGAGAAGTCACTCAGTTTGATTCCATTATTGTCAGTTAATAATATGAATTATTTAGCGATAATGACGTTTTGTTTTATTCGTATTATTAACGTAATAAAACAGAAACATCTTTTTATATAAAACAGAATACTTTATTAAAGTTATTCTATAAATAGAATATATTATATTTTATTTAAAAGATTTTTCTTTAAATATGGACCGTCAGATTAAAGTAATCAATCTGGACCGTTCATGGATTAGTTACTATGCATTCCATTTTCCTATAAATAGAAGCTCATTCCTTCATTATTTTCTTACGAATTCACTGAACTCTAGAGAGAGAAACTATAGAGAGAGACTATATAGAGATAGAAGAAAAGTTTTCTGCTACTTCACTACTCTTATATCCAGTTCTTTTACGGTAAGGGGTGTTATTCTTTCTTATTCATGAAGAGAACTGTTGTTATTCCATTTATTATTATTCTGTTGGAATAACCTGTATACGCGGTCTACCCTATACTTGGTGACATTCTTCTATTATTCTGTTGGAACATCCTGTCTGTGTGTTTTACACCGGACCTGGTTCCGTTTTTATTATTATTCTGTTGGAACATCCTGTCTGTGTGTTTTACACCGGACCTGGTTCCGTTTTTATTATTATTCTGTTGGAACATCCTGTCTGTGTGTTTTACACCGGACCTGATTCCGTCTTGTTATTATTCTGTTGGAATATCCTGTCTGTGTGTTTTACACCGGACCTGGTTCCATTATTTATTATTCTGTCGGAATATCCTGTCTGTGCGTTTACGCCGGTCCTGGTTCCATTATTTATTATTCTGTCGGAATATCCTGTCTGTGCGTTTACGCCGGACCTGGTTCCATTATTTATTATTCTGTTGGAATAACCTGTCTGTGCGGTCTATCGCATGCATGGTGATTTCTTTTGTTATTCCATTCTTTATTATACTCAGTTGGTTAAGTTTTGACTTCTATACTCCATGAAATTTGTGGAATATCCTTGATAATTGCGTTTCATCCAGTATCTTTTCATGAAAATATTCTTCTAAGTATTCTTGAATTTTACTCCACAAAGCAGTATCATGTTGACAATTTGGACGTTGTTAATTCTTGGATAAATTAATTCTTGAACTTGTTTTATTGAATTCTTATATCATTGTCATCATCCTCATGTTTATAAAATGTTGAAAGTCATCTGTGGCCTGTAGTGCATAGATGGACTTGGTATGATTATGACCAGGGATTATTCGGTATAATCATGACCGTAATGTTACAAATGATGTGGTAAAAGTCCTCATTGGCCCGTAGTGCATTGATGGACAGTTGTTGGCATGATCATGACCATTAATGAATATACGAATATCCTTGGCCGTAGTGCAGGGGTGATTCGATGATGTGAATTATTTTATTAAGCTGAGTCTCAGCGATCACAGTGTTGGAAAATCTTTTAAATCATAAAAGATAGTAGAGTTTATTTTCTACTTGACTCTTTTAATGGATTGCTTGTTCCGCTGCAGTTAAACTTGATGTCTATTATATTTTATCAGTTTAACATTGTTGAAGGCTAATGATAATTTATTCTGCATTATCTTAGTCATGATATTTCTTACTGGGCTAGTTGAGCTCACCCTTTCTTTCACTGTTCTCTTCAGGAAATGAGAACGTAGCTGGGGCAAGTCGGGGAACGGAGTGATGGTCCGAATGATAGTATTAGTTAGTAGTCCTCACTATTCTATGTAATGGTGTGTTAATAAATGTAATGAGGACTCCTTTTGAGTATGAATACTTTCTAGAAGATAATATTTGTATTCAAACTCACAGTTTATGTTTTGTCGTATTGTACACGACAGTTGTATTAGTAAGTTGTATTTGTATTATGTACTTTGTATCTGACGACCCAAGATGGGTGATGTATACCTAATTTTGGGGGCGTCACAGTTGGTATCAAAGCTTAGGGATATGATCCCTGGCTAAGATGTGAGAATAGAACTAGGAGGGGAGAGACGGGGAATTCCTTCGCTAGTATGACCTACCTAAGTTTATTTGCATGGTATTTAATTGGTCGGTCATAATATAAGGATAATATATGACATATCAATTAACTTTTATTTTGTGGCAGTATCTGAAAATGGCATCTGAGAATGTTGAGAATAGCACTGAAGCCCAGGCGATTATTGATTCACCACATATCAATAATCAGGATAATGTTCATCAGGAAGGTGACAATCCTCATGCAAACAACAACACTGACCAGATGATGAATGATGCAATGTTTAGAGGTTTTATGCAATTCATGCAACAACAGGTGAAAGCGGCTCCTGTCCACAACGTAGGTGGAAATACTGAAAACTCTCAGGCGGTCACCGCTAAGCAGTTTAAGGAGCTGGGACCACCGGAGTTTAAGGGAGAACCCAAACCACTTGTAGCTGAAACATGGATAAAGCAGATCACCAAGATATTTGATGTCTTGGGTTGCTCCGAGGAGCAAAAGGTTCCCTTTGCCGCCTTTATGTTGCGAGGAGAGGCAGATTACTGGTGGGAATCGATAAAGCGTACTCAACCTGCCGCACTGAAGATGTCCTGGGAGAAGTTCCAAGAGCTGTTTAACGACAAATATTTTCCCGAGAGTATTCGTCACATGAAGGAGGTGGAGTTCATCAAATTGGAGCAGAATAGTATGACCGTGTCGCAGTACGAGGCAAAATTTGTGGAGTTATCCCGGTTTGCGTCCCACCTGGTGGATAATGAAGAAAGAATGACGCGGATGTTTTTAAGAGGTTTAAAGCCGGAGATACGTCAACATCTTGTTTCTCATAAATTGTGTTTGTATTCAGATGTTGTAAATAGGGCTCAGTTGGTGGAGCGCGATAACGAGACAACGCAGCCAAAAGAGAGCAGCCGGCAAAATGATAATACTAGTGAAAGCAGTCATCGAAGCGGTGACAACAAGCGTGGAGGGAATCAATAGGCCAGAAATGGTAACCACTTCGGTGGTAATCAGGGCCAAAATAATAAGAATGTGCATTTCAAGAAGAGGAGATTCAACAATGATGGAAAGACGTCAGCACCAGCACCTGTCGTTAAGGAAGGAGAACGATCACCTATCATATGTTTCAAATGCGGAGGGGAGGGGCACATCAGTCCAAACTGCGCGATGCCGTCCAAAGCATGTTATAATTGTTGAAGAGAAGGTCATTTAGCCCGATTTTGTCGTTCACCGAAGACAAGTTCAGATAGGATGGAGGCACCAAAGACCGTCCCAGAAAAGCCAAAGCCAGTAGTTTAAGAGAGAGTATTTTTTTTTCGTGACGAGGAACCTGAATAAAATTATCACGGGTATGTTAGTCATAAACTCTTGCGAAGTCTATACCGTGTTAGATACCGGTTCTACTCACTCTTTTATTTCACCTAGTTGTGTTAAATGTTTGAAGTTAACTCTGGAGAACTTAGACTTTGATATGTCTGTTTAAACTCAGTTGGGAGAAACCTTCGTTACCTCTACTATTTATAAATCTTGTTCAAATCAACACTTTCACGTTACCTGTCGATCTTATCTCTTTGAAAATACTTGCCTTTGATGTGATTTTTTTGAAACGATTGGTTCACTACTCATCATGCTTCTCGTAAGGTTGTTAGCTTTCATATTCCTAACCAACCTGTTATGCAAATTCAAAGTAACCAAACTACTAAAGTCAATCATTGTCATATCAAGCCATAAGTAAAAATCCCCGTTCCTTTCGCTGTTGACTTCCTGGTGTGGAATGTACCGAAGCTAGACTTTCCGTAGGAGACGTTGTAAATGATGATGGCAAGTTGATAGGTATCAATGTGACGTGTTATCCAAGTCTTGGATGAGGGTCACAGTTTTGAACAATATTTCTATTGTTAATAAATTTCTTGACGTATTCTTGAAGACTTCTTAGCCTACCCCAGAGCGTAAAATTGAATTTTGTATTGACCCCAGTACAAAACCTATTTCTTAAACCCTCAAATATTTCTTCAACTAAAACGAACGTATTATGCGCCAAAGACGTTGGCTCGAGCTGTTGAAGATTACGATCGTACCATTCAATAACATCGTGGAAAAGTGAACGTGGTAGCTGACGCGTTGTGTAGAAGATCGTATATGGTTACAAGTGTGAATATTCGAACCCACGTGAAGATAACGAATATACGATTAAAATCGACTTTAATCGATAAAGTTAAAGCCGCTCAAGCTACATACTAAGAGCTGATAAATGTGAAGAAGAAGGTTCAAGAGGGCGTTATTCTAGAAGCAAGAATCGACGAAGAGAGGAAATCTCAACTCTCGATTTAATTGGCCCATTTGAAATCCTAGATGAAGTAGGAACTGTGGCCTATAGACTCGTTTTACCGCCAAGTATGTTGCGTGTTCAGAACATTTTTTTTACGTATCGATGTTACGTAAATATGTGGACGACCCGAACCGCATTATTAATTTAGAACCGGACGAAATAGCGAAAGATTTAACGTATGAGGAGATACGTGTTAACATCTTGGATAAGAAGGATCATATTCGATGCTTAAAGGTTATACCTCAAGAGTTAGAATTTGAAGTGAAGTCAAGGTATCCTCACATGTTCGGCATACCAAGTACGTACGTAAATTTCGAGGGCGAAATTCTATAAGGAGGGGAGATTGTGAAACCCCAGATTTTATGAATAAATATTTAATTTTTCTCGAAATAATTTTTTTTATATTAATGTGTGGATTTGATATAATAGTTATGGGTAGTATTTATAAATTTTGCAAAGTATGCAAGTTGTCATATTATATTCGATTGGTCGGAGAATATTCTTTTTGTCGGGGAATATCCGTACGACGGTACAATTATTGGTGGACCCCACAACGGAATTATTGTCGGATTGAGAAAACGACAAAAATACTTTATGAAAATAACGGCGGAAGTTTTACCGTTGATACTGTTGAACTACTCGGTAGTAAAAGTACAGTAATACGTGTGGTTGCATAGTAGCACACGGTATTAATTATTAATGCTTATGTGAGAAGTCACTCAGTTTGATTCCATTATTGTCAGTTAATAATATGAATTATTTAGCGATAATGACGTTTTGTTTTATTCGTATTATTAACGTAATAAAACAGAAACATCTTTTTATATAAAACAGAATACTTTATTAAAGTTATTCTATAAATAGAATATATTATATTTTATTTAAAAGATTTTTCTTTAAATATGGACCGTCAGATTAAAGTAATCAATCTGGACCGTTCATGGATTAGTTACTATGCATTCCATTTTCCTATAAATAGAAGCTCATTCCTTCATTATTTTCTTACGAATTCACTGAACTCTAGAGAGAGAAACTATAGAGAGAGACTATATAGAGATAGAAGAAAAGTTTTCTGCTACTTCACTACTCTTATATCCAGTTCTTTTACGGTAAGGGGTGTTATTCTTTCTTATTCATGAAGAGAACTGTTGTTATTCCATTTATTATTATTCTGTTGGAATAACCTGTATACGCGGTCTACCCTATACTTGGTGACATTCTTCTATTATTCTGTTGGAACATCCTGTCTGTGTGTTTTACACCGGACCTGGTTCCGTTTTTATTATTATTCTGTTGGAACATCCTGTCTGTGTGTTTTACACCGGACCTGGTTCCGTTTTTATTATTATTCTGTTGGAACATCCTGTCTGTGTGTTTTACACCGGACCTGATTCCGTCTTGTTATTATTCTGTTGGAATATCCTGTCTGTGTGTTTTACACCGGACCTGGTTCCATTATTTATTATTCTGTCGGAATATCCTGTCTGTGCGTTTACGCCGGTCCTGGTTCCATTATTTATTATTCTGTCGGAATATCCTGTCTGTGCGTTTACGCCGGACCTGGTTCCATTATTTATTATTCTGTTGGAATAACCTGTCTGTGCGGTCTATCGCATGCATGGTGATTTCTTTTGTTATTCCATTCTTTATTATACTCAGTTGGTTAAGTTTTGACTTCTATACTCCATGAAATTTGTGGAATATCCTTGATAATTGCGTTTCATCCAGTATCTTTTCATGAAAATATTCTTCTAAGTATTCTTGAATTTTACTCCACAAAGCAGTATCATGTTGACAATTTGGACGTTGTTAATTCTTGGATAAATTAATTCTTGAACTTGTTTTATTGAATTCTTATATCATTGTCATCATCCTCATGTTTATAAAATGTTGAAAGTCATCTGTGGCCTGTAGTGCATAGATGGACTTGGTATGATTATGACCAGGGATTATTCGGTATAATCATGACCGTAATGTTACAAATGATGTGGTAAAAGTCCTCATTGGCCCGTAGTGCATTGATGGACAGTTGTTGGCATGATCATGACCATTAATGAATATACGAATATCCTTGGCCGTAGTGCAGGGGTGATTCGATGATGTGAATTATTTTATTAAGCTGAGTCTCAGCGATCACAGTGTTGGAAAATCTTTTAAATCATAAAAGATAGTAGAGTTTATTTTCTACTTGACTCTTTTAATGGATTGCTTGTTCCGCTGCAGTTAAACTTGATGTCTATTATATTTTATCAGTTTAACATTGTTGAAGGCTAATGATAATTTATTCTGCATTATCTTAGTCATGATATTTCTTACTGGGCTAGTTGAGCTCACCCTTTCTTTCACTGTTCTCTTCAGGAAATGAGAACGTAGCTGGGGCAAGTCGGGGAACGGAGTGATGGTCCGAATGATAGTATTAGTTAGTAGTCCTCACTATTCTATGTAATGGTGTGTTAATAAATGTAATGAGGACTCCTTTTGAGTATGAATACTTTCTAGAAGATAATATTTGTATTCAAACTCACAGTTTATGTTTTGTCGTATTGTACACGACAGTTGTATTAGTAAGTTGTATTTGTATTATGTACTTTGTATCTGACGACCCAAGATGGGTGATGTATACCTAATTTTGGGGGCGTCACATGCATAGAAGGACTTGGTATGATTATGACCAGGGATCATTCGGTATAATCATGACCTGTAATGTTATAAAGGATGTGGTAAAAGTTCTCTGTGGCCTGTAGTGCATTGATGGACAGTTTTTGGTATGATTATGATCAGGGATTATTCGATATAGTCATGACCATTGATGATTTAATGAATATCCTTAGCCCGTAGTGTAGGGATGATTCGATGATGCGGTTTATTTATTAAGCTGAGTCTCAGCGATAAAAATTGATGAAAACATTTTAAATCATAGGAGATAGTAGATATCATGCTCTACTTGACTCTTTTAATAGATTGCTTATTCCGCTGCAGTTAAACTTGTTGTCTATTATATTCTATCAGTTTAACGTTGTTGAAGGCTAATGATAATTTATTCTGCATTATCTTAGTCATAATATTTCTTACTGGGCTAGTTGAGCTCACCCTTTCTTTCACTGTTCTCTTCAGGAATTAAGAATGTAGCCGGGACTAGTCGGGAAACGGAGTGACGGTCCAGACGATAGCATTAGTAGTCCTCACTATTCTGTTAAATAGTGTGACAATAAGTGTAATGAGGACTCCATTGAGTGTGGATATTGTCTAGATGACACTATTGTTATTAAAACTCTTAGATTATGTTTTGTCGTATTTTACACGACTGTTGTATAATTAAGTTGTATTTGAATTTTGTACCATGTATTTGACAACTCAAGATGGGTGATGTATACCTATTTTGGGGGCGTCACAGTTGGTATCTAAGCTTAGGGATATGATCCCTGGCTGAAATGTGAGACAAGAACTAGGAGGGGAGAGACGGGGAATTCCTTCGCTAGTATGACCTACCTAAGTTTATTTGGTATTTAATTGGTCGGTCAGAGTATAGGGATAATATGTGATATGTTAATTAACCCTTGTTTTGTGGTAGTATTTAAAAATGACATCCGAAAATGTTGAGATAAGCAATGAAGCATATGAGACCGTTGAGTCGCCACATATTAATACCTAGGATAATGTGCAACAGGAAGACATTAATCCTCAAGTAAACAACAACGATCAAATGATGAACGATGGGATGATCAGTGGCTTTATGCAATTCATGCAACATCAGGCGAGAGCGACTCCTGTTCAAAATGCTGGTGGAAACACTGGCAACTCTCGGATGGTCACCGCTAAGCAGTTCAAGGAGTTGGGACCGCCGGAGTTTTTGGGAAAGCCAGAACAACTTAAGGCGGAGACATGGTTAAAGCAGATCACCAAGATATTTGATATCTTGGGATGCTTTGAGGAGCAAAAGGTTCCCTTTGCCCACCTTTATGTTGCGTGAAGAGGTAGATTATTAGTGGGAATCTGTAAAACGTACTCAGCCAACGCACTCAAGATGTCTTGGGAGAAGTTCCAAGAGCTGTTCAACAACAAGTACTTTCTCGAAAGTATTCGTCACATGAAGGAGGTGGAATTCATCAAGTTGGAGCAAAACAATATGACCGTGTCGTAATATGATGCTAAATTTACGGAGTTATCCCGGTTTGCATCCCATTTAGTCGATAATGAGGAGCGAATGACGTGAATGTTTCTAAGAGGTTTGAAACCCGAGATACGTCAATATCTGATTTCTCATAAACTGTGTTTGTATTCAGATGTTGTAAATAGGGCTCAGTTATTGGAACGCGATAACGAGTCAACCCAACCAAGAGAAAGTAGCCGGTAAAATGATAATACCAATGGAAGCAGTCATCGAAGCGATGACAATAAGCGTGGAGGGAATCAACATGCCAGAAATGGTAATCACTTCGGTGGTAATCATGGCCATGACAATAAGAGTGGACATTTTAAGAAGAGGAGATTCAATAATGATGGAAAGATGTCAGCACCAGCACCTGTTATTAAGGAAGGAGAACGACCGCCGGTCGTATATTGCAAATGTGGAGGGGAGAGACATATCAGTCTAAAATGTGTGATATAGTCCAAAGCATGTTATAATTGTGGAAAAGAAGGTCACCTAGCCCGATTTTATCGTACACCAAAGTCAAGTCCAGCTGGGACGGTGGCACGAAAGGTGGATACGGACAAAACAAAGTCGGTGGTTTCAGGAAGAGTATTTTTTGTGACTTCTCAAAAAGCGAGTAACCTGAACGAAGTTAGCACGGGTTAGTTAATTATAAATTCTTGCGAAGTCTATACCTTATTAGATACCGATTGTACCCATTGTTTTATCTCTCTTGCTTGCACTCAACGTTTAAATTTAACTCTAGAGAAGTTAGACTTTGACTTATTGGTTGAAACTCCGTTAGGAGAAACCTTCGTTACCTCTACTGTTTATAAGTCTTGTTGATTCAAATCGACACTTTCACGTTACCTGTCGATCTTATCTCTTTGAAAATGCTTGCCTTTAATGTGATTTTAGGAATCGATTGGTTAACTACTCATCATACTTTTCGTAAGGTTGTTAGCTTTCATATTTCTAACCAACCTATTATGCAAATTCAAGCAACCAAACAACTAAGATCAATCACTGTCATATCAAGCCATAAGGAAAGAGCCCCGAGCCTTTCGCTGGTGACTTCCTTATGTGAAATGGACCGAAGCCAGACTTTCTGTAGGCGACGTCGTAAACGACTATAACTAGTTGATAGGTATCAATGTGACGTGCTATCTAAGTCTTGGATGAGAGTCACAGTTTTGAATGACATTTCTATTGTTAATAAATTTCCTGATGCATTCTCTGAAGACTTCTTAGCCTAACCCTAGAGCGTGAAATCGAATTTTGTATAGACCCCAGTACAAAACCCATTTCTAAAACCCTTAAATATTTCTTCACCTAAAACGAACGTATTATGCGCCAAAGACGTTGGCTCGATCTGTTGAAGATTACGACCATACCATTCAATATCATTATGGAAGAGCGAACGTGGTAGCTGACGTGTTGAGTAGAAGATTGTATGTGGTTACGAATGTGACATTGTTAACACAAAAACCCATTTCGTATAACTTACAAATGATGAAAATAGAGTTAAAGAATCTAGGGACCCACGTGGTAATATCAACTATACGAGTAGAATCGACTTTAATCGATAAAATTAAAGGCTGCTCAAGCTACACACCTGGAGCTGATGAATGTGAAGAAGAAGGTTCAAGAGGGCGTTATTCTAGAAGCAAGACTCGATGAAGAGAGAAAATCTCAACTCTTGATTTTATTGGTCTATTTGAAATCCTCGATCTAGTAGGAACTATGGCCTATAGACTCGCTTTACCGCCAAGTATATCGCGTGTTCATAACGTTTTTCACGAATCGATGTTACGTAAATATGTGGACAACCCGAACCACATTATTAAATTAGAACTAGACGAGATAGCTGAAGATTTAACGTATGAGGAGATACGTGTTAAAATCTTGGATAAGAAGGATCATATTCGACACTCAAAGGTTATACCTCAAGAGTTAGAATCTGAAATGAAGTCAAGGTATCCTCACCTCTTCGGCATACCAGGTACGTACGTAAATTTCGAGGGCAAAATTTCATAAGGAGGGGAGATTGTAAGACGCCGAATTTTATGAAATGAAAGTATTCAATTTTCTTATAATAATTATTTTTTCGAAAATGGTTAAATTGATAAATGGTTAAAGTTAGGGGTGATATGTGAAATTTTTTGCAAAGTATGCAAGTTGTTATAAAATATTCATTTGGTCGGGGAATATTCTTTTTGTCGGAGAATATCCGTACGACGACACAATCATTGGTGGACCCCACAACGGAAGTATTGTAGTAGTAAGAAAACGATAGAATTATCATTTTATGAAAATAACGACGAAAGTATTACCGTTAAAACTATTGAACTACCCGGTAGTAAAAGTACAGTAATACGCGTGGTTGCATAGTAGTACACGGTATTAATTATTGATACTTACGTGAGAAGTCACTCAGTTATATTCAATTATTGTTACAGGAATTGCTGTATCATATCTCTCATATTATTGATTCAATTATTATCACAGTATCATCTACATAATATGTTATATTATTAAATCAATAATTGAGACGACACAGTTATTCATATTATTATTTGCAATATTGACAATGTCTAGAAGTTCTGTCAAGGAGAGGTTAGATAATCTAATTACGCGCCAATAGGGAGAAATCCTTATCAAAAATTCCCCTCTTTCCTGGGAACGATCTGGTTGTTAAATATTGTGAATTATAATATTAATGATGAATAAGTTCGTGTTGATTAAAGATAAAATTGATAGTTCAATTGTGTTAGAATTATTAGTGTTAGTGAAAATCGACATTTATTTCGATAATAATTGATGTCTGGAGGTTATATTGACCAATTGGGTAATTAACCAGATAAATGAGCAATTAATTGCTATTAATTCACATGCTTATCACTATGTGTTCACATGTGTGTACTATTGATTCACATGATTTACTATTAGGGGAGTTGGTGCAAGATTGATAATACTTGTGTGACTAAATTAAAAATGGAGGTATAGTTGAAGGTACTATACTGTAATTAGTTTTTTTAACATGATTATACTATTGAGTCACATGAATGAACTATTAATTCGCATGATTTACTATTAGGGGAGGTGGTGTAAGTTTGATAATACTTGCAGGACTAAATTAAAAATAAAGAAAAAGAGGGAGGTATTATACTGTAATATTTTGAGCCCCAAAATGTGCAATTATTGAAACTATATATTTCTATAAATAGGAGTTCATTCTTCCTTTATTTCTCACCAATTCACTAAAGCTTTAGAGCAATTATTATAGAGAAAAATTATAGAGAGAAAGTATAAGAGAAGTCTGCTACCTCTCTATTCCAGTATCCAGTTTTATTCTAAGATAAGGGGTATTATTCTTTCGTATTCGTGAAGAGAGTTATTTTCTTTCAATACTCATAAGGGTTGTTATTCCGTTATTTATTATTATGTTGGAATAACCTGTCTAAGCGAAGTACCGCATACATGGTGAAATTCTTCTGTTATTCCATTCTTTATTATTCTGTTGGAATAACCTGTCTGTGCGGTCTATCGCATGCCTGGTGAATTTTATTGTTATTCCATTCTTTATTATTTTATTAGAATATCCTGTCTGTGTGGATTACGCATGACCTGGTTCCATTCTTTATTATTCTGTTGGGATATCCTATCTGTGCGGATTACGCATGACCTGATTCCATTCTTTATTATTCTATTGGAATATCCTGTCTGTGCGGGTTACGCATGACCTGGTTCCATTCTTTATCATTCTGTGAGAATAACCTGTCTGTGCGGATTACGCACGCCTGATGAATTCTTCTGTTATTCCATTCTTTATTATTCTGTTGGAATAACCTGTTTATGTGGACTACCACATGCATGGTGAATGATCCTTCGTATTCATTCCTTATTAAATTGTAGAAATGATCTGTCTACGTGGATTACTGCATGGCGGGCAAAAATCTATTTGCGGTTTCATATATTCTATTATACTCAGTTGGTTAAAATTTTGGCTTCCATACTCCATGAAATTAGTGGAATATCCTTGATATTTGCGTTTCATCCAGTATCTTTTCATGAAAATATTCTTCAGAGCATTCTTGAATTTTACTACACAAAGCAGTATCTTGTTGACAATTTAGACGTTATTGATTTTAAGATAAATTAACTTATAAATCTTTAAAATTTGTTCTTGAACTTGTTTTATTGAATTATTATGTCATTGGCATCACCCTCATGCTTATATTGTGATGAAAGTCATCTTTGTCTTACGTACATAGATGGACTTGGTATGATTATGACCAGGGATCATTTGGTATAATCATGACATGTGATGTTATAAACGATGTGGTAAAAGTCCTCAGTGGCCTGTAGTGCATTGATGGACAGTTTTTAGTATGATTTTGACCAGGGATTATTCGGTATAGTCCTAACCATTGATGATTTAATGAATATCCTTGGCCCGTAGTGCAGGGATGATTCGATGATGTGGTTTATTTATTAAGCTGAGTCTCAACGATAAAAATTGATGAAAACATTTTAAATCATAGAAGATAGTAGATATCATGCTCTACTTGACTCTTCTAATGGATTGCTTATTCCGCTGCAGTTAAACTTGTTATCTATTATATTCTATCAGTTTAACAATGTTGAAGGCTAATGATAACTTATTCTACATTATCTTAGTCATAATATTTCTTACTGGGCTAGTTGAGCTCACCATTTCTTTCACTGTTCTCTTCAGGAAATGAGATCGTAGCCGGGACTAGTCGGGGAACGGAGTAACGGTCCAGATGATAGCATTAGTAGTCCTCACTATTCTGTTAAATAGAGTGACAATAAATGTAATGAGGACTCCATTGAGTGTGGATATTGTCTAGATGACAATATTCTTATTAAAACTCTTAGATTATGTCTTGTCGTATTTTTCCCGACTGTTGCATAATTAAGTTGTATTTAAATTTTGTACCATGTATTTGGCGACTCAAGATGGGTGATGTATACCTATTTTAGGGGCGTCACACATGGTCTTCCCAAAAGCAGGTTGTATTCTGTGTCTATTTTGAGAACGTGAAAAGACACGCAGAATGTATGTGGACCGATCTCTACTGGCAGTTCAATCTCTTCGACAGAGTTTCGTCGCGATCCATCGAAAGCTTTGATAACTGTATGGCTGCTCCGGATCCGATTGAGATTGATGTTCATCTTCACCAAAGTGGCATAAAGATAGATATTCAAAGATAAACCTCCATCTATCAAGACTCCTCCCACCATGTATCCGATAGATAAAACCGCTATGTGCAACGACTTGCAATGACCAGTCCCTTCGGGAGGTATATAATCGTCAGTGAAAGATATCACATTGTTGTTGAAAATGTGATCCACCAGATGCTGGAATTTCTCAACATCTATTGACTTAGGTAGTTGGGCTTCTTCCAAAATCCTGAGCAATATCTTCCTGTGATCTTCAGAAGAGAAAACTAAGTCCAATATAGAAACTTGATGTGGAGCTTCTCTTAAGCTTAAAACCACCTTGGTTTCATTATGGCCCCATAGTACGGAGAAATTCTTCCATTTTTTCCACGAAAATCTTACCATTTAACTTGATGGTAGGCATCATCACCCATTGGGGAAGATAGAGTGGATTATCCTTCGATACTACAGCAGTTATGTGAGATGTAGATCCTTTAACCCCTCCATAATTCCATGGAACTTTTTTTAGGCTGACAACAGGATATTGTGGTCTAAACGACAAGATAATTGGCTCTGGTGCAGCCACTTACAAAGGATTGTCAACACCCTTGAGTTGAATTGGTTGGATTATATGTGAGGGAGTAGCTGCATCTGTCTCATAAGCTATAACTGCTACGACTTCCTTCCACTTTGTAGGAAATGCATCCTCACTTTCTAGTAACCCAGCATCATTTTCTGCCATCTGCAGGACACCGCTGTTAATTAAATTCTGGATAAGGTGGCGAAGTGCCCTACATTCTTCTGTGATGTGACTGCGAGATTGGGAGTGATATTGACACACCCCACTGAAATCAAACCGTCTTGAACGCGAGCTTATTGGAGGTAGCAGATTTGTGATTCTTCCTTCATTTATCATCATCTACAATATTTCTTCCATCTGTTGGCCTAGGTATGTAAATTCCCTTTTGTTGGCAAGATCCCGACGGGCTTTGGCATTTGCCCTTTTCGTAATTTTATCCTCTAGTGTTTCATTTTCTGAAGCGCGCGGTGGAGTGTTTGTAACAAGAGGGAGGAGACTGGCATGCTCCTGACTAAATAATTGGCGGGTGGCTTGATGCTAATGGACCACCAGTTATGCCAATTGGTTAAGTTGCTCACGCAGAGCATTCATTTTTTGTTCCGTCGTATACTGGAACTTTGCAAAATTCCATTTGTTAGCACCATCCTTGCTAGTCTGGGAAGATCCACCATTAAAATTAGAACTCTGTCAACTACTCCAATTAATCATATTGACCTCTTCTTCTTTGTGTTAAGGAAGAGGATTGTCTTACACATTGGGTTGAACGGGCTTGGTGACCACAATCTCACCACTATCGATCAAATCTTGGATCTTGTGTTTCAAGGCCCAACAATCTTGAGTATCATGTCCCGATGCCCCGGCATGATAAGCACAGTTCCGAGTAGCATTGAAACCCCTCCCATTCGGGTAGGCTAGTGGAAGAAGATGTGTAATTTTCTTCTGAGTGGTTAGAAGATTGAGAATGTTCTCGAGTGAGTCCCCTAGGGGTGTGAACACTCGAGTACGTCTGACTTCTCCAACTTTAGGCAATAGAGGATTTGAAGACTGTGCTTGAAAGGGAGTGTAATTTGTCCTTTGGATAGGCATATTCTGATTGCCTTTCTGACCTTGTAGTGTCAAGGAAACATCTTCCTCTTTCTTTTTATGGACCCCTTCGGGGGTTGTTTCCATAATTTCCAAACTGGATGTGCTCAGCAACAGCTTTAAAGGCAGTTAAGACTTGAATCTTTTCCGACTTCAATGCCATCTCAGCTATCTCCCCATGTTTAATCATTTCAAAGAATGGTTTGACAATACCAGCTAAGACCCTCTCATAAAAAGGAGCTTTTTGTATGTCTATGAAGGTCATAACCATTTCTAACTCATTCATAGAGGGAACGACTTGAGCAGCAAGGCGCCTCCACCTTTGAGCATACTCTCTGAAAGATTCATTAGTTTGTTTCCTGACTTTAGTAATTTAGTACTGGTCAGGGGCCATCTGAGACTGAAAGCTGTACTGACTGAGGAAGGCATGAGCTAGCTCCTCCCAGCAATGGATCTTGGAGTTGTCTAATCTGGTATACCACGAATGGGCTTCTTCAGTTAGACTCTTCTAGAACAGTTGCATTCTGAGCTTCTCATCCTAGACATAAGATCTGAGTTCTCTAATGAATACCTTGAAATGTGTGTAAGGGTCTCCTAACCCGTCATACTTTTCAAAGTCAGGAGTCTTGAACTTCTCTGGATAATGCACAGCAGGGAATATACAAAGGCCGGCATATGAAACACTCCCATGTGCTCCAATCCCTTTGATAGAACGGATGGTCTGTTCCATTTGAAGAACTTTCTTCCTGATATCACAGGTGTCTAAATCTTCTTTGAGATGGGTGGTATCATGAATTTTGTTGGTTGTATCCAACTGAGCATCAGGTACGGGAGCTTCTTTGTCCGCACCTTGTGTTCCTCCATGTGCAGAGGATTCAGTATGTATGGGTATCCTTGTACCCTGAGTAGATTGGTGTAGTTCTTTAAGCAGAACAACCAAATCTGTTATTTGTTTACTTAATCTGCCGAATTCCTCACGTGAGACAAGATTAAGATTAGCCTGGTCAGATGAAGACATAATTGGCTGTAGGCTCGTGGCCTTTTTGAACTTTGACCGGGTAATAGGTCCGGTTGTTTCCCTATAAAAAACTGACGTAGTTTAGTTTTAGGGAATGTATAATTGTTGACATGCTACATGATGTATCCGTTTTAGGAGTATTATCCTGCAAAACGGATGTTAGCGATTTGTAATACAGGATATCATGTTGTATTTTGTAAATATGCATGTACACATATTTCTTCATATTTCTCATTACATGGAGATTAATATGGAATTAAATTACAAGTAATTTATTTAACGAGTAATTTTGAAATGAGAGAGCATGAAGAGACTTTCCTTCGCATTTGGTTTATCAGAGGCTGACCTATCTTAGGCTACTCTCGCGGCTTTTTGGCATGAAGGTTCCTAAATCATCACAATTTACTCGACGGTAAGTTAATTCGGTCTTTCAACTGGAGCGAATTTGGGTGGTGCCTTTCCTGAGCCTCGTTGGAATTAGTCTCCCTACAAGTCCAATAATAAAGCACCGACAGGATAGCCTCCTGATGGAGGAACCACACAACATACATTCACATACAACGTGTCTCACCGTTTTATGAACATGATGACATGTGTGAAGCACTAATATCACAAGCAGATATAGTGTAAAGCATTAAGTACAGTAAGTCCTCTTACTGGACGTCCCTAGCAGAGTCGCCACCTGTCGATGTTGGGATTTTAATTGTCCCTTTTCTGTTCTTGTCTTTTGGTGTTCTCATGTTAGGTGAGATTTGTTTGAAAAAACAAGTTGTGAAAAGGTCTGACATTTATATGTCGACGATTGGATTGTAAGAGACGCCGGTTGGTTTTTTAAATGGTTGTACCAACACAACTGAGAAAAGGTTTGCACATTGACCCAGTGATGTGACACTGCTTAACGGGTCTGTGAAACTGAGATTTATTAGGGTTCGGGGACTTGCTTATGCGGAGGGAAGGTGTTAGGCACCCCCCGACATCCGTGTTACCAGGGTGACCGCCAATTTTCAATTAAACTGTTATATGAATGTGTGTGTGTGTGGCTCAATATGCAGTTATTTGGAAGTAGTGCTATGCCTCGTTCGCACCTATATACACAGGGTTTGAATTTCTGTATAAAATTCAGTTTTTAACAAGATATAGAAGTGACATTTTGTAAAAATACGTTTTTCAAACCCTTATGCTCAATAGTAATTGAGGCCTTTGATAATTCCATTTTTATGAAATGTTCGGCTTGATTGCTTTTATTTTCGAGATGCGAAGCATCTTCGAGAAAATAATATACATAGTAGTACCGAACTCCTTGTGGGCATGAGAGCCATCTAAGGAAATTCGAACACTGTAAATAATTTACAAGCCGTGTACAGCAGAAAATGTCCATCACGGGAACTGAATCTAGATTCAGTAGACCGAATATGTGATCACATGATTCCTAGTCTCACATGATGTAGCAATTTGTATGAAAGCTGTAAACAGTTATATATATAAAAGCTGTAAATATATATATATACAAACATGATCAACCACCACGAAGCACCTCCATGGGGGATTAGAAATGTAAATATATAAAAGCGATAAATATATATATATATAGAGACATGATCAACCACCACGAAGCACCTCCATGGGGGATCAAAAATATAAATAAAGCAATAAATACGGTCAACCACCACGAAGTAAACTTCAAGCCTAACAGAAATGTATATATATGTGTGTGTGTGTGTGTATAAAAGCGATAAACGCACAGGATATACATACATATATATATATATATATATAAATAAACAAGAATAAAAGCCACTGACCGAAGTTCGGGCATACACATGCAACACGACTCTCAACGTGCAGAACGGTGTGTGCACAGTAGTGGAGAAAGGCTTTAAAATGTGTAAAAAGGCTTACAGTGGGCTGCCAAAGAAGACTTCAATAGCTTTAAAGGGATGAACACTCGGCTCCTGCCGGTAAAAATATAGCAATATATAAGCTCACAAGTGTTTAAAATGAGAAAGCACTCAGTTTATAGTGTGTACAGAGCAAATTGGATAGGGCTTCCTCGCTTTTTCTCTCTTCTAAATGGCTGCCCCAAGCCCTCTATTTATAGAGGGGGGAGCCGCAGGTGTACCTGTGGCAACCGCAGATGCACCTGTGGCTGCTCGGGGTGCCCCGGGTTTTACGAGTCCTGTCGTCTCGAAGTACGTGCACACATGCAACGTGTTGTCCGCTTAAACTTTCAAAACATTAATTCGGGCATCCGATCGAGGTGTATAACACCTTTTATGGCATGCTGTTGTCGAGACCTACACAATGACATGGGATTAGAGGTTGTATGAAGTAAGAAAGATGGGACCATGCCCTTGGTCTTTAAGCTTCAAATTCTATCCGGTGTGCTGTCTTGTGCAGTAGTCACTCAGGATTGGAGCTCTTTGGTTCTTGTAGGGCATTGCTGTGTATGTTGAAATGTTGTTAAGATGGCACAATATAGGATTGAGATGGCAAAATGATGGTTCTGCCCTTCACAGGGGTTATCTCCTATTTGAGCTGATTTAGCAGTCGTTGCTCAGGGTTATCTCTGAGATTGGACTGCTGCAGGTGTTAACCATCCTCAGGGTTGTCTCTGAGGTGTGTCTGACCTCCTGGGGTTATCTCTGGTCTTGGGGACTGAGTGCTTCGGGGCCATTGCCGAGTGTTGAATCTGATTGCATGGATTTAAAACAAGCATTTCCTTGGTTATCTCCAGAACTGCAACTGCATGCTTCGGGGTTGTCTCCGAGGTTGACACTATCTCTCCCGGTGTTGTTTTCGAGACTGAGACTGAGTATCTCGGGGTTATCTCTGAAATGACGGGGTCTTCTCCAGTGTGATTTTCGGTATTTGAACTGCATTCCTCGGGGTTATCTCTGAGGTTGAAACTGAAACTCCCGGTGTTGTTTCTGGGGTTGAGGTTGAAACTTCCGGTGGTATTTCCGGGACTGAGCCGGATGTCTCGGGGTTATCTCCTAGATGGTAATACTGAATTTCCCAGGGCTGTCCTTGGGATTTAATTGAGCAGTCTTCCAGGGTTATCTCTGAAAGACGATTCTGCTCTCCTACAATGTTAGTAACAGGTATGCAGAAAATTTTGAGTGTCTACATAAGGCATAGGAATACAGTTTCCCTAATTGCTTTGCAATAATTCCTTTACCTTATTCACACTTGATTTATCCAATGAATTGATAACTAGCACTACAAGAAAACCGACTATTTTCGATGGACTTATCCTCGACAGAATGGATTCCCTCAATATTTAATCTATTTCTGATAGAATAATCCGTCGATTATACGTCCCTCGAAAATAGAACAATTTTGACGGAATTCCGTTGGAAGTAATATTCCCTTCGTAGCGCCAGCTTTCCCGCCAGCGCGAAACCTAAAAGTTGATGATATAAGACTTATTTCTGAGGGAATTTCCGTCGAACTTATTCTATTTTCGAGGGACTTATTGTGACGTCCCCAAATCCTTGTACTTTTAACCCACAGATATGGTGCTACACGGTACTACTAACTATACATTCATTCAAATGAAAACAACATTAAGATGATTGTATTTACTAAATTCTTATTACAATAATAATAAATCATTTCCCAGGTTCTTTTAACCATTACATTCTTTATTGTCATAGTATAAGTTCATACAAATATATTAGTCTATTACAGGATAATCTATTTATCTATCTTGGTTTTGCCTTTATCCTTACCAGAACCGTCGGTTCGTTCGTTCGTTCGTTCTTAGTTGCAATCATATAATTCAATCAAGAAGTGAGCATAACTAGCTAAACAAGTCTAATAATATAATATAACCACTATAATTTTTTAATTAAGCACACCTAGAGGGGGGTGAATAGGTGTAAATACTCAAAAGTGATATACAGTGGTCAATTTTAAAGTTTACTATAGCAAGCTACAATCTGACGGTCTAACCCTGCCCGTATTAGTTATGTTCTTTGTAACGACCCCAAAATAGGTCCATTCCATCCAACCCATTCTGAGTCGCCAAATATATGGTACAGAAAATAACTACAACTTTATTACAACAATTGTCGTACAAAATGCAACAACACATATGCTGTGAATTTGGATACAAATGTATACCAACTGTGACTCGTATCCCAACCGTAATGTGACAAATGTCCCATCAGTGGACAACACCTCACAGTGATACCTACATAAAGGTATATTCAAAAACTGTTTTAGAAATTAAAATCTTTGGGAAGTGCTCAAGGAAACGTTCGTACATGGGAGGCCATGTTTCCAGGTTATAATAGATATCATAAGGCCACAGAATTATCCTTGGTTGACCTAATAGACTCCAAAGAAAAATAAGAAGATTACTATCATATTCTTTCCAATGGTGAGTCTTCTCTTGACATATCATTATCTCCACTATCTTCAATCGTGAATTATACTTCAAACAAACACCAAGATTATATAGGTAGTGCTCGTAAAGATACTCAGCAAGTGAATGAGCACAACCCTGTCTTATGATGACACGAGGTTGTATGTCATTAGACATCTTGTATGATAGTGACAAAACACCCTTCCAATGTTGGGTTCGCTTCACCCAAGATGATTCACCAAATATAACTCCTAAATGATGACCACCGTTCTATTCTCCTGTTACCCCCGCTCGACCCAGCTACACTCTTATTACCTGAAAGGAATTGTGAACAGAAGGGTGAGCACAACTAGCCCAATAAAGAATATCATGACTAAAGATAAATAAATTATCAATAGTCTTCATCAGTAATAAATCAGAGATTTAGAACATATGGTAGATGATAAAAAATTTCAACCATAGTTGCAGCGGAACGAGCAATCCATTAGAAGAGTCAAATAGACCATAAAGTCTATTATCTTCTCCATGTTAAAAGTCCACCAACAATGTTTTATCCCTGTAACATCAATTAACAATTCTTGTCCACAATCATGTGTATAACTCATAATCGTAATTGTAGTTCTAAATTTCTTTTCTCATCCAGGACAAAGATAATTTTCCTCACATGTCTTTACCTGAAACATCAAAGATCATGGTTATACCAAATCACAGTTCCTGTTCATAATCATATTAATAAATTCATCTTTGCACTACAGGCCAACGATACTCGTCAACAGTTCATCTTTGCACTACTGGCCAAAGATATTCAACAACAGGTCATCTTTGCACTACGGGCCAAAGATATTCATCAACAATTCATCTTTGCACTACAGGCCAAAGATATTCATCGACAGTTCATATTTGCACTACAGGCCAAATATATTCATATCTCAAAGAAATATATAATCATTTCAGAGTTTATATACACCATAATTATAACCATGTTAATCAATTCATCTTTACACTTAAGCTAAAGATATTCAATTATAAATTCAATGGTCATGACCATACCAGTTAACAATTCATCTTTGCACTACAGGCCAAAGACATTCCTCAGTCACGATCATACCAATAATTTACCCATCTTTACACTCAAGTGAAAGAGAAATTCAACATCAGGGTTATAAAAATATTATATATGATAATAAAAACAATATGATCAACAACTGCATTTATTTTCGAGAGCAACAATCATAAATCAACGATAATTTGGTCAGAAAAAGAAACCAATTTTTGTCATGAATAGTACCTGTAAATAGTAACTTGTGAATAGTAACTCGTGAATAGTAACTCGTGAATAGTAATTCATGAATAGTAACTCATGAATAGTAACTCGTGAATAGTGACTCATGAATAGTACTCCGTATTCGTACATAGTACCGTATACGTAAATAATGTCATATACGTAAATAGTGCCATATGCATGAATAGTACTGTATACGTGAATAGTGCCGTATACGTGAATAGTAACTCCGACTCAAAAAGGTAGAAATTTCACAATAAAATTTATACCAATATTTCAGTATAATGATATTGGAAAAATAACATCATTATGAAGAATATAGCATCCCTTAATATCTCTTACTATCCCTTACCTCAAAAGAGCAGCACTTCTGACTAGATATCAGATATGACGCTGAAGGAAACTTGCACTGATGAATAGCAACTCACCAAGTATCTAAATACTCACAAAATACACTCGATAATCTAGAGAGAAAAAGAGAGAAAGCTTATGAATTCTGGTGTGTTTTTCAATTCTAACTTAGCCCTCTATTTATAGGAAAATGTTAGCACGCCGAAGCAGACTTAACCTGCAACCTGATGGCTTTACCTGCTACTATTCAAGCCTACCACATTTGAATAAAAATCTTAGCACATTTCTTCACCAACCAAGAGTGGGGCCCACCAATTCTAGAATTTTCCACTAAAATAATAAATTCCGAAACTTTAACAATTTCTGAACCAGTCATCTCGTAAAATTCATAATAAATCATACGTTCATTTTTAACGGTTCAAAATTTGTGGACATATACTCAACTTATATATGTATAACATATCCAAAAATTACCACGATCCAACAGTCGGATTAAAAATTATAACCCTCGCAAAATATCTCAAAAATCCTAATTTAATTTTCAATACCTCCGTTCCGACAAAAATACAGATAAAACACCTCAACATTAACTCCTTCATTTTTAACCACAAAAATATAACCCTTATTTATATCCACATAAAATAAACATTTCCTTATCATATGAATCAATAATTAATTATTCACAAATAATATTACAGAATCACATTTATGACAACTAGGCCGTTCCCAGGAAAGAGGGGGCTTTCCAATAAGGATTTCTCTTTACTGGCACGCAATTAGATGACCAAACCTCTCCTTAGACAGAACTTTCTAGACATTGCCAATAATGTTATCTAATAATATTATTCAAATAATATGAATTATTGATCTGATAATGAAAAATACTGTGCAGCAACAATTATTAAAACAACAATAATATAAAATATCAACGCAACAATTATTGAATCAATAAAATAAAATATTGAATAGTAATTACTGTAACAATTATTGAGTAGTGCCTTCTTACGTAAGAATCAATAATTTCAAAAATACTGTGCAATACCGTGTGCTACTGTGCAATAACGCGTATTACTGTATTTTAACCACCAGGTATTCCAACAGTGTTAGCAGTAACAACTATGCCGTTAATTATAAAAACGTAATTTTGTTGTTATCTTCATCCGACAGTTATTCGTTATGGGTCCCACAAATGGCTGCGCCGTAGTACGAATATTCCCAGACAGAAAGAATATTCCACGACCAAGCGAATATTCCTCGACAACAATGAATATTTTATAACCACTTGCTTATTTTAAAAACAATTTTATATCTCACCCTTAACTTTAAACTTTTATCAATTTAACCATTTACTCAATAGTAATTATAAGATAAATTGAATACTTTTATTTCATAAAATTCGTGGTTTTACAATCTCCCCTCCTTATGAAATTTCGTCCCCGAAATTTGCGTACCTGGTATTTCAAAGAGTTGAGAATACCTTGCTTTCATTTCAGATTCCATCTTCCCTGTCATCACGATTTCTCCATTGATCATCTCCTGTATTTCAGATATCATTCTAGAATACAGCTTCAAAACAATGGTTAATTGAACAAATTAACATATCACATAATATCCCGATATTATGACTGACTAACAAATAAGCTTAGGTAGGACACGCTAGCGAAGGATTTACTCATCTCTCCCCTCTTAGTTATATTTCTCGATCTCCGCCAGAGATCATATCCCTAAGCTTTGATACCAAAATGTAACTCTGGACACCAACTTGTGTCAGCACCTTACATTGATACCTATCAGTTTGCCACCACAGAACGACGTCCCCTACGGAGAGTCTGGCTTCGGTGCATCCCCCATCAACAGGAAGTCACCAGCGAGAGGCTCGGGGCTCTTTACTTATAGCTCTGATACCAAAATGTAACGACCCCAAAATAGGTCCATTCCATCCAACCCATTCTGAGTCGCCAAATACATGATACATAAAACAACTACAACTTTATTACAACAATTGTCGTACAAAATGCAACAACACATATGCTGTGAATTTGGATACAAATATATACCAACTGTGACTCGTGTCCCAACTGTAATGTGACAAATATCCCATCAGTGGACAACACCTCACAGTGATACCTACATAAAGGTATATTCAAAAACTGTTTTAGAAATTAGAATCTTTGGGAAGTGCTCAAGAAAACCTTCGTACATGGGAGGCCATGCTTCCAGGTTATGATAGATATCATATGGCCACAGAATTATCCTTGGTTGGCCTAATAGACCCTAAAGAAAAATAAGAAGATTACTATCATATTCTTTCCAATGGTGAGTCTTCTCTTGACATATCATTATTTCCATTGTCTTTAATCGTGAATTATACTTCAAACAAACACCAAGATTATATAGGTAGTGCTCGTAAAGATACTCAGCAAGTGGATGAGCACAACCCTGTCTTATGATGACACGAGGTTGTATGTCATTAGACGTTTTGTATGATAGTGACAAAACACGCTTCCAACGTTAGGTTCGCTTCACCCAAGATGATTCACCAAATATAACTCCTAAATGATGACCACGGTTCTATTCCCCTGTTACTCCCGCTCAACCCAGCTACACTCTTATTACATGAAAGGAATTGTGAACAGAAGGGTGAGCACAACTAACCCAGTAAAGAATATCATGACTAAAGATAAATAAATTATCAATAGTCTTCATCAGTAATAAATCAGAGATTTAGAACATATGGTAGATGATAAAAAATTTCAACCATAGTTGCAGCGGAACGAGCAATCCATTAGAAGAGTCAAATAGACCATAAAGTCTATTATCTTCTCCATGTTAAAAGTCCACCAACAATGTTTTATCCCTGTAACATCAGTCAACAATTCTTGTCCACAATCACGTGTATAACTCATAATCGTAATTGTAGTTCTAAATTTCTTTTCTCATCCAGGACAAAGATAATTTTCCTCACATGTCTTTACCTGAAACATCAAAGATCATGGTTATACCAAATCACAGTTCTTGTTCATAATCATATTAATAAATTCATCTTTGCACTACAGGCCAACGATATTCGTCAACAGTTCATCTTTGCACTATTGGCCAAAGATATTCAACAACAGGTCATCTTTGCACTACGGGCCAAAGATATTCATCAACAATTCATCTTTGCACTACAGGCCAAAGATATTCATCAACAGTTCATATTTGCACTACAGGCCAAATATATTCATATCTCAAAGAAATATATAATCATTTCAGAATTTATATACACCATAATTATAACCATATTAATCAATTCATCTTTACACTTAAGCTAAAGATATTCAATTATAAATTCAATGGTCATGATCATACCAGTTAACAATTCATCTTTGCACTACAGGCTGAAGACATTCCTCAGTCACGATCATACCAATAATTTACCCATCTTTACACTCAAGTGAAAGAGAAATTCAACATCAGGGTTATAAAAATGTTATATATGATAATAAAAACAATATGATCAACAACTGCATTTATTTTCGAGAGCAACAATCATAAATCAACGATAATTTGGTCAGAAAAAGAAACTAATTTTTGTCGTGAATAGTACCTATGAATAGTAACTCATGAATAATAACTCGTGAATAGTAACTCATGAATAGTAACTCGTGAATAGTAATTCATGAATAGTAACTCATGAATAGTAACTCGTGAATAGTAACTCGTGAATAGTAACTCATGAATAGTACTCTGTATTCGTACATAGTACCGTATACGTAAATAATGTCATATACGTAAATAGTGCCATATGCATGAATAGTGCTGTATATGTGAATAGTGCTGTATACGTGAATAATAACTCCGACTCAAAAAGGTAGAAATTCCACAATAAAATTCATACAAATATTTTAGTATAATGATATTGAAAAAATAACATCATTATGAAGAATATAGCATCCCTTAATATCCCTTACTATCCCTTACCTCAAAAGAGCAGCATTTTTGACTGGATATCGGATATGACGCTGAAGGAAACTTGCACTGATGAATAGCAACTCACCAAGTATCTAAATACTCACAAAATACACTCGATAATCTAGAGAGAAAAAGAGAGAAAGCTTATGAATTCTGGTGTATTTTTCAATTCTAACTTAGCCCTCTATTTATAGGAAAATGTTAGCATGCCGAAGCAGACTTAACCTGCAACACGATGGCTTTACCTGCTACTATTCAAGCCTACCACATTTGAATAAAAATCTCATCACATTTCTTCACCAACCAAGAGTGGGGCCCACCAATTCTAGAATTTTCTACTAAAATGATAAATTCTGAAACTTCAACAATTTCTGAACCAGTCAACTCGTAAAATTCATAATAAATCATACGTTCATTTTTAACGGTTCAAAATTTGTGGACATATACTCAACTTATATATGTATAACATATCCAAAAATTACCACGATCCAACGGTCGGATTAAAAATTATAACCCTCGCAAAATATCTCAAAAACCCTAATTTGATTTTCAATACCTCCGTTCCGACAAAAATACAGATAAAACACCTCAACATTAACTCCTTCATTTTTAACCACAAAAATATATCCCTTATTTATATCCACATAAATAAATATTTCCTTATCATATGAATTAATAATTAATTATTCACAAATAATATTACAGAGTCACATTTATGACAACTAGGCCGTTCCTAGGAAAGAGGGGGCTTTTCAATAAGGATTTCTCCTTACTGGTGCGCAATTAGATGACCAAACCTATCCTTAGACAGAACTTTCTAGATATTGCCAATAATGTTATCTAATAATATTATTCAAATAATATGAATTATTGATCTGATAATGAAAAATACTGTGCAGTAACAATTATTAAAATAACAATAATATAAAATATCAACGCAGCAATTATTGAATCAATAATATAAAATATTGAACAGTAATTACTGTAACAATTATTGAGTAGTGCCTTCTTACGTAAGAATCAATAATTTCAAAAATACTGTGCAATACCGTGTGCTACTGTGCAATAACGCGTATTACTGTATTTTAACCACCAGGTATTCCAACAGTGTTAGCGGTAACAACTACGCCGTTAATTATAAAAACTCAATTTTGTCGTTATCTTCATCCGACAGTTATTCGTTATGGGTCCCACAAATAGCTGCGCCGTAGTACGAATATTCCCCGACAGAAAGAATATTCCACGACCAAGCGAATATTCCTCGACAACAATGAATATTTTATAACCACTTGCTTATTTTGAAAAAAATTTCATATCTCACCCTTAACTTTAAACTTTTATCAATTTAACAATTTACTGAATAGTAATTATAAGAAAAATTGAATACTTTTATTTCATAAAATTCGGGGTCTTACATTCTTCATCTGTTATAAACAGACAGCTAATACCTGTCCGTATTAGTATAAATTTTTTTCGACTTAAACCAAAATCTGCAAAATATTAAAGCTTAAAACAAAAACAAAAGAACAATAAATCACACCAAGATTTTTACGTGGTTCAACCCCTATCGTCTAGTCTAGTAGCCTAATCCACGTCCAATCCCAACTAAGATTGGAGACTCACTTTATTAAAATAATATTCAGCAATTACAAAGTAAATAGAACTCCCTGTTATAACGACGATCAATTGGACACCTCTGCCCCCTTTGCACCTTTGAGACTTTGATAACTTTGTTGTACATACTGAATATTATTAAGGAATACAAGAACTACAGTGTAAACCGAGGCTAAAAGAGTGATATGATGATTTGTGTGTATCTCAGATAGCTTTCTTGAAGAGTTTCTGTTCTACAGTCTTGTGTCTCCTTGTAGCCGAGCAAACAATATATATAAAGGAGAGTAGAGCAACGACTATGACAACGACATCCCAATCCAAGCAACGACTAGTACTGTTTAACTGAAATAGGGGATATACGTTAGCAATAACAACTCAGTTGATATATAAAAGATAAATTGCTATGAAGGAGTCGAATAATATCCAAAGACTATCTGAAAGAGTCCCACTAGTTGTTAGCTTGTTTCCTTAAAAAAACAACTGCTTTTGAATAAGAATCCTTAATTATCCCAATTCCTAAAAAAATCCAAGCCAAATACGAATTGGTAACCAAATATATATATATATATATATATATATATATATATATATATATATATATATATATTCTAGTTATAAAAATTGAAAGCATGTGGCAAAAATAAACCAACATATTTTAGCCACACTCCAACCTGCAGTAAACTTTTATGCCATACAAAGTGATTATGAAATCAACCCATACAATAATCCATACAAACTATTATATAATTAATATACATAAAAATATTTGATTAACATGACCCAATTAGATTATAAGCCAATATAAAATCAATTAAGAACATATAAACATTGTCATCATTAAAACCACAAAATATATATACTAACATTCTCCCCCTTTTTGATGATGACAAGATATATACCATACTCCCCCTAATATATATGACTCCCCCTAAATTTAGGCTTATTTGTTAAACTGAATTTTTCAACATGGCATGTATATCAAATATCTAATATTTAAACAAATAGTATCCAAATCATAACAGTAAACATGAATCATATAGTCATATATCTGCTTAACCAATCAAAACAAATTCAAATGTTTACCAACAATTATCCAAATATTCAAAAAATCCAAAATCCCCAAACAGTACAGTTATCCAAATATTCAAAATATTTTAAATCCTCAAAATCTCTTCCCCTTTGACATCATCAAAAAGGAGAAATTAATTATCTTCTTAATCAGTCTCAAACAACCCATCTTCAATCTTCTTAGAAAGATCCTTGAATTGAATATCTAAAGATTAAACCCTCTCAGTAACTGTGAGTACTCTATCAGATAAGGAATTTAGTGAAGCTGAAAAATTATGCATGAGTTCAAGCATTGTGTCGAACTTGGAATTCATATTAGTAACAAGATGAGAAAGGTCTGAATTTTCAGAAGTAGGAGGAATTGGAATAGAATGAGTAGTAGGAGAATTTGAAGGAGAAACAGTAAGAGTAGTAGGATCAGGAATATATTCTTTAATGTCCCAAGATAAAATATTATCAGCCCCAATTTTGAGTTTTAAATTTTTAAAAACTAAGTCATCAATTACTTCAGTTAATTGAAAAACTTCTTCATTCTCAAAAGATAAATCAAAATGAGTAAATATCTTTGTCAAAAAGCCACCATATGGAAAACACTTAGATTCAGTTTTAACACAACTTTCCATACGATTTATCATTAAAAGAGCACAATTAAATTTTGTTTTTAACAAAATGAGGAATAACAATATCAAATCTTGATAAGTCATTTCGGACCTACCACTAGTTCGAGGAATAAGATTTGCACGAATAAGCTTTTGAATCACACTATTTAAAGGAGTTGTTTCCAGAACTGTAAGTAAAGAAACAAACTCAGATGCGTGACAATCTTTAACAATTCGCAATTGTTGCAAAATAGAGAGGTTCTCAAATTCCAGTGGTCCTTTTAGAGTGAATGGGGAAGGGCCAAAATAGGGTATGTCTAACAAAACACCTAACAAGGTAGCGTCAATTGAAATAGTTTTGTTTTGCACAAAGGATTGAATCTGATTATGTGTAATAGACAGATTCCCATAAAATTGCTTAATTAATTTGGGATAGGCAAAGGTTGGGGGAAATAATAAACTAGATAGACCAACTTGATTTAATAGCTCAGTAACACCAATAGTATGAAAAAGAACTGGGTCGACAGGTTTGCCATACACAATTGGTTTATTGATTATTAATTTTTAAAATTTTTTGGCAAACTTGTGGGATCGAAAAATAAGAATTGAATCATGAGTGCTAAAAGTAGGTGTGGATTTGGGTATACTCACAGTGACTCAGTTTTTACCCTTAGATGTTTCCCCTGTCTTCTTCATCTTCTTTGAAGAAGTTCCCAAATTAGAGACCATATTGGAGAGGTTTCGGTTCAGGCGTCGCTTAGCTCTCGGTCCCCTTGATGAAGAAGCTCCGTCTTAATGATCCTATGCTTAAGATGCCACTTTTGCCATCTTGGGGCGTTGTATCGGCTGCCGTCCGGTATTGAAGATAAACCCGCCCCTTGTTTTGTCCATTTTTATGGAGATTATGTGAGAGCTTGAGGAATATAGGGAGAAGAAACAAACCCTAGGTTGGTGAAAGAAGAAGCGTGACAAAAAAAACAGAGGAGATAAGGAGATGAAAGAGTTTTATTTAAAAAATAATCTGTTAAGGCAAACATAGAAAAAGAGAAGAAGTAAAGAATAAAGAATAAGGAAAAATAGATAACAAAATACGAAAAGGTTTTAGATACCTGATCAGTTTAGAATTTGGCCTAAGAAAAGTGGGAGATGAAGAGGATGAAGGACCTAAAAGGAAGACCTTAGCTCTTCAAGTTGAAAGCTACATAGAAGGTGATGATGAAGATTCCGATGAAGAAATAGCTATGATGTCTCGAAAATTGAGAGAGCCCATTAGAAAGAAGAATAAATCAAAGTTCCAAGGCAAGACATTCAACAACAAGAAAGACGCCTAGCAAAAGCCACAAGAAGATACCTGTTTTGAATGTGGAAGGCCCGAACATTTCAAGAGAGACCGTTTCTAATTAAAAAGGAAGAGCAAAACAAGCAATTCAAAAGGAAAGACATTAATGACATGGAACGATGATGAGTCCAATCATGAAGAGCAAGAAGACGAAACTGCTCAACTATGTTTCACTGGATTATGCAATCAAGAATCACCTGAGGTAAACTCTGAACTTGGTGATGTTACTATTTCTGATTATCTAGTTTTAAAGAATGAAAATATTCGTATTAAAGAGAAAAATGCTCATTTAAAAAATTGGATAAATGATTTAATGAAAGAGGTAGAAACATTAATTGAGGAAAAATAAGAAATAGTTAAAAATTGCACATCAAGTGAAATATCTAAGCTAAATTCTAAAATTGATTATCGTGATAACTATATAAAATTCTATATAATCGTGCAAATAAATTAAATAAATAATTCAATGATCTTAAAAAGGAAAATGATGTTTTAAAAGAAAGTTTGAAAATGAGAGATACTTGTATTGATGCTTTTAATGATGGGAAAATATTAAACATGCAAAATAATAATGAGGAAGAAATAATTTTATTTAAAAAGGATCTTGCAAAATTTGTTCAAGGGGAAGAGAATTTAAATATAATGTTAGGTATTCAAAGGTCAAGTCACCCCACATCCTAGTCCTTTATGCAAAGCGTCACTATACAACGTAAAATTTCCTGTATTATCTGGTAAAGACAACACAGGTGCTACCTAACTTCTTCTTCAATTCTTGAAAATTCAGTTAATAATTTGCTACCCATATTTATTCCACTAATTCCTCGTCAAGTTAGCTAACGAAGTGGCTATCTTAAACTTCGCGTATCCCATACACTAATTTCTTATCAACTTCTTGACTTACAACATCGATAGACAACTCTACTGTATAGGCAACCTGTAACTAGAGAAATAAAATACTACCTTTGACTTTCTCGGAGTCATAAGGTTTATGCACTTACTTTGGCAATCCCTTATCACCTCATGGTTCAACAACCCATCCAATCCTAGGAGAACTTCAAATTCCCAAGTTGGTTTGGAATTAAATCCACCAACATTATATAAAATTACACGAAAAATTATATGTATAACCTAACAGAAATCAATATTCGCAATATCTATATTTAAGGAATAGTCTAACTCCTCCTGAAGCAAATTTAATTTCCTATCAAATTTGTCGGACATAAATTAACAAGTGGCACTTCAATTAAATAGCACGCAAATGTTTAGATAACTTATAAGAACCATACCTTGCATTGCGTCCTGCATCGTCATGTTGGATGAATGTTCGGTTGGTCAGCTCGGCGGAGCCGATTCTAAAATAACAAACTCGCCACTACTGTTGACCCCCTTACTTCCGCTTGCTTTTTAAGCCACTTTCTTTGGACCATCTCGAGCCAGGTGCTCCTCGACCCACACGTGAAACATGCTCCCTTCCTCGGGCTTGGACAATTTGGTGCAATATGGCCCCCCATGCCACAATTGAAGCACACCCTCTTTCCCTTCAAACAAACACCTACATATTTCTTTCTATAGTTGCTACACGCCTCCATTTTCTTCTTCTCATTTCCTTGTTGATTTCTAGCGGAGACATTTTTGTTCCAATTTCTTTTATGAACATTACCCCTACAGCTACCTCTTGCCTTATCTCCCTTTTCACCTTTCTTTTCCCTCTGCTCTTGATTGTATGTCAGCGTAATATCTTCCCCATCTACGACAATCGTCCTCTCTAGCCCTATTATGAACGAATTCGGTTGAAACAGAGAGATTTGACTATACAGCCAGGAATTCAGTTGATTTGTACCAGGCTTGTAAGTCCACTGCGTACCCAGTATGCACAAGTCAGTGATAACTCTGTCCAAGTCGGTCTCAAAATGTTTAACCTCTACCTAGTTGACATGCCCAGTTGGTGGGTCAGGTAAGTTGAATACACCTCGAATCGCCTGTGGGCAATAGTCCACTTGAACATCCCGAACATAGGATAATCCACTCATGGTCTCCTTCGCGTTGGCATAAAATTCACGTACAAGGCCCATAGGGGCATGCATGGGCAGAGACACCAATC
This sequence comes from Panax notoginseng, assembly GCA_016801055.1. Taxonomy (NCBI): domain Eukaryota; kingdom Viridiplantae; phylum Streptophyta; class Magnoliopsida; order Apiales; family Araliaceae; genus Panax; species Panax notoginseng. Next base: position 160,780,998 of record CM029013.1, read on the forward strand.
CCATCCAACACCGTTCCTTAATCATTACAACAGCTCTCCATCCTCTTTTCCAGGTTTGTTCTAATCCACACAAATCTCCAAAAATGAAAACTATAATTATTATGCAATCTAGATAAAGAGAGGAGTTAAAAGTAGTAATCAAATGTTCTCACTCTTTCTAGAGTAGTCTAAACCTAAGAACAATAATGAATAATGTAAAACCACGTCTGGTAACCAACCATATCATCTCAGATGAGTAAAACACGCTCAAATTCAAATTACAAAAAGTCAGCAGTTTAAACAGAATCTGACCGGTGCGGCTACACACTAGTATACTGTAGATCGAGCGCGGGCGCGCTGTAGGAGTCTCTGGTGTATGCATGGCACGGGCGAGCCATGACCCTTTGTTGCTAGAGCACGGCCGCGCAGCTGCCTTATCTGCCTCTATATTCTCTTTAGCGCGGGCGCGCCATGTTTGACTGTAATGGCAGCGCGGCTGCGCTACTGCTGCACTTTGCATTCTACTGGCTTCTTGTTATTGCTGCTGTTTGTTGCTTCCTTCTTCTTCAACTCTTTCCTTCTTCACTCTACTTCTTACTTGATTTTCCTTCTCACATGCTCACGTCCAGTTGCTATTTACATTCTTGCTCAAGTCCATCGTGCTATGTTAATGCTATCTCTATGCCATTTCATGCCATTCCATGCCTTTCCATGCCCCTATGTTGCTATGGGAGTTCCAGCTATGCATACTGCAAAATAAACATAAAAAGCGAATAAAACATAATAAAACTACTTAAGTTAAGCATAATTCTCGTTATAAAACCTACTTATCAAATACCCCCAAACTTGAATTATTTCTTGTCCTCAAGTAATGCATACGAAAATAAAATGAATAATGCAACTACATGCTATGCAAACAATACTATGATGCAAATGAGTCCCAAGATTTCCAGCTAAATTGGAATTCCAATCAAGTGTGCCTCAGAGAATTATCCAGATTCAAGAATAAAGTACCAAACTAAGCTACATACATAACATAATATAATCAAATAATCCAAACTCACTATAAAGATGCTCTGTATGTGTGATGTGTTTATAAGTAAGCTTGACCAAGGCAAAGATTACACATGTTATACTGATTAAGATTGAGAATTAAAGTTTAAATCAAGAATCACATATACTAATGAGGCATCAACTACTCCAACACCTAAATACAAACTAAGGTTCAACAATGGGTTTATTCAGCTTTATTTTTACTCACGAGGGCGATTTTCGCACTTTCCCACGGTGTTTATTGATTTTTTTTCTTTTTCCCACGACTGTGCAATGCCTCATTCCATTAGGCAAACAACAGTGCTACCACTTAGCGAGCTTTCAACCAACGACTCCCAGACCATAAAAGACCTTAGGGCGCTAGGTGTTTAGACACCCCTACGGGCGTACTTGCTCAAGTAACAAATGCCCCGAAACAATACTAGCCATGGTAATCTTTTTTCTATTTTTCTATTTTTTTCTATTCTTTTCTTTTTTTATAACAAGCATACCCATGTGTTCCCAAAGTTTGATTATCAGTGTATTCATAGTCTAAGTCCACTTTCTACATAATTCTATCTTTAGAAACAAAATTTTATACTTAGCAAGCAAACACGTTATTCTTATACCAACAAGCAGATATGAACACCTATGTGCTAACCGATAGCATCTAAACAACAAGTATGAATCATATCATGTATAACATTATAACTAAGCTCATGTTATCCACCAAATTCAAGAATCCATCAAATTTCACATTCAGCATTGGCTAAACTAAAATTCCATTAACTAAATACCTGGGATTATGCAACTAAACATGCAACTACAACAGATAATAGTCACTAAAATGCAAAAATTTTCTGCATAAATAAACTAAACACATAAACATGCAAAAATGATGCAAATTAAACTACATGTAACTAACTAAATGCTCTACACTAATAAACACCCAATACCCCCAAACTTAAAATATTCATTATCCGCAATGAATGAAGGTAAAGGTTTATAAGGAACTCTCCTAATTATCAGCTGTACCACCCTCCTCGGGTGGTGAATCTGGCAGTGGAAAAGGCACTGGTGTCCCGAACTGTGGCCACTCGAGCATTGTTCCTTGCTGCGCAAAAGCCTCGGCTAGGGACCGCGTTAAACCATTTGCAAATGCTAAAAAATTATCATACATCGCATCTACTTTTTCTCCAACCTTCAGAGACAACGATCATCATTTGGAGCAGTGGCATGGGCTGAAGTTCCTGCGTCAGTTGTGTGCGTGGGTTACGGAGATGGTACCGATGATGCGACTGGAAGAATGAAGCCTTTGTCCCTCGAGTGTGGTGTACCCTCTACCCAATCCTTGAATTTGGATATGGTAGCATGAGTGATGTCTTGACTTGGAAACTTGATTTGTGCATTGGCCCACGTGATTCTTGCTCGTGCACATAAATGAGCTACAACTGATGCATGTGGAATACTTCCTGTGGTGCTTCCCCTCATGTAGCGTAGCAGATTTTGATTAAGAAGATGGCCCACATCAATGTATTTTCCTATAACTATACCCCACAAAATTATTGCCCGCTCAGTTGTGATCTCATGCTGATGTGATGATGGCAAAAGCTTTGCACAAATAAATAAATTCCAAGCCTTGGCATAGCGATTGAGGATTAAAGCCTGGAAAGTTGTAGGCTGATTTATACCAGGCTTGTAAGTCCATTGCGTACCCGGTATGCACAAGTCAGTGATAACTCTGTCCAAGTCGGTCTCAAAATGTTCAGCCTCTACCCAGTTGACACGCCTAGTTGGTGGGTCAGGTAAGTTGAACACACGTCGAATTGCCTGTGGGCGATAGTCCACTTGAACACCCCGAACATAGGATAATCCACTCATGGTCTCCTTCGCATTGGCATAAAATTCATGTATAATGCCCATAGGGGCAGGCATGGGTGAAGACACCAATCCCATCTAGCGTTGTTCCTTAATCATTGCCAACAGCTCTCCATCCTCTTTCCCAGGCTTGAATCCACGCTCCTTCACAAAGGTCTCAGCCACTATCATATAGTATTCCATTTGGGCATCAAGGCAAATAAACTTTGTAAGGTCCACTATATCCTCACTCTAACTACTTAAAGTTAAAGATGATGGAGTAAGGGAATGTGATCTCTTTGGCCCCATATCAAATGATGAAGAGAAACTCTTGAGATGAGAACTAGACTGATGACAAAAATCTCTGTATATGCTAGAGATAACCCCCAAACTTGATATTTTCTACACTCTGAAGAAACCCTTACTAAAGGAACGAGGATATGTATGAGAAATTGAGTGTGGGAAGGAAAACAAAGGCGTATAAATTGGTAGTGGGATGATGAGTTAATAATTTGGAATGGAAACGGGTTGGAGAATGTGGAGAGATAGGCGTCAATTTTGAAAAGAGATGGGGAGACGCACGTTGGAGACTGGAAACTGAAATAGGAAGTGGAGTGGGGCACATTTTAAAGACTTAAATTTTTTTCTGTAACTGACCTCGGGCGCGGCCGCGCGACTTTTATAACTGCTGATGGCACGGGCGCGCTTTTATCACTACGCGAGCGCGTTGAGATTAAACATGAAGTACAGCGCGGGTGCGTTGCTTTTGAATTACTGAAACGCGAGGCCGCGCAGCCCTATACCCTGACAAAAACTAAGTTGAATCTTGAAGTAGAAATAAGTGGCTTCTGTCATTTTGCAATTCACCTGCACATACAACAATTATAATTATGAGATATACCAATTCTCCAAGATCAAAACGTGAACTAATTAAAATGCATGAATGAATATATCCCAAAAGAATGCTCTATATGTTACTCCTAACCAATATACTATGCACATTCAGCTCCAACAAAACTTACATTAAACATTATATGCTATCAAGAATTAAACATGAAGATGAGGAATAGATATGATTCAAATAGAATTAAACAAGAGGTAAGAATAAAAATAATGGGGTGCCTCCCATTGAGCGCTAAGTTATAGTCAGTTAGCTTGACTATCTCTGCTCCAATCATGTAGAAGAAAGAATTGAGGTGACCTTCTACCTGTCAACCTCAACACCATAATAGTGCTTAAGCTGTTGTGCATTGACTTTAAAAGGTTTTTCTGGAAACTTATCAAATATCTCGATCGCACCATGGGGTTAAACCGTCTTCACAGTAAATGGCCCTGACCACCTTGACTTGAGCTTCCCGGGAAAAAGTTTAAGTCTTGAATTAAACAGTAGAACTCTTTGCCCCGGTTCAAACACTCTTTCCATAATCTTGCGGTCATGCCATCTCTTCACCTTTTCTTTGTACATCTTGGAGTTCTCGTAGGCTTGCAATCTGAATTCGTCCAACTCACTGAGTTAGAGTAGACGTTTTTCTCATGCAGCCTTTAAGTTAAAATTCAGCTTCCTTATTGCCCAATACGCCTTATGCTCGAGCTCCATGGGAAGGTGACACGCCTTTCCATATACAAGCTGAAATGGTGACATTCCCAATGGTGTCTTGTAAGCTGTCCTGTAGGCCCATACAACATCATCTAACTTCAATGACCAGTCCTTCCTTGTGGGGTTCAAAATCTTCTCTAAAATTCAATTAACCTCAAGATTTGACACCTCTGTCTGACCATTAGTCTGGGGATGGTAGGCAGTAGCAATTTAATGACTCACCCCATACTTAGCCAACAGAGCTGTGAACTGATGATTACAGAAATGGCTACCCTCATCACTAATGATAGCCCTCGGAGTCCCAAATCTCGAAAAAATGCTCTTTTATAAAAATCTTAGAACCACCCGAGCATCATTAGTTGGAAGAGCTGCCACTTCCACCCACTTGGAGACATAGTCGACTGCCACTAAGATATACAGATTCCCAAATAATGAGACAAACGGTTCCATGAAGTCTATCCCCCAAACATCGAAGATCTCCACCTCGAGGATAATGTTAAATGACATTTCATTCCTCTTTGATATGTTCCTAACTCTCTGACATCTGTCACATCTCTGAATGAAACTATAAGCATCTTTAAAAATTGTCGGCCAGTATAATCCTGCCTGCAAAACTCTAGTTGCTGTTCATTCACCACCGTAGTTGTGACGCCCCAAATTCGGACCGCCACTTGGTCACTCGAATTCGGTTTGTCACACTCATAGTAATACAATAATAACTAAAATCACACATTCACAGCGAAAGATCTAATTTAGAATAATATACAATGATTTATTATAATTATTTCCCCAAGTCTCGCAACCTACTGTACTTAATAGATTACATAATAATATCAAATAAAGACTTATTACATAATCCTAATTAAGCTTAAACATAGTTTGAAAATAGTGTTAGTACAATATAACAACTTTAAACATAAAGAAACAAGCTAGTCGGTAACCTTACCCTTGCCCTTGTGTTTTCCAGAGACACTTCCCTGTTCCGCCTTAACTGAAAGGTTTTAGATAAGCAAGAATGAGCACAAATTGCCTAACAAATAATATACAACAAGGGTAAAGAGTTTTATAACACGAGTTTAAAATATCGAAGTATCATCTCTAAGATAGTTCAGAGTTTCAGAATAATATCATGAATAACGAATATTAATAATTCTTGAAATCCAATCCTTGGAATATGAAACGATAATTCAATATAGATCAACAAATATATATGAATTCAAAGGCTATCAATGTATCCAACTAGATAAAATAATTTATACTGAGCAGTCACTAATGTAAGACCCCGAATTTTATGAAATAAAAGTATTCAATTTTTCTTATAATTACAATTCAGTAAATGGTTAAATTGATAAAAAGTTAAAGTTATGGGTGAAATGTGAAAATTTTTCAAAATAAACAAGTGGTTATAAAATAATCATTGTTGTCGGGGAATATTCATTGGTCGTGGAATATTCTTTCTGTCGGGGAATATTCGTACGACGACGCAGCTATTTGTGGGCCCCATAACGAAAAACAGTCGGATGAAGATAACGATAAAAATTGAGTTTTTATAATTAATGGCGTAGTTGTTACCGTTAACACTGTTGGAATACCCGGTGGTTAAAATACAGTAATACGCGTTATTGCACAATATTTTTGAAATTATTGATTCTTACGTAAGAAGGCACTACTGAATAATTATCACAGTAATTACTGTTCAATATTTTATTTTATTGATTCAATAATTGTTGCGTTGATATTTTATATTATTGTTGTTTCAATAATTGTTGCTGCACAGTATTTTTTATTATCAGATCAATAATTCATATTATTTAAATAATATTATTAGATAGCATTATTGACAATGTCTAGAAAGTTCTGTCTAAGGAGAGGTTTGGTCATTTAATTGCGCGCTAGTAAAGAAAAATCATTATTGGAAAGCCCCCTCTTTCCTGGGAACAGCTTGGTTGTCATAAATGTGATTCTGTAATATTAATTGTGAATAATTAATTATTGATTCATATGATAAAGAAATATTTATTTTATGTGAATATAAATGTTGGATATATTTTGTGGTTAAAAATGAAGGAGTTAATGTTGAGGTGTTTTATCAGTATTTTTGACGGCATGGAGGTATTAAAAATCAATCAGAGTTTTTGAGATAAATTGCGGGGGTTATAATTTTTAATCCGACCGTTGGATCGTGGTAATATTTGGATATGTTATACATATATAAGTTGAGTATATGTCCACAAATTTTGAACCGTTAAAAATGAACGTATGATTTGTTATGAATTTTACGAGATGACTGGTTCAGAAATTGTTGAATTTTCGGAGTTAATCATTTTGGTGGAAAATTCTAGAATTGGTGGGCACCACTCTTGGTTGGTGAAGAAATGTGCTGAGATTTTTATTCAAATGTGGTGGGTGGGAATAGTAGCAGGTAAAGCCATCAGGTTGCAGGTTAAGTCTGCTTCGACGTGCTAACATTTTCCTATAAATAAAGGGCTAAGTTAGAATTAAAAATCACACCAGAATTCATAAGTTTTCTCTCTTTTTCTCTCTAGATTATCGAGTGTATTTTGTGAGTATTTAGATACTTGGTGAGTTGCTATTGATCAGTGCAAGTTTCCTTCAGCGTCATATCCGATATCCAGTCAGAAGTGCTGCTCTTTTGAGGTAAGGGATTGTAAGGGATAGTAAGGGATTTTAAGGGTTAGTATATTTTTCGGTTCATAATTCTTTTGACCTTTAAAAAATTCTGAAAAAATTTAAAATGATATTTTGATGAGTTTTATTGATTGTGTCCAAAAATGGTGATTTTTGGATGTATAGATTAAGAGTTATGAATTTTACGGGGAAGGACTATTTTCAAAGTAACCGCTTAACTCCTTGTGGTTAACTCCAAAACTGATGAAATTTTTATTGGAAGTATACTCTGTGAGTTTTGTAATTTTTGGATAAAAGTACAATTTATGATAAATGTCTAAATATTCGACGGTTTTGGCCATATAAAAATTAGTAAATGAATTTTAAAAATTCTGAGAAAAATATATGTTCAATATGAGACTATATTCTGCTAAATCTCAGAAAAAAATATTTTTGGAACTGATTTGATATTTTTCACGAAAATGGTCTAATTATGAGTAAATGAATTAAATATGTTATGTGAGGTAAGAAAATTGAAAATTATGATTTTATGGCTTAAATATCATATATGAGTCATATGCTGATTTTTGATGAGGGTTTTGGTTATTGGTGATGAAATCTTAAGAGTTTGGCATTTTAGGATGATTAAATGCATTATTTAGTAAAGTGTAAACAATTAAAATAAATTGTTTATAAGCTTAAGAAATATTATTCTTTCAATATCATTATACCAAAATATTGGTATGTATTTTATTGTGGAATTTTTACCTTTTTGTGTTGGGGTTACTATTCACGAGTTACTATTCACGAGTTACTATTCATGAGTTACTATTCACGAGTTACTATTCACGACAAAATTAGTTTCTTTTTCTGACCAAATTATAGTTGATTTATGAATATTACTCTTGAGATTAAATTTATATGTTGATTATATTGATTTTATTATCATATATAACATTTTTATAACCCTAATGATGATATTTCTCTTTGACTTGAGTGTAAAGATGGGTAGATTATTGGTATGATCATGACTATAGGTTCTCTTTGGCCAGTAGTGCAAAGTTGAATTGTTGACTGGTATGATCATGACCATTGAATTTATAATTGAATATCTTTAGCTTAAGTGCAAAGGTGAAATGATCAACATGGTTATAATTATTGTTTATATAAATTCTGAAATGATTATATATTCTTTGAGATATTAATATATTTGGCCCGTAGTGCAAATATGAATTGTTGAGGAATATCTTTGGCCTGTAGTGCAAAGATGAATTGTAGATGAATATCTTTGGCCTGTAGTGCAAAGATGGTCTGTTGATGAATATCTTTGGCCCGTAGTGCAAAGATGACATGTTGTTGAATATCTTTGGCCAGTAGTGCAAAGATGAACAGGTGTTGAGATGAACATAACCAATTGGTGATACAAATGAATATCTTTGGCCGTAGTGCAAAGATGAAGTTATTAGTATGATTATGAATAAGAAATGTGATTTGGTGTAACCATGATCGTTGATATTTCAGGTAAAGATAAGTGATGAAAATTATCTTCGTCCTGGATGAGAAGATGAATTTAGAACTACAGTTATGATTATGAGTTATTCATATGATTGTGGATCAGAATTGTTGATTGATGTTACAGGGATAAAACATTGTTAGTGGATTTTTAACATGAAGAAGATAATAGACTTTATAGTCTATTTGAATTTTCTAATGGATTGCTCGTTCCGCTGCAACTATGGTTGAAAATTTTTATCATCTACCATATGTTCTAAATCTCTGATTTATTACTGATGAAGGCTATTGATAATTTAATTATCTTTAGTCATGATATTCTTTACTGAGCTAGTTGTGCTCACCCTTTGCTTCACAATTCCTTTCAGGTAATAAAAGTGTAGCTGGGTCGATTGGGGGATAACAGGGGAATAGAACGGTGGTCTATAGCTATTGAGGGTGAGGCGAACCCAACGTTGGAAGGGTGTCTTGTAACTATCATACAAGATGTCTAATGACATACAACCTCGTATCATCATAAGACAGGGATGTGCTCATCCACTTGCTGAGTATATTTACGAGCACTACCTATATAATCTTGGTGTTTGTTTGAAGTATAATTCTCAATTAGAGACAGTGGAGATAATGATAAGTCAAGTGAGGACTCACCATTGGGAAGAATATGATAGTAATCTTCTTGTTTTTCTTTGGGGTCTATTGGGTCAACCAAGGATAATTCTGTGGCCATATGATAACTATCATAACCTAGACGCATGACCTCCCATGTACGAAGGTTTCCTTGAGCACTTCCCAAAGATTTTAATTTCTAAAACAGTTTTTGACTATACCTTTATGTAAGGTGTCACTGTGAGGTGTTGTCCACGGTTGGGACATGTGTCACATTTGGTATATATTTGTATCCAAACTCACCGTATATGTGTTGTTGTATTTTGTACGACAATTGTTGTAATAAAGTTGTAGTTATTTTCTGTACCATGTATTTGGCGACTCCAAATGGGTTGGATGGTATGGACCTATTTTGGGGTTGTTACAACTAAGGACTATTGAACATCCACTAGAATTTCTAATATTAAACTGATAACCCAAAAGAATCAAGTACAATAGATGATCAGTCTACCATACTCTATGTTATACATAACACCACAGTAATATTCACGCGTGTGTTGGGGCTTCCAACAATAAACACTCCCCTTACCAAAAGGGTTGTTCAATTTAGTTTTCAAGATTTTCGCACCAGTCAACTAGTTTGGACAGTTTTATGAACATGTATATAGTCTAGCCGAATCAAATGGCATAGACACTTTCACAATATTCAAGAATAATACCAAGTTCAATATGAATAATAGTTTCCATAAGAGTTTAAACATACTAGCTCAATCGAACGAGAAAGTAAGATAACTTGCATTCAAAGAGATAAGGTTTGCTTACGATATCCGTTGAATAAAGTAATGCAAGAGTTTAGGATACTTGCATTTAATATAGGAATCCCATGAAATTCAAGAACTTGCACAAAATCCAAAGATGTGTATGTAGGAAACTTGCACAATAAAAGTAGGGTTCAGATACTTTCCTTAAGCGTAGTTTATCTACGTTAAGAAATCAACACTTTCAAATCCTGTTTATAGTGTATTATAAGTACAAGATGCTCATTAGCTAACACTTTCTTTATCCAAGTTTGACATGATTCAAGTATGCACATATGGTACAAAATCAGCTTATAGGTTTATCATGAAATCAAGTATGTAGTTACTTTATAAGCAAATTTATAATGCTCAAGGTTAAGACCTTTTTACGCATGGACTTTCCATATATAAGACAAACACCATCATATTACTTAATCATCACATATATACATGCATTAGTAGGTTTTAAACTATTTTTAGTAATATAGGCATCATACAAGTTAACTGTCCAAAGATCAGGTTTCAAATCATCTAATTTTTGATTTCAGACCGGCGCAGCTACGCAGTCTTCTGGCCAAGCCAAGACTCAGCTGTTGCCTTGAGGTTTCTATCTGGCTTGAGCACATCATTCACACATAATATATTTTGTCATGTTAAAGGTCTTTTCATGTTTCTCAGGTCAATCTAGGTTTTCCCCTTTCATAATATAGTTCTAAGTTAAGCATTTCAACAAGTTAAGGCCATTAAAGGTTATGTAACCACAAAGTCTAACATGCATGCGTTCTAAACATATAAGGTAGTCATATAACTTATATTAGGCATACTTATGACTATTCATATGACATATGTGTAATTAACATCGTTTTGGTTTGAAAATATGTTTTATATAGTCTCAACTAGATTTCATAACTCCTAAAATAGTAGGTATATATGTATGATACATTAGCAAGTCTAAAAGTACCATCATGCATGCTCATAAAAGTTAGATTCTAAAAGTAGCATGTTAACATTCATATTCAAAGTTCGTATTTTCATTAGTAAGGCTTACTAATAAGTCCAACATGTTCATGCTTCCTTACGAATCACATAAACACAAGTTAATGGTTTATTCATGCATTTCTAAACCATACCTACATGCTTGCAAAGTCAGTATATAACCATGGCATACATACATATCAAGTTTGTTTCTAAAGTTCTAATTTCGATCTAACTATATGCTTTTGATCATCATGTATTCTAACCTAGTAAAACATGCTCACATTAGGTTAATATACCATACATCTTACACATGCTTGCATGTTGGCTTAAGCTATAATAATTGATCACACTTAGCAGATTTTTTTAACAGAAAGCAAAAATTAAAAATAGAGACTGGCGCAGCTGCACTGCGCCTTAGTGTTATTCCGCCGTAGCTGCGCATGTCTGGTTCGAGCCAGGAATAGTGTGCTTCGGCAGAACTTCAGCACAACCATATAAATTATTCACGAATTTTATTCTAAACAGTCATATATCAGTTTAACCATGCTTATATGGTTATATAACAACTATGTAATCATTACCTAATCCTTATTATCATCTAACTCTGCCAAATTTAGAATTTGATAATTCAAGAATGGAAATTTAACATAAACTGAAAATGAAGAACAAGATGGAATTTTATACCTTTGTAATTAGCTTGGTAATTCACACTTCTTCTACTGATATGTATACAATCACTCACCCTATCTATGCTTTCAATCCCACTCCTGAGCAATTCTCAACAATGGAATTTAGAGAAGGAGAGTTCGTACTTATAGAAGAAATTTTACACAGACATTGCAATTTCCCATTGAATTAAACCCATGGATTGAAGGATTTCATGAAGGTTAAGAGATAGTTGTTAGATGGTAGTTGGAAATCATCATAACCACCTTTTCCCCCATAATCATCAGCTAGAAAGAGCTTAGAAGAAGAAAAAGAAAATAGGCCTTAGCCTTTTTGTGCTACACGTGACTGAGAAATGAGGAGTAAATGGGACACTAAATTTGGGACAAGCCAAATAACTCAGCAACTTGATCAACTAAGGCTTGGTTTGGTTCTTTTAATTCCCATAATGTAATATTAATGTACAATTGTTACCATATTAGGAAATTAGGGGTTTTTTATATACTCACATCATTTAGTTAATGTGACAACTCGAGAATTTAGAAAATTATTTAAATATTAAATGATGGATTAAATGTTGAATAATAAACCTAGACATAAAATAAGTGAATGGATTTGAGAGTTCCGGGAAGGAATTTTATGGATTTAAAATTTTTTGGTGAGGACGTACAGGGTTAAGTGTATAAGTGTATATGTTTGGTGTACACTGATATATATGTGATTATGTGCTAATAAAGAATGTTAGTATGTAAGATTATACTAACCTAAGAGATAAATTTTATTATCTCAAGTTATTAATTATTTTAAACCTAATTGAGACATGTCTCATTGGGTTATGAGATTAAATGCATAAAAGCAAACATTTTTAAATTCCAACTTGGATGGAATGGAAACCATAAGTAACTAATTAGGGTAAAATAAAATTAAGATTTTGGGTCAAATTAGTTTACCTAGCCCAAACAATTAAATTGGAAGCCCAAAAGAATTAAAATAATGATCCAAGTTTAGCCCACTTGAAGAGGGGTATTTTGCTCATTTGTTTAAGCTTAATTTGGCATAAAAAATAAATCAATAAGGGGAGATAAAGAGGGGAATAGCCAGTCCCCAAGGGGGCATAATGGGGAAACAAATTTTATTTTAGTAGCTTGTCCCAATTTTTAGTTATAAGCTACCAACTCCAAGCTATATGTCACTTGGTTATTAGCCCAACACTTTTATTCATATATGCAAGTAATCCAAGGCTAGCAAGCAAACTAATGGGTAGATACATTCTTTGGATTGTTACACTAAATAAAATCCAATTCTTCATTCCTCTCTCTCTCAATTTCTCTCTCACTTTCCAAGTTGCTAAGAAAAGAAAAATAAAATAATAGAGAGTCTAGTTGGGGTCTTGGATCTTCATACAACTTAAACTCATAAGCTACTTTGAAAGATCAAGAAGGTTTGCAAGAAGAAAAAGGTAAGAAATTGAAAATTTTTAATTTTTGTGCTATCTTTTGTTAGATCTTTATGAACCAAGCAACTTTTATTTTGGATATTTAAAAACTCATGATTTAGATGAGTATTGTTATTTTATATGTGTATCAAAGTATTTTTGAAATCAAAAGTTAGATCCAAAGTGAGAAAATCAAGTTTTATACCAAAAAGGTTTAAGAAAAAGCTTTCCTTTATATGCTATATATATATTTTTATGTTAGATTTTTTGGGTTCATGTGGTAAATGGTTTAAAACATGTTAGCATGCTAGATACATGAGTTAAGGGCAAAACCCTTTGGAATCACTCAAATATGTTAAGAAATGAACAAGTTATGTATTAACTCCCAAACTTCTCTAACTGTTGAACACAAGCTACTGATCAGTCACTTCTGTCAATTTTTTTGGGTCCAAAACAGAACCAAAATGGATGTTTGTTACATGGAAACTGTAGTTCGAGAAAGTACAAATCCAACGATACCTATTGGACCTAAATCCGATTTGTAGATTTCGTTTTATAAGTGTTTCCGTTAAGAACCCCAAATCTGGAAAATGAACCAGCTGTTGACGAAAACCTTGCTGACCAGTCACTTTGAGCCTGATTTCTGGGACATAGACAGATTGGAATTTGGTGTTTGATAAACGAAAACTGTAGTTCAAGAAGATATGAATCCAACGAGTATGATTGGGCCTCAATCGGAGTTGTGGATCTCGTAATACAAACGTTTCTGTAAAAGACTCCAAAACAGTTTCGTGTCTAGAGAGAAAAGAAGACTGTTTTTGGACAGTCAAGGGTAGGGGTAGTTTGGTCATTTTTTAGACATTCAAAAATTTTGGAAAAATTTGGGAGGATACTATCATAAGTTTTCTAACATCTCCGAGTGGAATCACTGAAAAATGGATTTGTAGATTTTCGTATGGATTATTTTTAACAAAGTAGGAAAAAGTAAAAAATAACAAAAAGCTACTGTTCAAAATTTTCTAGGGGTAGTTTCGGCCACTTAAATTATGAAATAAATTCCGACCTTTTGGGACATGAAAATGTACGGTATTAAGTACCTCCTGTCCAAAAATGAGCTCATTCCGACTTAAAATGACCAAGTTATGACCATTTCAATATTTGGGTTTTTCGGACAAAAATCGCTATAATCGGAGTTCTATAGCTTCAATGGCCACGAAATTTAAATTGGAGGCTCACGTTAACACCTATAAGATTGTGTCAAGAGATGAGAATTTTTGGAGCTGAGCATGATGGGGCTAAATTCTTAAGCTACACACTAAAAATGATTTTTAAAAAATACTAAAAGAAGTTGGAAAATCATGGAAAAATTATTTTGACTGATAATAAATTATCTAAGATAATTGTGAAGTGTTTAGGCAGAGTTTAATTGAACTTAAACTCAATAATTATCCAATTAGGAAATCGGGATGTCGAAATAGTACAGAACTCAACTCAAACTGAAATAGTTTGACTTGAGATTAGGTCTTATGTATTTTATAGATCGATAGAATTATGTGGTTATGTGTTTAGGTTATTTTATAACAGTAATATACTGTGATGATATTATTCTAATATTGGAAGATCTGTATTATCAATATTAGGTCTTTTGGATGAAGCTAAGATAGATTGCGTAACAGTAATCAAACGAACATACAAGTTCTCTCAAACTTAACCTTGAGTTATGATTATTCAAATAAACTGGTGATTAATCATTATTGATTATCACGTCTATGAATTGTTTAATCGCACTCTATGCATATTGCAAGTACTCATCAGGTATGAAAGGCTGATCACCTTCATTACCATCTGGTTCAGATATATTTGTTTATGTTCAATGTTCGTTCAGCTATGAAAGTTTGTTCATGCTAGTTCACAATTATATTGTTGAATGTTAGCCAACTATTATTCAAATTCTTTCAATCATGATATATCCTTATTTTATTGAACTTAAACTTGCTGGGCAAACTTGTTGCTCACCCTTGCTATATCATGATAAACATTGCAGATTAAGACGAATACGTCGGATATATGAAAAGATCAAGACTAGTCCAGCTTTGGATTATTCGTGCAGCAAAATTGTAACAATATTGTATGACAATAACATTGTATGTTAGATAGGATATTGATTCAGGAATTATGTGAAGGTTACTCGACCTTGGGGATACTATATAATGTTTAATGTATAAATAATTTATGTTTATATCTTCCACAATAGTTAGAGAATAGATTGTACCGGATCCGCGATGATTTGGGACCCGGATTTGGGGCTGTCACAGTCCATGTACATTAAATACATGCAATAAAACAACGTAGTTAGGTTTTATTGTCTGGGTAGTTCCATAATTATTTTTACTACGCACATAACCACATTATATCATTAGTTAATATAAATGTTTATTTAAAAATTTAATTCCTTTCTCAGTTTATAGAATACACATATATTCATTTATGCATTACAATTACATATGATATCCTTGTACTAGTTGATACCCCATGTCATTAAAATATACTCCTATCCTATGATTTTTATTAATGTCAAACATATAATATTAATGTTCCATTTCATTTCTACAGTTGAAAATTAATTTTCTCCAATTGACCACTGGCGCAGCTGCGCCAGTTTGTCTGCTAGGAGGGCGCAACTGCGCCATACCCTAACAGTGTTAAACTGGTTTAGCTCCAAGCCAGTGTCAACCTCCATCGCCAAACTCGTTTTACACGACATGAATTAATGTCCACATGAGTGATATTACAAATCTAAGAGTGTATTCATTACTTATATGAAATCACATGATCATACACGATTAATCATCCTAATTCTCTTTTAACTCACTTAATGAATTTTCACATTATGCCACACAAGGCACTTTACGAATGCTCATCACAACTTCACACTTATAACTTCAATTTACACTAATTAAATCACTTATCTTACCATACATTAATATTTATATTTAAATAAATATTTATTTTCATTAATATATTCATTTAATAAGATGTGAAAATTCTCGGGTATTACATTCTCCCCCCGTTATAAACATTCCGTCTCAAAATTGCTACAAGGTTACACAAATAGATGGGGATAATCCCTCATCATCCTATCTTCTAACTCCCACGTAGCCTCCTCGACATCATGGTTATGCCAAAGTAGTTTTACAGAGGAAATAACTTTATTTCTTAAAGTTTGCTCTTTCCAATCTAGAATTTGGACATGAATTTCTTCACATGCTAAGTTCTTCTCCACTTGAATGGGTTTATAAGAAATCACGCGCTTGTAGTTGGCCTTGTATGGTCGCAACATGGAGATGTGAAACACGTTATGGATGTGCTCCAACTCGGGTGGTAATGCAACTTTGTATGCTACCTCGCCCATTCGCTTCAGTATATCGAACAGTCCAACGAATCTTGGACTCTATTTTCCTTTCTTGCCGAAACGGATCTTTCCCTTCCATGGAGATACTTTCAGGAATACGAAACAGACGACTTTAAAGTCTCGGTCCTGCCGATGCAAATTTATGTATTTATTCTAGCTATCTTGAGCTGCTACTAGTCGGGCTCTTATCACCGTCACCACGTCTGCGGTTTGTTGTGCTAACTATGGTCCGAGTATTCGTCGCTCTCCGACTTCGTCCCAACATAGTGACGTTCTACAGTTTCTTCTATAAAGAGCTTCGTACGGTGGCATGCCGATACTCGCATGGTAACTATTATTATACGCAAATTTGACCAAGGGTAGGTGGTCGTCCCAATTTCCCTTGAAGTCCATCACGCATGTCCTAAGCATGTCCTTTAGCATTTGTATAGTTCACTCACTTTGTCCGTCTGTCTGAGGGTGATAAGTAGGGTTCAGATACTTGCCTTAAACGTAGTTTATCCACGTTAAGAAATTAACACGTATAAGCAAATTTACAATGCTCAAGGTTAAGCAAATTTATCATGAAATAAAGTATCTAGTTACTTTATAAGCAAATTTATAATACTCAAGGTTAAGACCTTTTTACCCATGGACTTTCCTTATACAAGACAAACACCATCATATTACTTAATCATCATATATATACATGCATCAATAGGTTTTAAACCATTTATAGCAATATAGGCATCATACAAGTTAACTGTCCAAAGATCAGATTTCAAATCATCTAATTTTTGATTTTAGACCGGCGCAGCTGTGCCATGGCTAAGCTTAGGGTCGGCGCAGCTGCGCAGCCCTCTGGCCAAGCCAAGACTCAGCTGTTGCCTTGAGGTTTCTGTCCGGCTTGAGCACATCATTCACACATAATATATTTTGTCATGTTAAAGGTCTTTTCATATTTCTCAAGTCAATCTAGGTTTCCCCCTTTCATAATATAATTCTAAGTTAAACATTTCAACAAGTTAAGGCTATTAAAGGTCATGTAACCACAAGGTCTAACATTCTTGCCTTCTAAACATATAATGTAGTCATATAACTCATATTAGGCATGCTTATGAGTATTCATATCACATATGTGTAATTAGCATCGTTTTGGTTTAAAAATATGCTTTATATAGTCCCAACTTGATTTCACAACTCCTAACATAGTAGGTATATATGTATGATACATTAGCAAGTCTAAAAGTACCATCAAACATGCTCATAAAAGTTAGATTCTAAAAGTAGCATGTTTACATTCATATTCAAAGTTCGTATTTTCATTAGTAAGGCTTACTAATAAGTCCAACATGTTCATGCTTCCTTACGAATCACATAAACACAAGTTAATGGTTTATTCATGCATTTCTAAACCATACCTACATGCTTGCAAAGTCAGTATAGAACCATGGCATACATACATATCAAGTTCATTTCTAAAGTTCTAATTTCGATCTAACTGTATGCTTTTGATCATCATGTATGCTAACCTAGTAAAACATGCTCACATTAGGTTAATATACTTATACATACATGTTACACATGCCTACATGTTGGCTTAAGCCATAATAATTGATCACACTTAGCATATTATTTTAACAGAAAGCAGAAACTGAAAATTGAGACCGGCGCAGCTGTGCTGCGCCTCAGTGTTATTTCGGTGCAGCTGCGCCATGTCTGGTTCGAGCCAGGAATAGTCTGCTTCCGCAGAACTTCAGCTCAACCACAAAAATTATTCACGAATTTGATTCTAAACAATCATATATCAGTTTAAACAATGCTTATATGGTTATATAACAACTATGTAATCATTACCCAAACCTTATTATCATCTATCCACCAAATTTAGAATTTGATAATTCAAGAATGGAAATTTAACAGAAGGTGAAAATGAATAACAAGAAGGAATTTTATACCTTTGTAATTAGCTTGGTAATTCACACTTCTTCTACTGATATGTATACAATCACTCACCCTATCTATACTTTCAATCCCACTCCTTAGCAATTCTCAGCAATGGAATTTACAGAAGGAGAGTTCATACCTATAGAAGAAATTTTACACAGACATTGCAATTTTCCATTGAATCAAACCCATGGATTGAAGGATTACATGAAGGTTAAGAGAGAGTTGTTAGATGGTAGTTGCAAATTATCATAACCACCACTCCCCCCATAATCATCAGTTAGAAAGAGCTAGGAAGAAGAAAAAGAAAATAGGCCTTAGCCTTTTTGTGCCACACGTGACTGAGAAATGAGGAGTAAATGGGACACTAAATTTGGGACAAGCCAAATAACTCAACAACTTGATCAACTAAGACTTGATTGAAGGGTTTCGGCACATAAAAAATGCAGCAGAAATTAACCAATTTAAAAACAATTCCAAAACCCTAAAATAGGATCCATGTGAAAAACAAATTAATTTAGTGGTTAGAAATTATACTGATTATGAAAAGCTTTGAATCTCCAACGCAATCTGATGGAACTACGTCTCTACGGTATCCACACGAACGTTCTGCACATCGTCACATGAACTGCAGTCAAGAGAATTGCAGTACTAGC
The DNA here is from genome assembly GCA_016801055.1 of Panax notoginseng. NCBI lineage: Eukaryota > Viridiplantae > Streptophyta > Magnoliopsida > Apiales > Araliaceae > Panax > Panax notoginseng. The sequence continues at coordinate 160,800,079 of CM029013.1, forward strand.
CACCAAAGGAATAGGATTTCCGAAATTATTTCTCTCTAGTCTGTCTCTAAGAGCGGCTAGGGTTTTGGTTAATGATAATCCTAAAAATGGCTGCTACATATCATATATATAGCGATTAAAAGGAATTAATCAAAAATCTAATTTAATAAAATCTGAATTTATATATATATATATATATATATATATATATATATATATATATATATATATCTTAATTAAGTCTTACTTAATTAATGTACCTATATATAAATCATCCTATTAATTTAAATTCGTAATTTAAATACTATCAATCATATTGACATATATAAATCTTTACAATTTAAATTAATTCTCTTTTAATTACATTCTATGTGTGTGACACTATAGGTTATTATTATGTTAGCAATAATTTTAAAATCATATTATAAAATTATAAACAGTGAGCGACATTTAGTAATGCATCACTGCTACCTAAGTAATAATAAGATCGATGATTCGATGCAACCTTTTCGTGACCAATGTTTCAATGTAATTTAATCCTTTTAACCTTGACATCCTAGATTAAACTCGAGTCATGAAATGTGTCATACTCTTCATAATTTAATCTGTGTTTTCTTGATCAATGAGTAGACTATATGAAATAAATTACTATTTGAGCATGGCCATGCATTTCATAGTCCTACCCAATCAAGAGGCCGATGGATATCACCCCTAATATATAGGAGGGTTAAATTCCATCTAGATCACCCATATTCCTCACACGGTTCATGATGTACCCAATAATCATCTTTATAGTCCACCCTATTAAAAGTGACATTTGATGATATCAAAGAACATAAATTCCCGTGTAGTAATATAGTGATTTCAGGTCGGAGGACCATTACATCATTGTCGCTATGAGAATCGCTAATGACACTTTGCATACTGTTCCACGTAGAATTCTCATGGTGGGTCTATCCAATACATCGTTCTCTAAAATGTACCTATACATTAACTTAATATCTCATATATTTATGACCAATGAGATTTGGTCATCAGTCAATCCAAATACTAGTCTCAATGCATCATTGTTGTCCCATCAACAATGATACTCGACTAGGGACATTTAAGAGCAATGATACTAATTGTAATTATATATTCTCATGTTTAAGACACATACTTGAAACTATATAATTTGTATCACTATTCTAAAGAATTTTATTATGTTAACATTTATATAACACAGTAAATAAACCCATAATAAAACCATTCATTTATTCAATCAAATATAATATCAAAATGTTAAGTAATTATATCAAATAATTGGCCTCTAGGGCATAAACTCTAACATTGGTTTGGTTCTTTAATTCCCTAATGTAATATTAATGTACAATTGTTACCATATTAGGAAATTAGGGGTTTTTTATATACTCACATCATATAGTCCATATACATTAAATACATGCAATAAAACAATGCAGTCAGGTATTATTGTCCGGGTAGTTCCATAATTATTTTTAGTACTCACATAACCACATTATATCATTAGTTAATATAAATGTTTATTTAAACATTTAATTCCTTTCTTAGTTTATAGAATACACAGATATTCATTTATGCATTACAATTACATATGATATCCTTGTACTACTTGATACCTCATGTTATTAAAATATACTCCTATCCTATGATTTTTTTAATGTCACACATATAATATTAATGTTCCATTTCATTTCTACAGTAGAAAATTAATTTTCTCTAACTGACCACTGGCGCAGCTGCGCCAGCTTGTACTGCTGGGAGGGCGCAGCTGCGCCGTACCCTGACAGTGTCAAACTGGTTCAGCTCCAAGTCAGTGTCAACCTCCATCACCAAACTCGTTTTACACGACATGAATTAATGTCCACATGAGTGATATTACTAATCTAAGAGTGTATTCATTACTTATATGAAATCACATGATCATACACAATTAATCTTCCTAATTCTCTTTTAACTCACTTAGTGAATTTTCACATTATGCCACACAAGGCACTTTACGAATTCTCATCACAACTTCACACTTATAACTTCAATTTACACTAATTGAATCACTTATCTTACCATACATCAATATTTATATTCAAATAAATATTTATGTCCCTTAATATATTCAGTTAATAAGATGTGGAAATTCTCGGGTATTACAGTAGTGACATCTATATAGTGATGCATGGCAATCCTATAAAATACCTTCTATCTCGCTGTAAAGAATGCACCTTCGTATCATTTGATCTGAACACTGCTTAAACAAGTACGGTTCATCCCATATAAACTACTTCACGTCATGTAGAAACTTCTTCTTGTGATATCCAGTAAAGTCAGAAGGGATGATCTTTCTTCCTAGGAAGTTAGCAAAATCTGTGAACCATGACACTTCACCTTGCACTACGAATAATTGCTCATCTAGGAAGGACTCATTGATCAAAACTCTATCATTTACATCCCTTCCTGGATTTTCCAATCTAGATAAGTGGTCCGCCACTTGATTCTAGGTTCCTTTCCTGTACTTGATTTCTAAATCAAACTTTTGTAAAAGAAGTATCTACCTGATTAGACGAGGTTTGGCATCTTTTTTTCCCACCAAATACTGAATTACTGCGTGATCTGTTTGCACTATCACCCTAGTCCCAATCAAATAGGCACAAAACTTATCAAAAGCATACACAACTGTTAGAAGTTCCTTCTCTGTGGTGGTGTAGTTTAATTGAGCATCAGTGAGGGTCTTGCTTGCATAGTAAATCACATGAAAAATCATATCCCTTCACTGGCCCAAAATAGTCCCCACAGCAAAGTCACTTGCGTCACACATCAACTCAAATGGTAGGTCCCAATCTGGTGTTGTAGTTAACTTTCTCTTCAAATGCTCAAATGCAAACTGTGCAACCTTCTCCAATAGATTGCAAAGTGGCTTCATGATCTTGGAGAAGTCTTTAATAAACCTTCGATAGAAGCCTGCATGCCCTAAAAAACTATGAACACCTTTAACAGAAGTAGGTGGAGGCAAGTTTTTAATGGTCTCTAACTTTGCTCTGTCCACCTCTAGTCCTTTCTTTGAAACTTTGTGTCCCAAGATTATACCTTCTTGTACCATAAAATGACACTTTTCCCAATTCAGCACCAAATTTGTCTTGACACATCTCTTCAACACCATCACTAAATTCTTTAAACACAAATCAATTGAATCTCCAAATACTAAGAAGTCATCCATAAGGACTTCCACATTGTGCTCCACCATATCCGAAAATATTGCCATCATACACCTCTGAAATGTGGCCGGGGCATTGCACAACCCAAAAGACATTCTTTTGAACGCAAACATTCCATATGGACATGTGAAAGTTGTCTTTTCCTGTTCTTCTGGAGCTATCACAATCTGATTATACCCTGAATACCCATCCTGAAGGCAATAGTACTCATGACCTGCTGGTCTGTCCAATATCTGATCAATAAACGGAAGTGGGAAGTGATCTTTTATTGTAGCTTTATTAAGTCTGTGGTAGTCCATACAGACTCTCCACCCCATCACTGTCCTGGTCGGTATCAATTCATTATTCTCATTGGAGACTACGGTCATTCCCCCTTTCTTTGGCACACACTGTACCGGGCTCACCCAAGAGCTGTCTGAGATCGAATATATTATTCCTGCGTCCAGCCACTTCAGAACTTCCTTCTTTACCACTTCCTTTATAATTGGATTCAATATGCGTTGTTGTTACACTGACGGTTTTCCACCAAATTCTCTACTTCATCATTCAACCAAATTCTCTACTTCATCATTCAAAATCTTGTCCACCATATCAATTCTAAAACACTCTTCTTCGTCTATAGGAAACTTCATAGCCTTAAACACGTTGAAGGTGACTTCTTGATCATGAAATCTCATTGTCAACTCACCTTTCTAAACATCTATTAAAGTGCGTCCTGTGGCTAGGAATGGTCTCCCCAAGATGATAGGTATGCTTCTATTTTCTTCATAATCCAAGATGATGAAATCAGCTGGGAAAATAAATTTATCCACTTTAACCAGCACATCTTCTACAATACCCCGTGGATAAGTAATGGACCTGTCAGCAAGCTGTAAAGAAATATTTGTTGGCCTTGGAGCTGGCAATCCCAACTAATTGAACACTGACAGAGGCATTAAGTTGATGCTCGCCGCTAAATCACATAAGCATCTGTTAAAACACATTTTCCCTATTGAACAAGGTATCGTGAAGCTGCCTGGGTCTTTTAGTTTCAGAGGTAACTTACGCTAAAGTACCGCACTAAATTCTTTAGTCAAGATTACTATTTCGAAGTCCTCTAGTCTTTTCTTCCTTGACAAGATCCCCTTCATAAACTTTGCATAACTTGGCATCTATTCTAATGCCTCAGTGAAAGGTATGTTGATTTGTAGCTTCTTGAATACCTCTAAAAACTTGTTGAACTGCTTATCTTCCCTTTGTTTATGTAGTCTTTATGGATATGGAACAGGGGGATGTACAGGTGGTGGTATATTCACTGGTTTCTCAGTTAAGTCTTCACTATTCTTCTCCACTTCCCCTTGTTTAGAACCTCCTTTACACAAACTTTCATCAGAATCTCCTTCATCACGTGCGGTCGCGCGTTTTCCCTTTGTAAAAGTGGCGCAGGTGGGCCATGCTGCAATCCTGCAGTCTGCTTCCCTGATCTTAAGGTAATGGCCTGACTGTGACGAATGAATTATGCGAGTTGTGATTCTGGGGACAGAATCCTTGTAAGGAGGGAATGATGTAACAATCCAAAATTTTATTTGTAATTTAAAATATAAAACCTATATTAAGGTCATGGGTTGAACTTATTCAATGAAGAGATTTGACGAAAACCTGAGTAAGGTAGGGTTTCGGTGATTCCGAGGACGAAATCCTTATAAGGAAGGAAGAATGTGACGAATGAATTATGCCAGTTGTGATTCTGGGGACAGAATCCTTGTAAGGAGGGAATGATGTAACAATCCAAAATTTTATTTGTAATTTAAAATATTTATTAAATTAAATAAATATTTTATTTATGTGATTGTTGTTAGTATATATTTGTGAATTTAATAATACTCTAATTTAATTTAACAGTTAGAGAGTTGTTAAAGATTACATGAGTTGTTGTATTGATGTCGTAATTTAATAATTAAAGTGACATATTAATTGTTAAATAAAATTATAATGAGATTATAATTTGTGATATTTGGTTAAGTGGAAAATTTATTTAGTATGTGGTAATTAGTATATTTAATTAAGATTGGATATGAAAATCCAAGTAAACAATGTGGGACAATAAACTATATTATAAATGATTTATGAAAATAAATTAAAAGAGTTTTAATTTGATTTTACCAAACAAAACCTTAGAGCTTTTGAAATTCTTATTTTAATCTTGTTTTGCCAAAAAGGCTTAAGGAATGATTAAGTCATTATTTTAATATGATTTTGCCAAACAAGCGTTAGGGCATTAAAAATTCTAATTTTTGTAACTTATATATTAAATTGATAATAAGTATATGTAATTATATTGGGAGTTACATATTCTATAATTATATGTGTTATATGTATATTGTATATACACTAAGTTATGTTAATTTTTTTAAACCTAAGTCTAAATTAAGAACAATAGAGAGAGAAAGGAGGCTGCATATTTCGGTAGTTATAGGGAGTCTAGGAGGGGTCTTGGATCTTCATACAACTTAAAATCATAAGCTACTTTGAAGCATCAAGAAGGCTTGCAAGAAGAAAAAGGTAAGAAAATGAAATTTTCACTTTTTGGGCTCTTTTTGTTAGATCTTTATGAACCAAGCAACTTTTGTTTTGGATCATTAAAAACTCATGATTTACATGAGTATTGGTATTTTATATGTGTATCAAAGTATTTTTGAAATCAAAAGTTAGATCCAAAGTGAGGAAATCAAGTTTTGTACCAAAAGGTTTGAGAAAAAGCTTTCCTTTGTATGCTATATATATTTTTATGTTAGATTCTTTGGGTTCATGTGATTAATGGTTTAAAACATGTTAGCATGCTAGATACATGAGTTAAGGGCAAAACGCCTTTGGAATCACTCAAATATGTTAAGAAATGAGCAAGTTATGAATTAAATCTCAAACAACCTTAACTGTTGAACATAAGCTACTGGTCAGTCACTTCTGTCCATTTTTCTGGGACCAAAACAGAACCAAAATAGATGTTTGATACATGGAAATTGTAGTTCGGGAAATTACGAATCCAACGATACCTATTGGACCTAAATCCGATTTGTAGATTTCGTTTTATAAGCGTTTCCGTTAAGGACCCCAAATCTGGAAAATGAACCAACTGTTGAAGAAAACCTTGCGGACCAGTCACTTTGGGCCTTATTTCAGGGACCTAGACAGATTGGAATTTAGTGTTTAATAACTGAAAACTATAGTTCAAGAAGATACGGATCCAACGAGTTTGATTGGGCCTCAATCGGAGTTGTGGATCTCGTAATACAAGCGTTTCTGTAAAAGACTCCAATACTGAAAATGTTTACAAGGCATGTAATGGTCAGTCGGTAGTGGCCTGTTTTCAGGGTGCTATACTGTGCCAAATGGACCGTTTCTTGAGCCTAAAACGTAGCTCGGGAAGTCACGGTTCTAACAATACCAATCGGACTTGTAGATCACCGTCTACAAGTGTTTCTGTGGAGGACCCCAACTTTAAACGAAAATTATAGAAAATAAATATTAGAAATTCATAATAAATTTCTAAAAATTATTTTAAAGCCTAAAAATGGGTTTTTAATAATTTGGAATATATTTCACTGATATTTTAATGTTTTTAAATATTAATGATAGTTAATTTATTTAATTATTATATTAAATAAATTACATAAAAATGATTTTAATACTTTAAAAATCATTTGAAATTATATTAAATTGTAAGGAAATATTTTAAGTTATTTTTAATGACTTTTAATATTTTATAATGAATTTCATTAATAAATTAATATTAATGATAATGGAATTAAGTAGTATTTAATTCATATTAATATGATATTAAATAATAATTATCTGAAAATTATTATAAGTCATTGAAAAATATTTTGACTGAAAATGAAATTATCTAAGGTAAATGTAAAGCATTTAGGCAAAGTCTTATGGAAATTAGACTCATGAATTATCCGACTAGACTTTTTGGGATGTCAGAAAATTATACCGAATTCAACTCAGACTGAAATAGTTTGACTTGATACCGAATTTTATGTATTTTATAGACTGATAGGATTATGTGGTAATTTGTTTATAACTGTATTTAACAGTACTATACTGTGATGATATTCTAATATTTGGAGATCGGTTATATCTGTATTAGGTCTTCAGAAAAAGCGATATAGGTTGAGTAACGGTAATCAATGGTACAGGCAAGTTCTCTAACTCGACCTCGAATTGATATTTTTGAAATATGCTTGGGGTTAATCATTACTGATTATACCATGTCAATGAATTATTGATTCTCACTCTGTGCACATTTCATGTATTCATCAGGTATGAAAGGCTGATCACCTTCATTACCATTTGGTCCAGTTGATTTATTCATGTTCATTATTCGTTCAACTATGAAAATTTATTCATGCTCTTTCGTAATGTGTATATTGTAGAAAGTTAGCCAACTTATTGTTCAATTCTTTCGATCATGATATATCCTTAATTGAACTTATACTTGCTGGGCAAAATTGTTGCTCACCCTTGCTATATCACGATAAACATTGCAGATTATGACGAATACGTCGGTTACAGGAAAAGTCCAAGACAAGTCAGCTTTGGATTATATGTGCAGCTAAATTTGTAACAGTAATGTATGATAATAACTTTGTATGTCTGATAGGATATTGATTTAGGTATTATGTGAAGGTTCTCGACCTTGGGGATAGTGTGTAATATTTAATGTATAAATAATTTATGTTTATATCTTCCACAATAGTTATAGAAATAACATAAAATTCGGTATCAAGTCAAACTATTTCAGTCTGAGTTGAATTCGGTATAATTTTCTGACATCCCAAAAAGTCTAGTCGGATAATTCATGAGTCTAATTTCCATAAGACTTTGCCTAAATGCTTTACATTTACCTTAGATAATTTCATTTTTAGTCAAAATATTTTTCAATGACTTATAATAATTTTCAAATAATTATTATTTAATATCATATTAATATGAATTAAATACTACTTAATTCCATTATCATTAATATTAATTTATTAATGAAATTCATTACAAAATATTAAAAGTCATTAAAAATAACTTAAAATATTTCCTTACAATTTAATATAATTTCAAATGATTTTTAAAGTATTAAAATCATTTTTATGTAATTTATTTAATATAATAATTAAATAAATTAACTATCATTAATATTTAAAAATATTAAAATATTAGTGAAATATATTCCAAATTATTAAAAACCCATTTTTAGGCTTTAAAATAATTTTTAGAAATTTATTATGAATTTCTAATATTTATTTTCTATAATTTTCGTTTAAAGTTGGGGTCCTCCACAGAAACACTTGTAGACGGTGATCTACAAGTCCGATTGGTATTGTTAGAACCGTGACTTCCCGAGCTACGTTTTAGGCTCAAGAAACGGTCCATTTGGCACAGTATAGCACCCTGAAAACAGGCCACTACCGACTGACCATTACATGCCTTGTAAACATTTTCAGTATTGGAGTCTTTTACAGAAACGCTTGTATTACGAGATCCACAACTCCGATTGAGGCCCAATCAAACTCGTTGGATCCGTATCTTCTTGAACTATAGTTTTCAGTTATTAAACACTAAATTCCAATCTGTCTAGGTCCCTGAAATAAGGCCCAAAGTGACTGGTCCGCAAGGTTTTCTTCAACAGTTGGTTCATTTTCCAGATTTGGGGTCCTTAACGGAAACGCTTATAAAACGAAATCTACAAATCGGATTTAGGTCCAATAGGTATCGTTGGATTCGTAATTTCCCGAACTACAATTTCCATGTATCAAACATCTATTTTGGTTCTGTTTTGGTCCCAGAAAAATGGACAGAAGTGACTGATCAGTAGCTTATGTTCAACAGTTAAGGTAGTTTGAGATTTAATTCATAACTTGCTCATTTCTTAACATATTTGAGTGATTCCAAAGGCGTTTTGCCCTTAACTCATGTATCTAGCATGCTAACATGTTTTAAACCATTAATCACATGAACCCAAAGAATCTAACATAAAAATATATATAGCATACAAAGGAAAGTTTTTTCTCAAACCTTTTGGTACAAAACTTGATTTCCTCACTTTGGATCTAACTTTTGATTTCAAAAATACTTTGATACACATATAAAATACCAATACTCATGTAAATCATGAGTTTTTAATGATCCAAAACAAAAGTTGCTTGGTTCATAAAGATCTAACAAAAAGAGCCCAAAAAGTGAAAACTTTCATTTTCTTACCTTTTTCTTCTTGCAAGCCTTCTTGATGCTTCAAAGTAGCTTATGATTTTAAGTTGTATGAAGATCCAAGACCCCTCCTAGACTCCCTATAACTACCGAAATATGCAGCCTCCTTTCTCTCTCTATTGTTCTTAATTTAGACTTAGGTTTAAAAAAATTAACATAACTTAGTGTATATACAATATACATATAACACATATAATTATAGAATATGTAACTCCCAATATAATTACATATACTTATTATCAATTTAATATATAAGTTACAAAAATTAGAATTTTTAATGCCCTTAGGCTTGTTTGGCAAAATCATATTAAAATAATGACTTAATCATTCCTTAAGCCTTTTTGGCAAAACAAGATTAAAATAAGAATTTCAAAAGCTCTAAGGTTTTGTTTGGTAAAATCAAATTAAAACTCTTTTAATTTATTTTCATAAATCATTTATAATATAGTTTATTGTCCCACATTGTTTACTTGGATTTTCATATCCAATCTTAATTAAATATACTAATTACCACATACTAAATAAATTTCCCACTTAACCAAATATCACAAATTATAATCTCATTATAATTTTATTTAACAATTAATATATCACTTTAATTATTAAATTACGACATCAATACAACAACTCATGTAATCTTTAACAACTCTCTAACTGTTAAATTAAATTTGAGTATTATTAAATTCACAAATATATACTAACAACAATCACATAAATAAAATATTTATTTAATTTAATAAATATTTTAAATTACAAATAAAATTTTGGATTGTACATGGTTATGTCCCTTGTGGTCTGTTGTTCAGTGAATTTTCCATTTGGCCCATCTGTGTTTCGAAATTTTTTATAGCCACTGCTTGGCTCTTGATCATCACTCATGTATTTGCCATGTACTTGAGCATCATCTCCTCCATTTTTGACTTTTTCTCTGTCTGAGGTGCAGGTGGCGGACGATGTTGATGTTGTTGTTGAAATCTTGGAGGGTAGGGTGGTTTTGGTTCATATTATTGATGAGATGGTTGTGATTGATACTGATTTTGAGATTGAAATTGTTGTTATGGCTAATGTTGTTGATTGTTTTGATTGTTGTTCCAGCTGAAATTGGGATGATTTCGGTTGTTAGGGTGGTAAGAATTCTGGAACTGATTATGAGGCTTCTGAAAGTTACTCACAAACTGCACTGACTCTGCACTGATAGCACACTGATCCGTCTGATGTGACCCTGCACATATCTCACATATATAAGCAACTGGTTTGACCTTGCTCTCTGCTAAAGAATCAATCTTCTTTGCCATAGCTACCATCTGAGCTGACAATGCTGTGATGGCGTCCACCTCTAACACCCCTGCAACTTTAGGTTGTGACATCCTAGCTATAGGATTCTAAAAATCATTTGCTGCCATTGTCTCGATGAGATCATAAGCCTCTTCATAACTTTTAGCCCATAAGGCTCCTCCTGCAACAACATCCACTATCGGCCTTGACTACCAACCCAATCCATTATAAAAAGTATTTATTACCATCCAATCTGGCATTCCATGATGTGGACATTTCCTTAGCATCTCTTTGCAGCGTTCCCAGGCTTCATATAATGATTCACCTTGTTGTTGCTCAAACTGGGAAAGTACAATCCTCATTTTTGCATTCTTAGCCATAGGAAAGAATTTGGCTAAGAACTTCTGTGCTAAGTCCTCCCATGTTATAATAGACCCCGGTGGTAATGAATGGAGCCAGCTTCTAGCCTTATCCCGTAGAGAGAATGGAAATAGTCTGAGTCTAATTGCATCCTCTGACACCCCATTGCATTTAAAGGTATCACATATCTCTATGAAGCTCAATAGATGCTCATTCGGGTCATCTGCAGCAGCACCCCCAAATTAAACCATATTCTGGACCATTTGTATAGTTCCTGACTTAATTTCAAAAGTATTGGTTGCTATAGCTAGCCTTACTATGCTCGACTGCAACTCATTGATCTTGGGCATTGAATAATCCCTTAAGGCTCTATGCTGCTCTTCTCGAGGCTCTTCTGTTGCCATGCTGGATGTTGAAGTTTTAAAATCTACTTGTTTATTCCTATGTGTTCTCGATCTCCAAGCACTATCGTTGATATTTTCCTATGCAGGAATCAACATAGGATGTGACGATCGAGTGCGCATATACTATGCACAAGTACCTGAAATGAAAATAAAAATAAAATAGAAATAAGATAAGATAAGAATTGTTTAAGTCAAACAAATCTAGCTTTAATTGATGACGACAATAATAAAATTAAACACCGTTCCCCGGCAACGGCGCCAAAAACTTGTTGCCTCCTTTTTGTTTTAGCAAAACGGACTCTAACTCATGCAAGTATACATGGGTCAACAAGTAGTACAGAATAAGAAAAGTATCGATCCACGGAGAAAGGTGATAAATCTAAATTATCATGCAACAACTTAATTACTGTATTTATATTCTTAAACGATCAACTCACAATTAACTTGAATTCTAAATTAATTGTCAACACAAAAATTATAAATACTAAAATAATGTAATCAAATTGGAGAGAAATGGGATTCTAATATCATTTAATGTTTCATCTAAATTGCAACCCTTATGTAATGTTTAATTATTTATTATGGAAAGCTAGTCAAGAGCACAAAGGTGGAACATAACCATATCTCGATGAACTATGTCCAATTTACACAAAATCCACAATTGATAGATTTCATGTAAGCATCAGAATTACCAAACTCATTATATGTCTATGTGAATTTACAGTAATAATAAGTTTAAGTGCAAGCTCTCTTCATGACTACACATGGTGGACCGGTATATGCCTATCCGGGTCACGAATCACAAAACTTAAACAAATCAACCTCATGAACATATGCCGTTATGATCTAATCTACACTTATATTTCATTTTCTTAATCCATATAAGCAATTATTGTGAATGGTGATCAAGCATTCAAGCATTTAGCAAAACCATAATAGGCATTCCACTGATAAATATGCAACATTACAATCAAGCATACATATTTAAACTATGCATCAAAATCCATTAGAATCCCATAATGGAATTTAGTTCATTTCTGAACCAAAAGCCATTATGGGATTGAAGCAAAACATGGATATGAACAATGTAAACAAGAGATTAAAGAGAATTGAGAAATCAAATCTGTTAATTCCAGCTGCAAAGTCTGTTTCCAGGCTTGTTCTAATCCACACAAATCTCCAAAAATGAAAACTATAATTATTATCCAATCTAGATAAAGAGAGGAGTTAAAAGTAGTAATCAAATGCTCTCACTCTCTCTAGAGTAGTCTAAACCTAAGAACAGTAATGAATAATGTAAAACCACGTCTGGTAACCAACCATACCGTCTCAGATGAGCAAAACATGCTCAAATTCAAATTACAAAAAGTCAGCAGTTTAAACAAAATATGACCGGCGCAGCCGCACAGTAGTATACTGCAGATCGAGCACGGGCGCGCTGTAGGAATCTCTAGCGTATGCATGGCACAGGTGCACCATGACCCTTTGTTATTGGAGCATGGCTGCATAGCTGCCTTATCTGCCTCCTCTTTAGCGCGGGCGCGCCATGTTTGACTGTAATGGCAGCGCTGCTGCTGCACTTTGCATTCTGCTTGCTTCTTGTTGTTGCTGCTGTTTGTTGCTTCCTTTTTCTTCAACTCTTTCCTTCTTCACTCTACTTCTTACTTGATTTTCCTTCTCTCCTGCTCACGTCCAGCTGCTATCTACATTCTTGCTCAAGTCCATCGTGCTATGTTAATGCTATCTCCATGCCATTCTATGCCCCTATATTGCTATGGGAGTTCCAGCTATGCATACTGCAAAATAAACATAAAAAGCGAATAAAACATAATAAAACTACTTAAGTTGAGCATAATTCTCGTGAGTTGGTAACCAATAAGTAGGTATAAAACCTAACTCATGCAAGTATACACAGGTCAACAAGTAGTACAGAGTAAAAAAAGTATCGATCCACGGAGAAAGGTGATAAATCTAAATTATCATGCAACAACTTAATCACTGTATTTATATGCTTAAATGATAAACTCACAAACTTATATTCTAAATTAATTGTCAACACAAAAATTATAAATACTAAAATAATGTAATCAAATTGGAGAGAAATGGGATTCTAATATCATTTAATGTTTCATCTAAATTGCAACCCTCATGTAATGTTTAATTATTTATTATGGAAAGCTAGTTAAGAGCACAATGGTGGAACATAACCATCTCTCAATGAACTATGTCTAATTTACACAAAATCCACAAATGATAGAATTCATGTAAGCATCAGAATTACCAAACTCACTATATGTCTATGTGAGTTTACAGTAACAATAATTTTAAGTGCTAGCTCTCTTCATGACTACACATTGTGGACCGGTATATGACTATCTGGGTCACGAATCACAAAGCTTAAACAAATCAGTGTCATGAACATATGCCATTATGATCTAATCTACACTTATATTTCATTTTCCAAATTCATACAAGCAATTATTGTGAATGGTGATCAAGCATTCAAGCATTTAGTACAACTATAATAGGCATTCCACTAATAAATATGCAACATTTCAATCAGGCATACATATTTAAACTACGCATCAAAATCCATTAGAATCCCATAATGGAATTTAGTTAATTTCTAAACCAAAAGCCATTATGGAATTGAAGCAAAGCATGGAAATGAACAATGTAAACAAGAGAGATTAAAGAGAAATGAGAAATCAAATCTGTTAATTCCTGCTACAAAGTCTGTTTCCAGGCTTGTTCTAATCCACACAAATCTCTAGAAATGAAAACGATAATTATTATGCAATCTAGATAAAGAGAGGAGTTAAAAGTAGTAATAAAATGCTCTCACTCTCTCTAGAGTAGTCTAAACCTAAGAACAATAATGAATAATATAAAACCACATCTGGTAACCAACCATATCATCTCAGATGAGCAAAACGTGCTCAAATTCAAATTATAAAAAGTTAGCAGTTTAAACAGAATATGACCGGCCGCCTTACGAAGCATTGTATGGCAGAAAGTGCATTGCATCGCCTAGAACAACAGTTACCACACGAGCATTGGCATGCCGCCTTACGAAGCATTGTATGGAATAAAGTGCAGAAGTCTACTGTGATGTGATGAAGTTGGTGAACGTCAACTGTTAGGACCGGAACTGGTACAGCAAACCACTGAGGTTGTCAAACTCATCAGGGCAAGATTGATAGATGCTCAAGACATATAAAAGAAATATGCCGATCAACACCGACGAAATTACGACTTTGACGTTGAAAGTTTTGTTTTCCTAAAAGTTTCTCCTTGGAAGGGGAAGATCCGATTTCGTAAGAAAGGAAAGCTAAGCCCGAGGTTTATTGGACCTTTTGAAGTGCTGCGAAGAGTAGATGAGGTGGCTTGTGAGGTAGATCTACCTCCAAAGTTGGAACATATTCACAATATTTTTCATGTCTCGGTGTTACGATTGTATAAACCCAATTACAAGCATGTGATCGAGTATGAACTATTACAATTTGATAAAGATTTGTCTTACGAGGAAATTCCTATCCAAATAGTTGACAGGAAATAACAAGTGCTCGGGAATAAAGTGATACCTTCTGTGAAGGTGATATGGAGGAACCACAATGCCAAGGAAGTTGCGTGGAAACTCGAAGACAAGATGATGAAAAGTTATCCTGGGTTACTTGTTTGATCTGTGTCTTCGATTCTGGGGACATAATCCTTATAAGAAGGGAAGAATGTGACGAATGGATTGTTTGAATGGTGATTCTGTGGACTAAATCCTTGTAAAGAGGGAAGGATGTAACAATCCAGAATTTTTATATGTAATTTCAAATATTTATTGAATTAAATAAATATTTTAGTTGATGTGTTTATTGTTAAATAAATATTTGTTTAATTTGATTATTTATTAATTAAATAAATAATTCATGAGTTATGGAGAATTAACTTGATTAAGTGTAATATGTTAATTAAGTTGATATTCCGTAATTTTGTAAGTTGAAGTTAATTAAATTAAAAGAGTGATGAATTAATATTATAATTTAATTTAATAATTAAATTAGAGAGTTGGTAAAGATTAAAGGAATTGTTATAATATTGTTTTAATTTAATTTAGTAATTCAAGTGATATACTAAGTTATCAAATAAAAATTATAATGAAAATTATAATTTTGTTATAATTTGATAATGTGGTATGTTAATGTAATAACTTGTTGGTAGTTTTAATTTACTTAAATTTGAATATGAGAATTTAATTAAATAAAATGTTATAATAAACTATATAATAAATGAGTTATTAAAATAAATTAAAAGAGTTTTAATTCAGTTTTGCCAAACAAGGCTTAAGGATTTTAAGTCTTTAATTTTAATTTAGTTTTTTTTTTGCCAAACAAGCCTTAGTGACTTTTGAATTTAAAAAAAAAAGTAACTGACATCAGTTATGTTTTATATTAATACATATTATATGTTATACATTTATATTATATATCAGTTTTTATAAGTTACGTATAATATAGAGAGAGGAAAGAAGAAATACAGAGAGAAAAGAGAGAAGGAAGAAGAGAAGAGTTCTTTGTGAGTTTGAGAAAATTAAAGGAGATTGCTATCATCTTTGTTGATCAAACAAGAAATTTAAGGTAGTAATCTAACTTTCAATTATCAGTTTACTCTCTTTATTGTTCTTCATTGAAAAACTTATTTTTATTTCTCTGTAATTTGAATTCTATTATAATTGTTGAAAATATGGCTTACATATGTAAATTTGTGAATATAAACTATTTTTATATAATTTGTATATGATTTAGAGTAGGTTAATCCATGAAAACATGACATATGTGAAGAAATTATATTTACAGAGAAATACAGTTATGTGTATTTGACATGGCTTATTTTGGAATCAAAATTTATAATCAATCCATAATATAAAGTATAAATTGACATTTAATTGTGTAAATATATAAAGAAACTAAAATAATGGGTTTTAAACAAGTTATTTTTGTTAAAAAATGAATTTACGGCAATTTGTTTCGCTAAGACTGTCTAAAAGTGAAGAAATAGGAAGAACAGTAAATTTAGAGGTATTAAATTTGATATCTATACTGTTTATATGGTTAGAAACATTAATTTATGTTTCTGTAAAGTTTATGTATTTTATGTGTTAAAATTGATGTTAGAAAGAAGGTTTTAGGCCTATTTGACTTTCTGCTGTGTTCATTCGCGAACTACAGAAATTGATACTGGGTACCCCCCCCCGGGAGGCTTTACCCGTGTATTTTTGCCGCCCTGACGGGCCTTTCCTCGGTATAAAACCCTGACGTAGCAAGGGGTAGCAGAGCTGGGGCTGTCTTGGTTTTAGTTGTGTGTAGTACATTGTATGTTAATCTAACCTAATCTAAAGAGCATGATGACGTGTTGAACATGTAATAGGATGTTATATCTGGTTTTTAACGTTTATATGGTGAAATGGCGTGATAAATTGATAAGTTGTAAAAGGGCTAAAATGTGATGCTCGTGAGATGATGTAATGTTGTTTAAACTTAAGATTCGATACTTCGATCTTGCAATATGTGATTTGTTGTAGTAAGCAAAACTTAAATTAAGTTAATGAGCTATACTAAAAGTGGGAACTAAACTTATAAAGTTAATATTAGTCTAACTAATGAGTGTTCTCAATACATATGGTATGTGTGTAGGATTTGTGGTGAACATGGGTAGTGATCGTTTAACCTACGTACGAGGCAAGTTTCCTAATCCTACTCTTATGTGTCCTAACTTGATTATGTTTATGCAAGTTTCCCTACTCTATCTTGATTATAAATTGAGCAAGCCTTATCTTGATTACAATTATGCAAGTTTACCTTGTTTATATGTTATGCAAAGTTCTTTATTCTGTTTCCTTGTAGGAAATTGTAACCTTAGCTTACCATTTTGTTCAAGCAAGGTTTATTATATCTTTTCAATGCTTTGAACTTTATTCTTAAAGCATGACTTTGATGCATTATATTATTCATTTATGGTTCATAACCACTCTGTAATACGTCATTGTTGAACACCCTTGTTTTGTCATTAAAATTATGATTCAACTAATCCTTAGTTGATGTAAGTTGGACTCTAAATTACCTTGAAACTTATCCAAACCAATTTTCCTTCGGTGCGGAATCGTATGTTAAAACTGAGATGAACAACCCTATTATAATGGATTATTTATGTGAAAACGTTAAGATGTTTGTGCACAAGACATGGTACGAAGGGATGATCCCCCTAAGTACGAGAAGGAATGTCCATATAGTCTAAGGACTGTTAAAGGTTTAAGTAGAAATACTTTTAACCTGAGACATAGTTCATGGTCTTGTGACCCTCAGATGAATTTCAATATCAGTTCTTGATTATCAATATTATAAAATGTTTTTCAATTCAGCTAAACTTATTCATTACCAGTTGTTATGTTTCCATTAAGTTAGCATTTGTTTGGCTCACTCTTGCATATATATAACAATTACAGCTAAGATTGAGAAGGTTGACGAGCCAACCACTAGCAAAGGAAAAAGAAAGATGAACAAGTGTTGAAGACTTGTTTACTTATTGAAACTTGTGTTTTTCAGACTTGGTTTTAATTATGATGTAATTATTTAATTTGCCGCATTTGACAAATGTCTAAGGTTAGACAACCTGAGATTTATTTGTTTAAATTATGTAACCCTTTAATGGGAAGATTTATTGCTTAAGCATTATTTAATTTGGGTAGTTAGAAATGAATGTTTAGACAGTGAACACCAAATCATGTAGGAATGAAATACCCAGATTTGGGGGTGTCACATAAACATTTAACTAACTACTATTTTTGAGATTTTCCATTTTTTAATTTTTTTTATATAACTCAAAACGAAAAATGAAGACTATTATTTACAAACTACTCACAAAACTAAACTCTACTATACTAACATAACAACTAATATGCAATGCAAAAAAAAAAACTAAAATGAACTAATAAATGCAAAAACTACACTAACAATACTAAACTACACTAACACTTGCATATAAACACTAACACATGCATAGACACCCCCAAACTTAAAATGAACAATGTCCTCATTGTTAAGAATATGGTAATAAAGCACAGAGGACTTCCCTGTATTGGCTAAGCAGGAGGTGGCACCTCCTCGACATCTGAATTTGAAGGTTGATACGCATGTAGTGGTTGTGGATTGGGGAACTGGAACTGGTTTGCAGTAGCAGGGTTTCAAACGAGCAAATGCCTCTACCAAAGATGTTTTAATGGCATTTTGAGTGGCAAAGGCGTGGTCCTACCGCGCAACAATCCTTTTTAACTTCTGATCTTCAAGTCTGTCTCTGGCATCTATGTGGCACTGCAAGATTCAAAATTGGGTACTGAACAAGTATTTGGTTGGCCTAGAAGCACCAGACACAACATCCTCGTCACCCTCAGACATTTCATCAGCCTTGAACTCATCATCCTCTAAACATGCCTCGACTTCCTCCTCCTCAGAATCATCTAAAAATACAAAACCCAGCCCGCGCGGATGTGATTCACCCCTAGGCCAGACCGAATATCGTACAATGAGTCGTGGGTCTAGTAACTATAAGGGCTGCTGCACTGGCTCATCTACCGTCCATCTCACACCCGACTGACGACATAGTCCACATATCAATGATGGGTGAGGTAACCCCCCAAAAAATGGGCCTCGTAGGTAGCGCCGAATGGAAAAACTGATAATGTCTCCAATGTTAATGTCAAAGTCCTTCATTATTAAATAAAGCAGCAACACCTTATCTTTTTGTAACCTCACTCGTATGTGTGGACGAAAACTACTTGGAACAGAGAAAAGAATACTAAATTTTCCCGTATAAGCTTAAATCTTTGCTCATAAACAGTGTTCCTCCTTTCTTGCCTTTTACCCATGCCGTACCTGACTTTGAAATTTCTGTTAGAATTTGGTTATAGTCGGAATTATTGTCTAATAACTGTGCATACTTGCATAAAGCTAGGGCCCTCACATTATAGAACTCATTTATCGCCTAGGGCCCAAACGGGACTTGCTTCCCTCGAACGAATGCTACAAATGGTGCCTTCTCCTCTACATTCGAAGAAAACTCCTTTACCACTGTTACCACCGCTGGATCTGGTTGGTTCGTGAATGAGTCCCATCCTTTCTCATGAATTTAATGCTGCATTTAACCATCGAACGACTCCGACCTCAACCCACGCTCGGGTGTCAGTGCCTTCGGGGTTAGGTAGTCAAATTTGTCCGCCATCGCGACACTGACAAATTTTTGCTTATCAAAACTCTGTGTGGGCGGTGAGGAACCTGCACCCCTTTGACGCTTGACTGGTGTCTTCGGAGCCATGGTGTATCAATTTGAGCATAATCCCCTAAACTTACTCACTTGGGTGTTTCGTCGAACACTTGGTGTGTATAGTGCCACAAAGAACCAAATCCACCCCCAATTTGCAAAACAAGTACCAAGTATAGGGAAATTTAACTAAAACTGCTTACCCACTATTGAATTCATTGCACTTGATGATTAAGTAGTGATTCCTTCCAAATTGTGCATAAATCTGAATTTCAGAACCAAAGTTTTGAAAATTAAGAAATTGTATGGTGAAAACCCTAGGTTTGTGGTAGAAATATGAAATTTGTTGTGGATGTATGCAACTAGAGTTAGAGTATATATAGGAGTGTATTAGAGGGCCAAGTTTGGTGAGAAGCATGAGGTTTTGGGTATAAATCGCGTGATTGGGGTGTTTAGTGTTTCGGTTATGTGAGAAAGAAGTGGGGAAGTCGCGACTACAGAAGGTATACAAAAACTAAAACCTGTGACCCCTGTCGGGGTGGGCCCCTTTTCTTTTGTAAACCCCCGTCGGGCAGTGGCAGTGGAAGTATGCCCAAGAGGAATAGTTTTAAATCCGGGAATATTGGAGAAAAACAAGGGGATCCTAAGCGTAGGATCGAAGCATGCAAGACATGCGGAAAGGCTCATCTAGGAGTCTGTCTTAAAGGGAAATTGATTTGTTATAACTGTGGGCAAGAAGGTCATATATCACCCAATTGTCATAACCCTAAGAAGAACCTAGGCTGTTTTGTTTGTGGGTCGATGGACCACATGGCAAAAAATTGCCCAAAGAAGGGGTCGGAGGGTAGCAATGGTGCTAGTAGTGGTAAGTTAGCCATTACTGGACCAACACCATCAGGTAGACCCATCTCCCGTACTTTTAATATGACTGTCCAAGATGCGGTTGCATCAGTGGAAGTAGTAGCAAGTATCATTCCAGTCAATGAAATAAATGCTTATGTGCTGTTTAAATAAGGTGCTACTTGTTCTTTAATAGCATGTGAATTTGCTAAGTGATTAGGTTTATTCTCGGAAAGATTTGAAATACCTTTAGATGTTAAGGTAGCGAACGAAGAGATAATTCCTGTTGAACACATTCATAGGAATTGTTGCGTTGATATTAGAGGTAATAAACTATCGGTAGATCTTATACCGATAAGGTTGAGAGAATTTAATGTAATTCTCGGTATGGATTGGTTGATTAACCATAGAGCTATAATAGATTGTCAAAGAAAAAGTGTGAACCTTCGGCTTTCTAAGAAACCCAAGATAGTGTTCTACGGTAGTAAATCACCGGTACGCTCTTGTTGTCTAACCATGACACAAGCTAGGAAGATGTTGAGGAAAGGGTGTATATGATACCTATGCCATATTGTGGATACCCAGAGAGTGGAAGCATCATTGGAACATATACCTATAGTACAAGAGTTTACGGATGTATTTCCAGATGCGTTACCAGGTCTTCCGCCGGATAGGGAGGTCGAATTTGTGATTGATGTGTTACCGGGTACAGCACCGGTTTCTAAGGCACCATATAGGATGGCGCCGAAAGAGATGAAGGAGTTAATGGTTCAATTATAAGGACTATTAGACAGAAAGTACATTCAACAAAGTGTGTCTCCTTGGTGAGCACCAGTGTTATTTGTAAAGAAGAAGGATGGGTCGTTATGACTTTGTATCGACTATTGAGAGTTGAACAATTTAACGATTAAGAATAAATACCCATTACCCTGGATCAACGATCTATTTGATTAGTTAAAAGGGGCAAAGTATTTTTCTACGATAGATTTGCGTACAGGGTACCATAAGTTGAAAGTAAGGAAGGAGGATGTACCTAAGATGACGTTCAGAACTCGTTATGGTCATTATGAGTTTCTGGTTATGTCGTTTGGATTGACTAATGCGCGAGACGCATTTATGGATATGATGAATAGAGTATTCAAACAATATTTGGACAAGTTCGTCGTAGAGTTCATTGATGATATTCTAGTTTATTCTAAGACGCCAAAAGATCATGCTTAACCTTTGAGGATAGTGTTGAAAACACTACGGAGGGAGAAGTTGTATGCGAAATTCACTAAGTGTGAATTTTGGCTTGAAAGATTGCAGTTTTTAGGACATGTTATTGATAAAAATGGCATTTTTGTGGATCCAGCAAAGGTTGAAGCAGTTAATAATTGGGAACAACCAAAAATGCCAACCGAGGTTCAGAGTTTTTTGGGGTTAGCGGGATACTATAAAAGGTTCATCCAGAACTTTTGTAAAATAGCTACTCCGTTGAAGAATTTAACGAGGAAGCCAGTAAAGTATGTATGGAATGAGAAGTGTGAAAATAGTTTTCAGGAACTAAAAAGGAGGTTAAGTGAGGCACCTGTATTATCCTTACCAGATGATACGGAGAATTTTGTAGTTTATAGCGATGCTTCATATAGAGGACTGGGTTGCGTGCTCATGCAGCATGGAAAGGTCATTGCGTATGCGTCATGCCAGTTAAAGGATTATGAGAAGGTCTATCCTACTCATGACCCAGAATTAGCAGCTATATTTTTTGCATTAAAAATATGGAGACATTATCTATATGGGGATAAATGTGAGATATACACGGACCATAAAAGTCTGAAATATATCTTCACACAGAAGGAGTTGAATATGAGGCAGATAAGGTGGTTAGGATTGATAAAAGATTATGACTGTGATATTTTATATCATCCAGGGAAAGCAAATGTAGTGGCCGACACATTAAGTAGGAAGGGTAGGAAAAAATTTCAATGTTAACGACTCAGAGTGAGTTAATAACGGAGATGGAAGGAATGGAGCTAGAAGTTAAATTATCGAGTGAAGCGGTAGAAATGCTATTCACAATTGAGACTCAACCAACGATAGTGGAACGAGTTAAGGGAGTACACCTAGGTAACGAAGAGTGCGAACGAATGAAGAAGAGGATGGAGGATGAAGAGAAGACTAAGTATAACCTTGATAAAGAAGGATTACTTCGTTTTGAAGGAAGAATTTGGGTTCCAAATAATTCCAAGTTAAAAGGAGAGATAATGAGTGAGGCCCATAGTTCGAGGTACTCGATACATCCAGGTAGTACTAAGATGTATCAAGACCTTCGACAGAACTTTTGGTGGCCAAACATGAAGAGAGAAATAGCAGAATATGTTAGTAAGTGCATAACTTGTCAGAAAGTTAAGGCCTAACACCAACGACCGAGTGGATTATTAAAATCATTAGAGATTCCATAGTGGAAATGGGAGCATATCACGATGGACTTTGTGGTGGGACTTCCAACAACATGGAAGGGATATGCCGCTATTTGGGTAATAGTAGATCAGTTGAAAAAATCTGCTCAGTTTTTACCAATAGGAGTTAGGTATAACCTAGAGCAATTGGCTAAACTTTATGTCAAAGAAATTATTTCAAGACATGGAGTACCTGTTTCAATTGTGTCAGATCGTGACCCACGATTCACATTGAACTTTTGGAGAAGTTTGCAAGAGCAACTGGGAACGCAGTTGAGGTTAAGTACAGTGTATCATCCTCAAACGGATGGATAAAGTGAATGAACAATTCAAACACTAGAAGATATGTCAGGATTTTGCGTTATGGATTTCAAGGGGAGTTGGGACGAACATCTACCTTTGGTGGAATTCGCTTACAACAATAGTTTTCACGCTAGCATAGGCATGTCGCCTTACAAAGCGTTATATGGGAGGAAGTGCAGAACTCCACTGTGCTGGGATGAAGTATGTGAACGTCGGATGTTGGGACCTGAGATGGTACAACAAACGACAGACATGGTGAAGTTATTACGTACTCGATTGGTAGCGGTTCAAGATAGACAAAAGACGTATGCAGATCCTCACCGTGAGAAGAGGGAGTTTGAGGTCGGTTTGTATGTCTTTCTGAAGGTATCGCCTTGGAAAGAGAAGATACGTTTTGGAAAGAAAGGGAAGTTAAGTCCAAGGTTTATAGGACCTTTTAAAGTTTTAAGAAGGGTAGGAGAGGTAGCTTATGAAGTAGCTTTACCTCCAAAAATGGAACGAATACACAATGTGTTTCATGTGTTAGTATTGCGTCCTTATAAACCGGACTACAAACACGTAATAGAGTATGAATCTATTCAAATATAAAAAACTTAACGTATGATGAACTTCCAATTTAGATTGTTGATAGGAAGGAACAAGTCTTGAGAAATAAGATAATACCTTCGGTAAAGGTAATTTGGAGGAACCACAATGCCGAAGAAGCAACGTGGGAACTCGAGAGTAAAATAAAGAAAACTTTTCCCCATTTGTTTATGTAATTATATCGAGATTCTGGGGACAGAATCCTTATAAGGGGGGGGGGAGAATGTAACGCCCGAGAAAAAAAATCAGATTTATGTGAATTAAATTTTTATTTGATTATTTGAATTAAATGAATTTAATTGTTTATTTACGTGAGAAAGCTGTTTAAAGGTCATTCTATGACCTATAATGTGCGGATGTGGTTAGGATTCTGGCTATGTGCTAGGATTAATTGTTTGGAATTTCCAAGATGAAAATAAAAGTTTTCCAATAAATTTCAGTAAAAATACTATTCATCCGTTTCTGCTCGGGGATTAATTATGAATTTTTGAGAAACGTGTAATGATAGAATTCTAAGACGAGATGGAATATCCAATAATATTTTAGTTATGGTAAATGAAATTTTAACCTGCGTACTTAAAACCTAAGGGTTAGGAAAAGGGAGTTTCGAGAATTAAATGGCTATGTATAATGATTATGGTTATTATTCGTGAGAAATACGAGTATGATACTAGTTATTATACGAGTTTAATATGAAGATTATTATGACGTATAATACGAATATCGTACGAATTATATACGAAGAGACTATGTGAATTGTACGAGCAGAATATGATTAGTTCTTAATTGACTCTTAGTAATTAGACTTTGTCAATTCCAATTGGGCTTGGATTATGTCAAGCCCAAAGTTATGTTAAATAAAGCCCAAGATAGGCCCAAACCAAGAAACCTAACCGTGGATCGAACCGATGAATCACCAATAGGTAAAACCCATGGGGCAACCCATGAGGGACCCAAAGGGCCATGTGGGCAGACCACTTGGTGGCCAAATAACGTGGCTTGCTTGGTGGGGAAGATTTCAAAGGAGGTGTGAATAGTAAGGAGGTTGCCTCTTTACTATTTTGCCCTCTATTGCATTTTCTATATAAGAGAAGCTTGTGTTGGTCATTTGTTATTTTACCAAACTTGAACATATATATTAAGAGAGAGAAAAGAGCATTAACAAGTAATCAAGAGAAATCAAGAGCAAAACATTCAAGCTTTAGTCAAGAACGCGAAGAACGTTAAGGTAATAATACGTAAACCTTAGTCTTCGATCATTTTCTATTTATTTTTCGTAGAGAAGTATGAATGGGTGGAGCATGTCTCTTCTAGAGAAATAAGGATGGCTATTAGTGGATTAAAACATTGATAAGCCATGTACAATTAAGAATCATAAGCGTTTAAGTGAGTTTAATCGAAGAAGACCATTAAGCGTTGATTTGGTTGTTGACGGATAAATTGAAAACCATCAAGTATAGGTTATGTCCATATTGCTTGGTTAGGTTATAGATAATGAATCAATGGATTGGTTCCATTTGATTTGGTGTATAAATCTCGAGTAACGAAGTTATGGCAAAATTTACGAAATTAGGCGATAAACGTTGAAATCGTAGAATTCCCGGATTAGTAGTCAAAAGTCATCGTTTAACTCAAAAACCCTAGTTTTCGGTGGCGTAACGGAGAACAATGAATTTAAGAGTCGTGGACTCAAGAATGGTCGAATTTTAACTTAAAACGAAGAAACGAGTTATGAACATTCACGAATGTTAAACGAACGCGTAGAAAGTTAAATAGTGAATTCGTTGTTAACAGATTTAAAAATTACTTTTGTCTGAATGAAATCGAAGTATATGAGATATGTAAGATAACGGCTTTTAAACGAGTCAATTCTGACTTATAATGAGTTCGGAAAGAATTGAACTGGAAAACATAAAAAATTATCAAGGGCTCAGGGTCGGCGCTGTGACACCCCCAAAATAGGTCCACACGACCCATCTTGAGTCACCAGATATCACACTACAGAAATCAAAAACAAACTTCATTTATACAACTGTTGAACTGTCGTGCAGAGTATGACAACACATAAGTTGTGAGTTTTAACATAAATATATGTAACTCTCACGGTGTCTCGACCACAACACCTTACAATGGTACTTTACATAAAAGTACAGTCAATAACTGTTTTATAAATTAAAATCTTTGGAAAATGCTTAAAGAAAACTTCGTACATGAGAGGCCATGCATCTAAGTTATGATAGATATCACATGACTCGAGAATTATCCTTGGTTGACCCAATAGACCCCCAAAAAAATGAGAAGATTACTATCATGTTCTTTCCAATGGTGAGTCTTCTCTTAACATATAATTATCTCAATTGTCTTCAATTGAGAATTATATTTCAACCAAACTCCAAGATTATATAGGTAGTGCTCATAGATATAATCAGCTAGTGCGTGTGTGTAAGACCCAACTTATTAATGAATAAAATCAAATTTTCTCTAAATATTATTGTGAATAATAAGGGGTTAATTTGATATAATACTTTGGTTATGGGTGAAATGTGCAAATTTTACAAAATAAGCAAGGGGTTATAATTTTTAATCCGACCGTTGGATTGTGGTAATTTTTGGATATGTTATACATATATAAGTTGAGTATATGTCCACAAATTTTGAACCGTTAAAAATGAACGTATGATTTATTATGAATTTTACGAGATGACTGGTTCAGAAATTATTGAATTTTCGGAGTTAATCATTTTGGTGGAAAATTCTAGAATTGGTGGGCCCCACTCTTGGTTGGTGAAGAAATGTGCTGAGATTTTTATTCAAATGTGGTGGGTGGGAATAGTAGCAGGTAA
Organism: Panax notoginseng; assembly: GCA_016801055.1. Lineage (NCBI taxonomy): Eukaryota > Viridiplantae > Streptophyta > Magnoliopsida > Apiales > Araliaceae > Panax > Panax notoginseng. Next base: position 160,826,883 of record CM029013.1, read on the forward strand.
AGCCATTAGGTTGCAGGTTAAGTCTGCTTCGGCGTGCTAACATTTTTCTATAAATAGAGGTCTAAGTTAGAATTGAAAATTACACCAGAAACAAGTTTTCTCTCTTTCTCTCTCTAGATTATTGAGTGTATTTTGTGAGTATTTAGATACTTTGAGAGTTTCTATTCATCAGAGCAAGTTTCTTTCAGCCTTATACCGGTATTCTGACCAGAAGTACTGATATTTTGAGGTAAGGGATATTATTTTCTTCTTAATGATATTATTTTCTTCAATATCATTATGCTGAAATATTGATATGAACTTTTTATCAAATTTGGAACTTTTTGTATCGGGGTTACTATTTACGTATACGTTACTATTCACGTATACGGCACTATTCACGAATACGGCACTATTCACCGAAAAATAAAATTTTTCTTTTTTTCCAAGATGTCTATTATAGTTACTATCTTTGATTGTATCCATGTTTTGATCTTTATTTTTGAATTCTGCTTCACAATTGATTATTATGAAGTATTATTGATCTTGGATAAACTGTTATACGAATCCCTACTATTTGTCCTTCTGTCTCACTAGATTCGTTCTCTTTAAGATATTTTTCATCGTCCTCAGTCCTAAATGATGATATTACTGAATATCTTTGGCCTGTAGTGCAAAGATGTATGATTACTTGATGAATATCTTTGGCCTGTAGTGCAAAGATGAACAAGTGTTGAGATGAACATGACTGACAGGTGATACAAATGAATATCTTTGGCCTGTAGTGCAAAGATGAATATTTGGATAAAGATGATTATTAATTGATGTTACAGGGATAAATTATTGATGATGGACTTTTAAATCTTAGAAGATAGTAGAATTCATTCTCTACTTGACTCTTCTAATGGTTTGCTGTTTCCGCTGCAGTTGTTGATCTAAAACTTGTTGTTGATTATATTCTATCAGATTTTTCCCTGTTGAATACTAATGATAATTTGTTGTATATTATCTTAGTCATAATATTCTTTACTGGGCTAGTGGAGCTCACCCTTTTCCTTTTTGTTCCATTTTTTCTCAGGAGGTGAGAACATAGCAGGATCTAGTCGGGTTATGGAGTGATGGTTCTAGAAAGATGTTTTAGCAGTCCTCACTATTTTTGTAAAATAGTGTTTGAATAATTGTATTGAGGACTTATTTGGGTGTGGATATTGTCCAGAAGACAATATTTGTATTTAAACTCACAGTATGTGTTGTCGTATTTTGCACGACAATTGTATTATTGAAGTTGTAGTTTACTTTTTGTGCCATGTATTTGGCGACTCAGAATGGGTGTTGTATACCTATTTTGCGGGCGTCACAGTTGGTATCAGAGCTTAGGGATATGATCCCTGGCTGAGATGTGAGACAAGAACTAGGAGGGGAGAGACGGGGAATTCCTTCGCTAGTATGACCTGACTAAATTTATTTGGTGTTTATTTGGTCGGTCAGAGTATAGGGATAATATATGACATGACTATTAACCCTTGTTTTATGGCAGTATTTAAGAATGGCAGCTGAGAACGTTAATAATGAAGTAAATCAGACCGTGGAGACACCTTTGATCACCACCCAGGGGAACGTGCAACAGGAAGACAATATTCCTCCTGTAAATAACGTTACCGAGCAAACGATGAATGATGGAATGTTTAGGAGCTTTTTGCAGTTCATGCAAAATCAGACGAGGGAGACTCGTGTGCAGAATACGGGTGGAAATGATAACAATGCGCGGTTTGTCACAGCCAAGCAGTTCAAAGAATTGGGACCACCAGAATTTAAAAGAAAGCCGGATCCGATCATGGCGGAAACGTGGATCAAGAAAATTATCAAGATATTTGATGTCTTGGGATGCACGGAGGAGCAGAAGGTTCCATTCGCCACCTTTATGTTCCGCGGTGAGGCAGACTACTGGTGGGAGTCTTTGAAGTGTACCCAGCCTGACGCACTCAACATGTCCTAGGAAACATTTCAAAAACTGTTCAATGACAAGTACTTTCCTGAAAATATTCGTCATATGAAGGAGGTGGAGTTTATCAGACTGGAACAAAATAATATGATGGTGTCCCAGTACTAGGCGAAGTTTGCAGAGTTATCCATGTTTGCACCTCATTTGGTCGAAAATGAGGAACGAATGACAAGGATGTTTCTGAGAGGTCTAAAACCTGAGATTCGACAATATCTTATCTCTCATAAATTTTCTTTATATTCAGATGTTGTAAACATGGCTCAATTATTAGAGCGAGATAATGAGTATGTGCAACCGAGGGACCACAACTAGGGTCATACCGGTGGCGGCAGTCATCGAAGCAATGAAAACCAGCAGGGAGGAAAACATTCGGACAAAAGCGGTAACCACTCTGGTGGTAATCGTGGTCGTGATAATAAAAGGAGCGAGTCGGGAGGAGATTTTAAGAAGAGAAGGTACAACAATGATAACGTGAAGACGTCAGCACAAACATCAACTGTTTCTAGGGGAAGAGAACGACCACAGGTCGTATGTTACAAATGTGGGAAAGAGGGACATATCAGCCCAAACTGTCCACAACAATCCAAGGTATGTTATAACTGTGGAAAGGAGGGTCATATAGCTCGAGAGTATTCTGTAGCAAAACCAAGTTCAGCGGGGATGGTGACTCCAAAAGTTGTCCTGGATAAGTCAAAATCAGCGGTTCCTGGAAGAGCGTTTGTCGTGACTGGCCAAAACGCGAGAAACCCGAACGAGGTTATCACGGGTAAGCTAATCTTGAATTCTTGCGAAGTTTATACTTTACTAGATACCGGTTCTACCCATTCTTTTATCTCTCCTGCTTGTGCTCAACGTTTAAACTTGACTCCGGAGAAATTGGACTTTGACTTATCTGTTGAAACTCCGTTGGGTGAAACCTTCGTTACATCTACAGTTTATAAATCTTGCATGATCCAAGTTAGCACTATCACATTACCTATTGATCTTATCTCTTTAAAGATACTTGCTTTTGATGTGATTTTAGGAATTGATTGGTTAACCACTCATCATGCTAAAATTGATTGTTTTCGTAAGGTTGTTAGTTTTATTATTCCTAACCAACCTGTCATACGAATTCAAACTACTAAACCACTAAAATCAGTCAATGTCATATCAAGCAACAAAGTTATTCGTTTATTAAAAAACGGATGTCAAGCTTTCTTAGCCCATGTTATGAATTTGAACAAAGACAAGTCAGATTTGAATAATATTTCTATTGTAAGAGAATTTCCCGATGTATTTCCTGAAGAACTTCCTGGTCTACCCCCAGAACGTGAAGTTGAATTCTTTATTGACCTTGAACCCGGTACAAAGCCCATTTCTAAAACCCCATATCGAATGGCTCCTATTAAATTTCAGGAGTTAAAAGTCCAACTACAGGAGTTGTTGGACATCGGTTTATTCGTCCTAGTACATCTCCTTGGGGTGCTCCTGTGTTATTCGTAAAGAAGAAGGACGGGAGTATGCGACTTTGTATCGACTATCGAGAATTGAATCATGTCACTATCAAGAATAGGTATCCGCTACCTAACATTGATGACCTGTTTGACCAGTTGCAAGGAGCACAATTCTTTTCAAAGATCGATCTTCGTTCTGGATATCATCAGCTGAAGATTAAAACTGAGGATATTCCAAAGACTGCCTTCAGAACTCAGTACGGGCATTATAAATTCTTAGTCATGTCTTTTGGATTGACTAATGCTCCTGCTGCCTTCATGGATATGATGAACCGTGTATTCAAAGAATATTTGGATCAGTTCGTTGTTGTCTTTATTGATGACATCCTCATCTATTCTAAAAGCCGTGAAGATCATGAGCACCATTTGAAGCTGATATTGCAAAGGCTTCGTGAAAACAAGCTATATGCCAAACTGAAGAAATACGAGTTCTGGCTTGAGGAAGTAGCATTCCTTGGGCACGTGGTGTCAAAACATGGAGTATCTGTCGACCCGGCGAAGATTGAAGCCATACAAAGTTGGGAGCAACCGAAGTACGTAGCTTTCTGGGCTTAGCTAGTTATTATCGGAGATTTGTTGAAGGATTTTCTCGAATCGCTACTCCGTTAACTCAGCTGACTCGGAAAGATACAAAATTTGTATGGAGTGAGGAATGCGAGAAGAGTTTCCAAGAACTTAAGAGGAGACTCATTTCGGCACCTGTTCTGATAATACCATCTGGTTCGGATGGATTTGTTATCTACAGCGATGCTTCAGGAAAAGGGTTAGGATGTGTTCTCATGCAACATGGGAAAGTCATAGCCTATGCCTCGCGATAACTCAAAGAATATGAGAGGAATTATCCTACTCATGATTTGGAGTTGGCAGCAGTCGTTTTCTCGTTGAAGATCCTGAGACACTACCTGTATGGGGAGAAAGTGGAGATCTATACAGATCATAAAAGCCTCAAATATTTCTTCACCCAAAAGGAACTCAACATGCGGCAGCGACGTTGGCTCGAGCTGTTGAAAGATTACGATTATACCATCCAATATCATCCTGGAAAAGCAAACGTAGTAGCTGACGCATTGAGTAAAAGATCATATGCGGGTACGAGTGCAATGTTGTTAACACAAAGGCCCATTTTGTATGACTTGCAAAGAATGGTGATAGAGATGAAGGCTCCAAGTACCCACATGATGATATCAAATATACGAGTAGAACCGACTTTAATCGATAAAGTTAAAGCTGCTCAAGCTACGGACATAGAGCTGATGCGTATGAAGAAGAAAGTGCAAGAAGGTGCTATTCCAGAAGCAAGAATCGATGAAGAAGGAATACTTCGAGTCAACTCCAGACTTTGTGTTCCTAACGATTTTGACTTGAAACATAGAATAATGATGGAGGAACACAACACACCGTTTGCAATCCATCCTGGGAGTACCAAAATGTATCACGATCTTCGACATACATTTTGGTGGAGCAATATGAAAAGAGAGATCGCGGAGTTTATCTCGAGGTGTTTAACTTGTTAACGTGTAACGGTGGAGCATCAAGTGCCAAAGGGTCCATTGCAACCACTTGAGATCCCGAAATGGAAGTGGGAACACATTACCATGGATTTCGTTATAGGTCTTCCCAAGGTTTCTCAAGGCATAGATGCGATTTGGGTTATTGTTGATAGATTAACCAAGTTTGCTCATTTCTTACCGATACGTGAGACTTATTCCCTTGAACGTCTTGCTAGTATGTATGTGAACGAGATTATGAGATTGCATGGCATGCCAGTATCCATAGCTTCGGATCGTGACCCAAGATTCACTTCAAGATTTTGGGTTAGCTTGCAAAAAGCTATGGGCACAGTTTATGGACAATCAAAGAGGACTATTCAAACTCTTGAAGATCTATTAAGACTCTGTGTCCTAGATCTCAAAGGGAGTTGGGATAAGTACCTACCATTGATGGAATTCTCCTACAACAACAGGTATCAGGCGAGCATATGTGTGGCTCCATTCGAGGCGTTGTATGGAAGAAAATGTCGTTCTCCAGTATGCTAGGACGAGGTGGGTGAAGCAACATTGTTGGGACTAGAGTTGGTACGCATGACTACAGAAAAGATCCAAACGATTCGACAACGTATACAAACGGCACAGGATCGACAAAAGAGTTATGCGGATCTTCATCGGAAGGACGTGGAATTTAATATTGGGGATCATGTATCGTTACGTGTTGCACCATGGAAGGGAGTTACAAGATTTGGAAAGAGAGGAAAGCTCAATCAAAGATTTGTTGGTCCATTTGAGATTCTTGAGCGAATAGAAAATGTGGCATATAGACTCACATTACCTCCAAGCATGTCTCGTGTTCATAATATTTTTCACATATCTATGCTTCGTAAATATGTTAAAGACCCGAACCACATTATTGAGTTAGAACCAGACGAGACAGCTGAAGATTTAACGTACGAGGAGGTACCTGTTAAGATCTTGGATAGGAAAGAGCATGTCCTACGCACAAAGGTTATACCACAAGTTAAGGTTTTGTGGAGAAACCATGCTATTGAAGAAATGACCTGGGAGTTGGAATCAGAAATGAAAGCGAGGTATCATCACCTTTTGGAAATATCAGGTACGTACGTCAATTTTGAGGATGAAATTTCATAAGGAGGGGAGGTTGTAAGACCCCAACTTATTTTGAGGATGAAATTCCATGTTTTGATCTTTATTTTTGAATTCTGCTTCACAATTGATTATTATGAAGTATTATTGATATTGGATAAACTGTTATACGAATCCCTACTATTTTTCCTTCTGTCTCACTGGATTCGTTCTCTTTAAGATATTTTTCATCATCCTCAGTCCTAAATGATGATATTACTGAATATCTTTGGCCTGTAGTGCAAAGATGAATGATTACTTGATGAATATCTTTGGCCTGTAGTGCAAAGATGAACAGGTGTTGAGATGAACATGACTGACATGTGATACAAATAAATATCTTTGGCCTGTAGTGCAAAGATGAATATTTGGATAAAGATGATTATTAATTGATGTTACAAGGATAAATTATTGATGATGGACTTTTAAATCTTAAAAAATAGTAGAATTCATTCTCTACTTGACTCTTCTAATGGTTTGATGTTTCCGCTGCAGTTGTTGATCTAAAACTTGTTGTCGATTATATTCTATCAGATTTTTCCCTGTTGAATACTAATGATAATTTGTTGTATATTATCTTAGTCATAATATTCTTTACTGGGCTAGTGGAGCTGACCCTTTTCCTTTTTGTTCCATTTTTTCTCAAGAGATAAGAACATAGCAGGATCTAGTCGGGGTATGGAGTGATGGTTCTAGAAAGATGTTTTAGCAGTCCTCACTATTTCTGTAAAATAGTGTTTGAATAATTGTATTGAGGACTTATTTGGGTGTGGATATTGTCTAGAAGATAATATTTGTATTTAAACTCACAGTATGTGTTGTCGTATTTGGCACGACAATTGTATTATTGAAGTTGTAGTTTGCTTTTTGTACCATGTATTTGGCGACTCAGAATGGGTGTTGTATACCTATTTTGGGGGAGTGTGCACAACCCTGTCTTATTATAACAGGAAGTCGTCTGTCATTAGACATCTTGTATGATAGTGGCAAAAGACCCTTCCAAAGTTGGGTTCACCTCACCCTATTCGGTTCACCAAAATCAACGGTTAAAATGACGTATAAAATACGACACACTTATCTAAAATTCTCAATAAAACTATTTCCATACTATTTTAGGAGAAACCTCAACAGCTATAGACCATCGTTCTATTCCCCTGTTACCACCGCTCGACCCAACTACACTTTTATTACCTGAAAGGAATTGTGAAGCAAAAGGATGAGCACAACTAGCCCAATAAAGAATATCATGACTAAAGATAATAAATTATCAATAGCCTTCGTCAGTAATAAATAAGAGATTTAGAACATATGGTAGATGATAAAACTTTTCAACCATAGTGGCAGCGGAACGAGCAATCCATTAGAAGAGTCAAATAATAAAGTCTATTATCTTCTCCATGTTAAAAGTCCACCAATAATGTTTTAACCATGTAACATCAATCAATAGTTCATGTCCACAATCATGTGAATAACTCATAATCATAATTGTAGTTCTAAATTCCTCTTCTCATCCAGGACGAAGATAATTTTCATCACCTATCTTTACCTGAAACATCAAAGATCATGGTTATACCAAATCACAATTCATGTTCATAATCATAAAAATAAATTCATTTTTGCCCTATGGGCCAAAAATTTTCATTAACAGTTCATCTTTGCGCTACAGTCCAAAGATATTTAACAACAGGTCATCTTTGCACTACGGGCCAAAGATATTCAACAACAAGTCATCTTTGCACTACGGGCCAAAGATATTCATCAACAATTCATCTTTGCACTACAGGCCAAAGATATTCAACAACAGGTCATCTTTGCACTACGGGCCAAAGATATTAATATCTCAACAAAATATATAATCATTTCAGAATTTTTATAAACAATAATTATAACCATGTTAATCAATTCACCCTTGCACTTAAACTAAAGATATGCAATTATAAATTCAATGGTCATGATCATACTAGTCAACAATTCATCTTTGCACTACTGGCCAAAGAGAACCTATAGTCATGATCATACCAATAATCTACCCATCTTTACATTCAAGTGAAAGAGAAATTTCAACCCCAGGGTTATAAAAATGTTATATATGATAACAAAAACAGTATAGTCAAAACATGGATTTAATTTCAAAAGTAAGATTCATAAATCAACGATAATTTGGTCAGAAAAAGAAACCAATTTTGTCGTGAATAGTACCCCATGAATAGTAACTCATAAATAGTAACTCATGAATAGTAACTCGTGAATAGTAATCTGTGAATAGTACTCCGTATACGTGAATAGTGTCATATCCGTGAATAGTAACCCATAAATAGTAAGCCGTGAATAGTACTCATAAAAGAAAAATACAAAAGACAACGATATTCCATGACTAGTACAAAAGAAATGATATCTCATACGAGTATAAAAGAATATACGAACTGCAAATGGATTTTTACCCGCCATGCAGTAATCCACGTAGATAGATCATTTCCACAATTTAATAAAGAATGAATACTAAGGGTCATTCACCATGAATGCGGTAATCCGCATAGACAAGTTACTTCCGCAGATTAATAAAAATGAATACAAATGGTCATTCACCATGCATGTGGTAGTCCGCTTAGACAGGTTATTCCCACAAAATAATAAAGAATGGAATAAAGAAAAGATTTCACCATGTATGCGGTAGTCCGCGTAGACAGATTATTTCCACAGAATAATAAAGAATGAAATAACAAAAGATTTCAGCATGCATGTGGTAGTCGGCGTAGACAGGTTATTCTCATAGAATAATAAAGAATGGAATAACAAAAGATTTCAACATGCATGCTGTAGTCTGCGTAGACAGGTTATTCCAACAGAATAATAAAGAATGGAATAACAACCCTTACGAGTATTGAAAGAAAATAACTCTCTTCATGAATATGAAAGAAATAATACCCCTTACGAATACAACAAATGTGACGCCCCCAAAATAGGTATACATCACCCATTCTAAGTCGCCAAATACATGGTACAGAATACAAATACAAACTTAAATATACAACATGAGTTGTGAGTTTTAATACAAATATTGTCTTCTAGACAGTATTCAAACTCAAAATAAGTCCTCAATACATTTATTATCACACTATTTCACAGAATAGTGAGGACTACTAATGCTATCATCTGGACCGTCACTCCGTTTCCCGACTAGTCCAAGCTATATTCTCATTTTCTGAAGAGAACAATGAAAGAAAGGGTGAGCTCAACTAGCCCAGTAAGAAATATTATGACTAAGATAATGCAGAATAAATTATCCTTAGCCTTCAACAGTATAACAACTGAGAGAATATAATAGACAACAAGTTTTGGATCAACAACTGCAGCGAAAAAAAATAATCCATTAGAAGAGTCAAGTAGAGCACGATATCTACTATCTTCTATGATTTAAAAAGTTTATCATAAATTTTATCGCTGTGACTCAGCTTAATAAATAATCCACATCATCCCTACACTACGGCCAAAGATATTCTTTAGTATCACGACCACGAATTATCCATGCACTACGGGCCAAGGATAATCGTGTTTTCTTCAATGGTCATGATCACGCCATAAAATAATTCATCTTTGCACACTTGGCCGAAGAGAACCCATGGTCATTGTCATACCAAAAACTGTCCATCAATGCATTATGGGCCAATGAGGACTTTAACCACATCATTTGTAACATTACGGTCATGATTATACCGAATAATTTCTAATCATAATCATACCAAGTCTATCTATGCACTACGAGCCAAAGATGACTTTAATAACACTATAAGCGTGATGATGATGACAATGATATAATAATTCAATCAAACGAGATCAAGGATAAATTTTAACGATTTATAATTTAATTTATCCAGAATTCAATAATGTTCAAATTGTCAACATGATACTGCTTTGTGGAGTAAAATTCAAGAATAATATTATATCAAAAATAATTTGGATCTAAAATAAACTAATTTTTGTCATGATTATATTGAATAATCCAGTTTTATTGCGCTGTTTAAAATACATATAATTAAACCTCTACATTTTTATTTTTTTCCATACAACAGCCGAAACTAAAAAAAATACAAATACAAACAAAATATATTTATATGCATTTATATATATGTTGCTAAATATCTAATTTGTAGTTATTATGAAATAACTTAGCCAAATAGAATCAGAACTCATAATTAAAGTTCATGGCTTAAATTAATTAATCTATTCACACATTAGTTCTGAACCAACCTGATGAAACCTTGGTCCGACAAGGACAATGAACATGGATGAGGTATTTTAATGGAAAAATCAGAATATTTCTTTCTAAATCGCGGACAAGCGGTTGTGACAACCCGAGAATTTAGAGAATTTTTAAAATTTTTATTAATTGATTTAAGGTTCAAAATTAGAACCTAGATAGAAAATAAGTGTATGCGTATGATATTTTTAAGAACGAATTTTGAGAATTTCAAAATTCTGTAAAGGATTTAAGTGATTTATTCAAGATTAAGTAATATGTGAATATGTTCTGTGTATATGTGTACAATATGTGGTTAAGGGTCAAGGGTTGACCAGATAATTGATATCTGTAACAAACCCTAATTATATATTAAGAACTTTAACGTTCGGTTAGAAAACCCTAGCGATTAATAAGAAACCCTAGAAATCGGTTCTGGAAACCCTAATTTTAGTTTCGGGAATCCAAAGCCCTAATTCGGTATATGAAATCTTAAATTAGGAATTTAATGGCGTAAGTATAAATAATTATAAGATTAATTAGGGTTAATATAAACAAATTGGCTAGAAAACCCTAATTTCAAATTTTGAAGCCCTAATTTCTGGTTTAGGAATCCTAATTAGGGAAAACCTAATTGTTAATTTAATACTTTTAATGTTAATTAGGAAACCTTAATCCTAATTTTCAAGTTATAGTAATTAGAAAACCCTAATCTAATTACGAAATCTAATTTTTAAATTGGAAATTTATTTTATAGTAGAAACCCTAAATTTTGGGTTATAAACCCTAATGACCATTTTGAAACCTAATTGCTTAATTAGTGAGTTTAATTAGGAAATACTAATCCTAATTAGCAATATTTAAGTTATGATTAAGAAAATTTTATATAATTAGAAAATTCTAATTATAAGTTAGAAATATTAATTTTCTATCTTTTTAAAAAAACCTAAATTGGAAATTTTAGAAAATTAAATGTGTAAACCCTAAGGGTTTCAAACCCTAAACCCTAAGAATGCTCCAACCCCTAAGTCCACCCAAACCCTAAACCCTAAGGGTTTGCAACTAATGGAAATTCTAGAAATTAAATAGAAATGACTAAAATGCCCTTTGTTGAATAATTGAAGGTTTCTTGCAAATCTCGCCAAGTGTGAGTTGTTCAACCACTATACCAACCCCATGTGACTTATATCTCACAACAATCAGCAGCTACCTGAGCCATTTAGATTCATTATAGCAAAATAATTGGGTTTTAGAGAGAGAGAATACTCACTTTAATTTTCATTTTCTCCCAAGACATTCTCTCTCTAAAATTCGGGAATAGGGAATGTGAGAGAGTGAGGAGATAAACCATTATCAGTTATTGACTTTCCAAGATCAGGATCCAAAAGTCAGATTCAAGATTTTAGCCTTAAAGGAGGTATAAACCTTAATCCTAGAAATCCTTTGATCTTATGTTGTTTAATGTTAGTTGTTGGTTAAATATGTGTTATAAGGTATCTATAAGTGATCTGGGTTGTTGGATCATGGATCCATAACATCTAGATGCTCGAAATTATCATTTTATCAAATCTGGAAAAGTTGGAAAAAGTCGTCTGACAGTCATATGTCAGGCCCTCTAAATTTGTGTGTGTTAGCTTTCTTGTGTGTTTTATGTGTTAGTTATGTTCTCTGACATGAGGGCTTGGATCTGAAACTGGAAACACGACCAGATCATGCTTATGCTGAGAGATACGAGCAGTCAAACTGCGTTGACCGACCACGAAAAGTTGAATCTGGGCAACCCAGAATGTTTTACAGTGGTCTGACAAGTTTGTTCAAGCCTCTAATCTTGCAGTCTTTTCATTGTTTGGCCATGTTGTTGTTTGGGTGCTGTAGTATGACATAATGACTACACAATCGTGTCCTTAGATCACCTATATCTGCATCTGATTCATAAATAACCTTGGCCAAAGTATCGTTGACCGTCTGCTTTGTTGAAGTTCTGGAAAACCCAGAATCTTCATAGGCCGAATTTTCTGACAATATTTGACCTGCCTAAATCTTCTGATTTTGTTGATAGTACACTGATATTATGTTATGGAATCCTTCCTTGACATCCCTAGTTCATGACTGAATCAATAAAACATACAAACAAAGCCCAGATTGCACGTTATAAGGATTTGAAAGTAGGTACCACGACTGTTCTTCAATTCTAGAAAACCCAGAAATTGAAGAACATGTCTAACAGTGAATTGATGAGCTTAGATCTCTCTATTACGTTGTGTTTTGGCCAGAATCTTGGTTGATAGTTGTAGTCTTACACTTATATTATAATATTAACACATAATATCAACCGAGAGGCAACAAGAAACACGGATATAAATTTAGTCAAACCACCCAACCAGTATTCTGACATGTTTTCTGGGCAAAGCTCAGGAACACCTCAAGAACACCTATAGCGACGGTTCTGTCGCTATAGAGTCCTTTAGTGACAGTTTTAATTACTAATTTTCGGAAATTAATTAATAAATAGAAATAAATAGATTTTAATTACTAAAAATACTTAAAAATTTCCAAAAATTTATTTTAAATTCTAAAAAATAGTTTTTAATTATTTTGAGTATATTTCATAAATATTTAATATTTTTGGAATATAAATGGTATTTAATTTATTTAATTACAAAATTAAATAAATTATTTAAAAATAGTTTTAATTCATGAAAAATTATATTATGGTATTAGAAAATATTTTAAGTTACTTTTAATATTTTGTGATGAAATTCATTAATAAATTATTATTAATGGTAATTAGTTTATTTAATGAATATATTAAATAAATTAAAGAAAAATGGATTTAATGCTTTATAAATCATATAAAAATGATTTAAGTGTTATAAAAATATTTTTAAGTTATAAAATATAAATTTTGATATTTTGTCATGAAACTATTAATATTTTTATATTAAAAGCAATTATCGGATAATAGATTTAAGTGTTTAAAAATCATATAAATATGATTCTAAGGTATTAAAAATACTTTGGTATATTATAAATATATTATAATATTATGACATGTATTTCATTAATATTTGATCATAAATAAATATTAATGATAAAAAAATTATGTGATATTTAATTTATTTAAATACGTTTTTAATGATTGAAAATTTATGATTAATAGTAATAATTATTTAAAAATTATTACGAGCTTATGAAAAATATTTTGACTATTATTAAAATTATCTGAGTTAATTGTTAAGTATTAGGCAGAGTTTAATTGAACTTAGACTCGATAAAAGTCCGACTAGACCGTCAGGATGTTAGAATTATGTCGGTTCCAACTCGGACTTAAATAGTTTGACTTGATACCGAATCTTATGTGTGTTATAGACTGATAGGGTTATGTGCTATGTGTTTAGGTTATTCTATGTATATCTATATATATTATTAGTATTATATTGTGATGATATTATTCTAATATTGGAGATCTATATTACTAATATTAGGCCTTCGGATAAAGCGTTATAAATTGTGTTGCGGTAATCAATAGTTCAGGCAAGTTTATTTTACTTAACTCTACTAAGAGTGTTTCATTCGGATATGCTTATGGTTAATCATTGCTGATTGCCATGTATAATTTGTACTCTGTACATATTGCACGTATAAGTCAGGTATGAGAGGCTGATCACCTTCATTACCAGTTGGTTTCAGATATATTTGTTTATGTATAATATTTGTTCAGTCATAAACTTGTTCTTGCTAGTTCACAATTATATTGTTGAATTATAGCCAGCTTATTATTCAAACTCTTCAATCATGATATATCGTTATATTGTTGAATTTAAACTTGTTGGGCAATCCTTATGCTCACCCTTGCTATATCATGATAAAACATTACAGATTAAGGCGAATGCGTCAGATACAATGAAAGGTTAAAGACAGTTCCAGCGTTAGGATATGTGTGCAGCTAAATTGTATAAGTATTGTATGTTAACAATGATATATGTTAGAAAAGTTATGAAATGTGTATTAAGTTAAGGTTACTCGACCTTGGGGAATAGTGAGTATATGTATTGTATAAACAATTTATGTTTATATCTTCCGCAAATAGTAATAGTTGTATAGAATGATCGAACCGGATCCGAGGTGATTTGGGACCTGGATTCAGGGCCCTCACAGCGGTTGCCACACTCCATAAACTTTCTTAATTAATCTCATATTATTATCTGAATTAATTTTCCTCACGAATATTAAACGAAGGCAATATTCCTACGAATATTGAACGAAAATAATATTCAGACGAATATTGAATAAAAATAATATTCATACGAATATGAAAAATAATATATCTTTTGAATATGAAATAAATAATGCCTCTTACCTTGAAAAGAATAGTAGTCCAACTGATATAGCGGAAATATTCTTGAAGAAAACTTTCATTGTTTTCTATACTCAAAGATTTCTAAAACTCGAAAGAAATACGCTCAATATTATAGAAGAAGAATTCTCTGATTCTGGTATGATTTTCAATTCTAACTAAGCATCCTATTTATAGGAGAATGGAAATGATACTATTTGAATTTCTCACGGACGTGAAAGTTTTTTAAAAATTTCACGAACTGAAATCCTGTAATTCACGGATGACTAAATCTTCAAGTAAAACAAAAACAATATATATATATATATATATATATATATATATATATATATATATATATATATATATAGGGGGGAGGGAAATTGATCACGGGAATGAGAAAGAGAAATGGATGGCATAATATGGAGGGCTTATATATATATATATATATATATATATATATATATATATATATATATATATATATATATATATAGGGGGGAGGGAAATTGATCACGGGAATGAGAAAGAGAAATGGATGGCATAATATGGAGGGCTTATATATATATATATATATATATATGTGTGTGTGTGTGTGTGTGTGTGTGTGTGTGTGTGTTGTAAGACCCCAGTTTATTAATGAATAAAATCAAATTTTTTTCTAAATATTATTGTGAATAATAAGGGGTTAATTTGATATAATACTTTGGTTATGGGTGAAATGTGCAAATTTTGCAAGATAAGCAAGTGGTTATAAAATATTCATTTTGTCGGAGAATAT
The DNA here is from genome assembly GCA_016801055.1 of Panax notoginseng. Classification (NCBI taxonomy): domain Eukaryota; kingdom Viridiplantae; phylum Streptophyta; class Magnoliopsida; order Apiales; family Araliaceae; genus Panax; species Panax notoginseng. Next base: position 160,842,350 of record CM029013.1, read on the forward strand.
TTGTTTGGCCGTGGAATATTCTTGCTGTCGGGGAATATTCGTACGACGACGCACCCTTGTGTGGGCCCCATAATGGAAAGCGATTGGATGAAGAAACGACAAGTATAAGTTGTTTATATATAACGGCGTAGTTGTTATCGTTAATACTGTTGGAATACCCAGTGGTTAAAATACAGTAGCACACGGTATTGCACCAATTATTGATTCTTACGTAAGAATGCACTACTCAATAATTGTTACAGTAGTTATTGTTCAATATTTTATTTTATTGATTCAATAATTGTTGCGTTGATATTTTATATTATTATTGTTTCAATAATTGTTGCTGCACAGTATTTTTCTTTATCAGATCAATAATTCATATTATTTGAATAATATTATTAGATAACATTATTGGCAATGTCTAGAAAGTTCTGTCTAAGGAGAGGTTTGGTCATCTAATTGCGCGCCAGTAAGGAGAAATCCTTATTGGAAAGTCCCCTCTTTCCTGGGAACGGCCTGGTTGTCATAATTGTGACTCTGTAATATTATTTGTGAATAATTAATTATTGATTCATATGACAAGGAAATATTTATTTTATGTGGATATAAATGAGGGATATATATTTGTGGTTAAAAATGAAGGAGTTAATATTGAGGTTTTTATCAGTATTTTTGACGGAATGGAGGTTTTAAAAATTAGGGTTTTTGAGATATTTTGCGGGGGTTATAATTTTTAATCCGACCGTTGGATTGTGGTAATTTTTGGATATGTTATACATATATAAGTTGAGTATATGTCAACAAATTTCGAACCGTTAAAAATGAACGTATAATTTGTTATGAATTTTACGAGATGACTGGTTCAGAAATTGTTGAAGTTGCGGAATTTGTCATTTTGGTGGAAAATTGTAGAATTGCTGGGTCCCACTTTTGGTTGGTGAAAATGTGCTGAGATTTTTATTCAAATATGGTGGGTGGGAATAGTAGCAGGTAAAGCCATCAGGTTGCAGGTTAAGTCTGCTTCGGCGTGCTAACATTTTTCTATAAATAGAGGGCTAAGTTAGAATTAAAAATCACACCAGAAACAAGTTTTCTCTCTTTCTCTCTCTAGATTATTGAGTGTATTTTGTGAGTATTTAGATACTTTGAGAGTTTCTATTCATCAGTGCAAGTTTTCTTCAGCCTTATACCGACCAGAAGTACTGATATTTTGAGGTAAGTGATATTATTTTCTTCTTAATGATATTATTTTCTTCAATATCATTATACTGAAATATTGATATGAGTTTTTATCAAATTTAGAACTTTTTGTGTCGGGGTTACTATTCACGTGTACGGCACTATTCACGTATACGGTACTATTCACAAACACGGCACTATTCACCGAAAAATAAAATTTTTTCTTTTTGTCCAAGATGTCTATTATGGTTACTATCTTTGATTGTATTCATGTTTTGATCTTTATTTTTGAATTCTGCTTCACAATTAATTATTATGAAGTATTATTGATCTTGGATAAACTGTTATACGAATCCATAATATTTGTCCTTCTGTCTCACTGGATTCGTTTCTTTTAAAATATTTTTTATCATCCTCAGTCCTAAATGATGATATTACTGAATGTCTTTGGCCTGTAGTGCAAAGATGTATGATTACTTGATGAATATCTTTGGCCTGTAGTGCAAAGATGAACAGGTGTTGAGATGAACATGACTGACAGGTGATACAAATGAATATCTTTGGCCTGTAGTACAAAGATAAATATTTGGATAAAGATGATTATTAATTGATGTTACAGGGATAAAATATTGATGATGGACTTTTAAATCTTAGAAGATAGTAGAATTCTTTCTCTACTTGACTCTTCTAATGGTTTGTTGTTTCCGCTACAGTTGTGGATCTAAAACTTGTTGTCGATTATATTCTATCAGATTTTTTTCCCTGTTGAAGACTAACGATAATTTGTTGTATATTATCTTAGTCATAATATTCGTTACTAGGCTAGTTGAGCTCACCCTTTTCCTTTTTGTTCCATTTTTCTTCTCAGGAGGTGAGAACATAGCAGGATCTAGTCGGGGTATGGAGTGATGGTTCTAGAAAGATGTTTTAGCAGTCCTCACTATTTTTGTAAAATAGTGTTTGAATAATTGTAATGAGGATTTATTTGAGTGTGGATATTGTCCAGAAGACAATATTTGTATTTAAACTCACAGTATGTGTTGTCGTATTTTGCACGACAATTGTATTATTGAAGTTGTAGTTTGCTTTCTGTACCATGTATTTGGCGACTCAGAATGAGTGTTGTATACCTATTTTGGGGGCGTCACAGTTGGTATCAGAACTTAGGGATATGATCCATGGCTGAGATGTGAGACAAGAACTAGGAGGGGAGAGACGAAGAATTTCTTCGCTAGTATGACCTGACAAAGTTTATTTGGTGTTTATTTGGTCGGTCAGAGTATAGGGATAATATATGACATGAGTATTAACCCTTGTTTTATGGCAGTATTTTAGAATGGCAGTAGAGAACGTTAACAATGGAGTGAATGAGACTGTGGAGACACATTTAATCACCACCCAGGGGAACATGCAACAGGAAGGCAATATTCCTCCTGTAAACAACGTTACCGAGCAAACGATGAATGATGGAATGCTTAGGAGCTTTTTACAATTCATGCAAAATCAGACGAGGGAGACTCGTGTGCAGAATATGGGTGGAAATGATAACAACGCGCGGTTTGTTACAGGCAAGCAGTTCAAAGAATTGGGACCACCAGAATTTAAAGGAAAGCCGGATCCGATCATGGCGGAAACGTGGGTCAAGCAAATTACCAAGATATTCGATGTCTTGGGATGCACGGAGGAACAGAAGGTTTCATTCGCCACCTTTATGTTCCGCGGTGAGGCAGACTACTGGTGGGAGTCTGTGAAGCGTACCCAGCCTGACGCACTCAACATGTCCTTGGAAACTTTTCAGAAACTGTTTAATGACAAGTACTTTCCTGAAAGTATTCGTCATATGAAGGAGGTAGAGTTTATTAGACTGGAACAAAACAACATGACGGTGTCCCAGTACGAGGCGAAGTTTGCAGAGTTTTCCAGGTTTGCACCTCATTTGGTCGAAAATGAGGAACGAATGACAAGGATGTTTCTGAGAGGTCTAAAACCCGAGATTCGATAATATCTTATCTCTCATAAATTTTCTTTATATTAAGATGTTGTAAACAGGGCTCAATTATTAGAGCGAGATAATGAGTATGTGCAACCGAGGGACCACAACCAGGGTCATACTGGTGACAGCAGTCATCGGAGCGATGAGAACCAGCGAGGAGGGAAAAATACAGACAAAAGTGGTAACCACTCGGGTGCTCATCGTGGCCATGATAATAGGAGATGTGAGTCAAGTGGAAATTTCAAGAAGAGAAGATTTAACGATGATAGGAAGACGTCGACAGCAGCACCAACACCAGGAACAAATTCTAGGGGAGGAGAACGACCGCCAGTTAGATGTTACAGATGCGGAGAGGAGGGACATATAAGTCCAAACTGCCCCCAACAGTTCAAGGTATGTTATAATTGTGGAAAGGAAGGACATATCGCTCGAGATTGTACTATAGTGAAACCAAGTCCAGCTGGGACGGTGACACCAAAGGCGGATACAGACAAAATAATATCGGCGGTTTCTGGAAGAGCGTTTGTCGTGACTGCCCAAAACGCGATGAACCCGAACGAAGGTATAACGGGTTAGTTAATTATAAATTCTTGCGAAGTTTATACCTTACTAGATACCGGTTCTACCCATTCTTTATCTCTCCTACTTGTGCTCAACGTTTAAACTTGACTCCAGAGAAATTAAACTTTGACTTATCTGTTGAAACTCCGTTGGGTGAAACCTTCGTTACATCTACAGTTTATAAATCTTGCATGATCCAAGTTGGCACTATCACATTACCTGTTGATTTTATCTCTTTAAAGACACTTGCTTTTGATGTGATTTTAGGAATTGATTGGTTAACTATTCATCTTGCCAAAATTGATTGTTTTCGTAAGGTTGTTAGTTTTCATATTCCTAACCAACCTGTTATGTGAATTCAAGCAACCAAACCACTAAAATCAATCGCTGTCATACCAAGCCATAAAGCCATTCGTTTATTGAAAAATGAATGTCATGCTTTCTTAGCCCATGTCATGGACTTGAACAAAAATACATCAGATTTGAATAATATTTCTGTTGTTAGTGAATTTCCTGAAGAATTTCATGGCCTAACCCAGAGCGTGATATTGAATTTTTGTATTGATCTTCAACCCGATACAAAACCCATTTCTAAAATCTCATATTGAATAGCTCCTATTGAACTTCAGGAGTTAGAAACCCAACTATAGAAATTGGTACCCGAGCCTCTATCTGGTGACTTCCTTTATGGAATGCACCAAAGCCAGACTCTCCGTAAGGGACTCTATATTTGTGTGGTGGTAAAACAATAGGTGTTATTGTGACGTGCTATCCAAGATTGGGATATGAATCACAATTGAGAGCAACCGAAGTCGGTGACCAAAGTACGTTGCTTTCTGGGCTTAGCTGGTTATTATCGGAGATTCGTGGAAGGATTTTCTCGAATCGCTACTCCGTTAACTTAGCTGACTCAGAAAGATACAAAATTCGTATGGAGCGAGGAATGCGAGAAGATTTTCCAATAGCTCAAGAGGCGACTCATTCAGAACCTGTTCTGACCATACCATCCTAGAAAAACGAACGTGGTAGCTAACGCGTGGAGTAGAAGATTTTACGCGAGTACGAGTACGATATTGTTGAACACAAAGACCTATTTTGTATAATTTATAAATGATAGAGATAGAGTTAATGACTCTAGGGACCCACGTGATGATATACGAGTAAAATCGACTTTAATCGATAACGTTAAAGTCGCTCAAGCTACAGACCAGGAGCTGAGGAATATAAAGAAGAAGGTGCAAGAATGTGTTATTCTAGAAGTAAGAGTCGATGAAGAGAAGAAAGCTCAAGCCTTCGATTTATTTGAAATCCTCGATCGAGTAGGAACTGTGGTCTATAGACTCGCCTTAACGCTAAGTATGTCTCGTGTTCATAACGTTTTTCACGTATCGATGTTACGTAAATATGTGGACGACCCGAATCATATTATTGCGTTAGAACCAGACGAGATAGCCGAAGATTTAACGTACGAGGAGGTACCTGTTAAGATCTTGGATAGGAATGAGCATGTCCTACGCACAAAGGTTATACCACAAGTTAAGGTTTTGTGGAGAAACCATGCTATTGAAGAAATGACTTGGGAGTTGGAATCAGAAATGAAAGCGAGGTATCCTCACCTTTTCGAAATATTAGGTACGTACGTCAATTTCGAGGACGAAATTTCATAAGGAGGGAAGGTTGTAAGACCCCAGCTTATTAAAGACTAAAACCAAATTTTCTCTAAATATTATTGTGAATAATAAGGGGTTAATTTGATATAATACTTTGGTTATGGGTGAAATGTGCAAATTTTGCAAGATAAGCAAATGGTTATAAAATATTCATTTTGTTGGGGAATATTCGTTTGCTAGTGGAATATTCTTGCTGTCGGGGAATATTCGTACGACGGCGCAGCCTTGTGTGGGCCCCATAACAGAAAGCGATTGGATGAAGAAAACGACAAGTATAAGTTGTTTATAAATAACGGCGTAGTTGTTACCGTTAATACTGTTGGAATACCCAGTGGTTAAAATACAGTAGCACACGGTATTGCACCAATTATTGATTCTTACGTAAGAAGGCACTACTCAATAATTGTTACAGTAGTTATTGTTCAATATTTTATTTTATTGATTCAATAATTACTGCGTTAATATTTTATATTATTATTGTTTCAATAATTGTTGCTGCACAGTATTTTCCTTTATCAGATCAATAATTCATATTATTTGAATAATATTATTAGATAACATTATTGGCAATGTCTAGAAAGTTCTGTCTAAGGAGAGGTTTGGTCATCTAATTGCGCTTCAGTAAGGAGAAATTCTTATTGGAAAACCCCCTCTTTCCTGAGAACGGCCTGGTTGTCATAATTGTGACTCTGTAATATTATTTGTGAATAATTAATTATTGATTCATATGACAAGAAAATATTTATTTTATGTGGATATAAATGAGGGATATATTTTTGTGGTAAAAAATGAAGGAGTTAATGTTGAGGTTTTTATCAGTATTTTTGTCAGAATGGAGGTTTTAAAAATTAGGGTTTTTGAGATATTTTGCAAGGGTTATAATTTTTAATCCGACCGTTGGATCGTGGTAATTTTTGGATATGTTATACATATATAAGTTGAGTATATGTCCACAAATTTTGAACCGTTAAAAATGAACGTATAATTTGTTATGAATTTTACGAGATGACTGGTTCAGAAATTGTAGAAGTTGCGGAATTTGTCATTTTGGTGGAAAATTATAGAATTGCTGGGTCCCACATTTGGTTGGTGAAAATGGGCTGAGATTTTTATTCAAATGTGGTGGGTGGGAATAGTAGCAGGTAAAGCCATCAGGTTGCAGGTTAAGTCTGCTTCGGCGTGCTAACATTTTTTTATAAATAGAGGGCTAAGTTAGAATTGAAAATCACACCAGAAATAAGTTTTCTCTCTTTCTCTCTCTAGATTATTGAGTGTATTTTGTGAGTATTTAGATACTTTGAGAGTTTCTATTCATCAGTGCAAGTTTTCTTCAGCCTTATACCGACCAGAAGTACTGATATTTTGAGGTAAGGGATATTATTTTCTTCTTAATGATACTATTTTCTTCAATATCATTATGCTGAAATATTGATATGAGTTTTTATCAAATTTGGAATTTTTTGTGTCGGGGTTACTATTCACGTATACGGCACTATTCACGTATACGGTACTATTCACAAATACGGCACTATTCACCGAAAAATAAAATTTTCCCTTTTTGTCCAAGATGTCTATTATGGTTACTATCTTTGATTGTATCTATGTTTTGATCTTTATTTTTGAATTCTGCTTCACAATTAATTATTATGAAGTATTATTGATCTTGGATAAACTGTTATACGAATCTCTAATATTTGTCCTTCTGTCTCACTGGATTCGTTTCCTTTAAAATATTTTTCATCATCATCAGTCCTAAATGATAATATTACTGAATATCTTTGGCCTGTAGTGCAAAGACGTATGATTACTTGGTGAATATCTTTGGCCTGTAGTGCAAAGATGAATAGGTGTTGAGATGAACATGACTGACAGGTGATACAAATGAATATCTTTAGCCTGTAGTGCAAAGATGAATATTTGGATAAAGATGATTATTAATTGATGTTACAGGGATAAAATATTGATGATGGACTTTTAAATCTTAGAAGATAGTAGAATTCTTTCTCTACTTGACTCTTCTAATAGTTTGTTGTTTCCGCTGCAGTTGTGGATCTAAAACTTGTTGTCGATTATATTCTATCAGATTTTTTTCCCTGTTGAAGACTAACGATAATTTGTTGTATATTATCTTAGTCATAATATTCGTTACTAGGCTAGTTGAGCTCACCCTTTTCCTTTTTGTTCCAGTTTTCTTCTCAGGAGGTGAGAACATAGCAGGATCTAGCCGGGGTATGGAGTGATGGTTTTAGAAAGATGTTTTAGCAGTCCTCACTATTTCTATAAAATAGTATTTGAATAATTGTAATGAGGATTTATTTGAGTGTGGATATTGTCCAGAAGACAATATTTGTATTTAAACTCACAGTATGTGTTGTCGTATTTTGCACGACAATTGTATTATTGAAGTTGTAGTTTGCTTTCTGTACCATGTATTTGGCGACTCAGAATGGGTGTTGTATACCTATTTTGGGGGCGTCACACACACACACACACACACACACACACACACACACACACACACACACACACACATATATATATATATATATATATATATATATATATATATATATATATATATATATTAATGTACTCCTTCATTTCCACACATGCAATATATAATATATGCATTCCTCTTCTATACGCCAACTCTTCCCCCCCCCCCCTCATTTCTTGACATTTCATTTCTCCCACCCATTTCATTTTTCCACCCGTGGGCCCCACATGTGGTCCCCACATATGGCCCCCACATTTATAATATATAATAACTTTCTACTGATTATTTTGAAAAATGTGTAAACGGGAATCCAAATAATAAGCAAAATTTACAACAAATACTTCATAAAAATTCCCTCAATATTTTTAACAACATTTATTCATCATTATTATTATTCGCAATATTTAACAACCAGATCGTTCCCAAGAAAGAGGGAGCTTTCCAATAAGGATTTTTCCCTATTGGCGCGCAATTAGGTGACCAAACCTCTCCTTGACAGAACTTTCTAGACATCGCAAATAATAATATGAATAACTGTATCGTCTCAATTATTGATTTAATAATATATAAAATATCGACAATAATTGAATCAAATAACGTGAGATACTATGCAGCAATTACTGCAGCAATAATTAAGCAAAACTGGGTGACTTCTCACATAAGCATCAATAATCAATACCGTGTGCTACTATGCAACCACGCGTATTACTGTACTTTTATCACCGGGTATTTCAACAGTTAACGGTAAAACTTTCGCCGTTATTTTCATAAAAGGATATTTCTGTCATTTTCTCATTTCGACAATAATTTCGTTGTGGGGTCCACCAATGATTGTGCTATCGTACGAATATTCCCTATTAAAATGAATATTTCTCGACCAATCGAATATTTTATGACAACTTGCATACTTTGAAAAATTTATAAAGTACTACGCACAACTATAACATTATATCAAATCCACACCATAATATTAAAAAATATTTCGAGAAAATTAAATCTTTATTCATAAAATTTGGGGTCTTACAATCTCCCCTCCTTATGAAATTTTGCCCTCGAAATTTACGTACGTACCTGGTATGCCAAAGAGGTGAGGATACCTTGTTTAGATTTTAACTCTTGAGGTATAACCTTTGAGCATAGAATGTTCTTTCTTATCCAAGATTTTAACAGGTACTTCTTTAAACGTTAAATCTTTAGTAATCTCGTCTGGTTCTAATTCAATAATGCGATTCAGGTCGTCCACATATTTACGTAACATCGATACGTGAAAAAAAAAACATTATGAACACGTGACATACTTGGCGGTAAGGCGAGTCTATAGGCCACAATTCCTACTCGATCGATGATTTCAAATAGACCAATAAAGTCGAGGGTTGAGATTCCTCTCTTCGTCAATTCTTGCTTCTAGAACGCCCTCTTGAACCTTCTTCTTCACATTCATCAGCTCTGAGTCTGTAGCTTAAGCGGCTTTAACTTTATCGATTAAAGTCGGTTCTAATCTTATATTTAACATCATCACGTGGGTCTCTAGAGTAAGTCATACGAAATGGGTATTTGTATTAACAACGTCACACTCGTAACTGCATATGATCTTCTACTTAATGCGTCAACTACCACGTTCGCTCTTCTACGATGATATTGAATGGTATGGTCGTAATCCTGAACAGCTCGAGCCAACGTCTTTGGCGCATGTTACGTTCGTTTTGGGTGAAAAAATATTTGAGGGTTTTGTACCAGGTTCAAGGTCGATACAAAATTTGATTTCACGCTCTGGGGGTAGGCCAGGAAGTTCTTCAAGGAATACGTCAGAAAATTTATTAACAATAGAAATATCATTCAAATCAGACGTATTTTTGTTTAAATCCGTGACATGGCTAAGAAAGCTTAACATCCGTTTTTAAATAAACGAATAGTTTTATGGCTTGATATGACAGTGATTGACTTTAGTGGTTTGGTTGCTTGAATTCGTATAATAGGTTGGTTAGGAATATGAAAGCTAACAACCTTACGAAAATAATCAATTTTAGCATGATGAATAGTTAACCAGTTGATTCCTAAAATCACATTAAAGGCAAGTGTTTTCAAAGAGATAAGATCGACAGGTAACGTAAGGGTACCGATTTGAACCAAACAAGACTTATAAACAGTGAATGTAATGAAGGTTTCTCCCAACGGAGTTCCAACAGATAAGTCAAAGTCTAATTTCTTCGGAGTTAAATTTAAACGTTGAGCGCAAGTAGGAGTTATAAAAGAGTGGTTAGAACCGGTATCGAATAAGGTATAAACTTCGTAAGAGTTTATGATTATCTTACCCATGATAATTCAATTTGGGTTTCTCACTTATTGGGAGGTCATGACAACCGCTCTCCCTTGAACTACCCGACTTTGACTTGTTTGGGCCAGCATTTGGTGTTATCACTATCGTTGGAATTGACTTTTCTTTAGGGCATATTCCACCCTCAACTGCTTCGTCGTACTCCTGATTCAGGATCTGAATCATCAATCTTCGATCTATATCAAATTGAGGTTGACTGCTCTGTACAGGGTAATTCAAAATTCGATGTTGGGTTCTCCCAATTGCTGTCCAAAAAGAGAAATGCATATCATCTATTTTAGCCTTTTTGGATCGGACGTCTCTTTCTACAATATCAACACGTCTTGCGGCTTTTACCCATGCATCTTTTATTCTCACTCGTTCGGTTGTTTCTTCTTTCAGCTGATCCTTGACATTTGAATTCTCAGATTCCAGCTTTATTATTTTATACTTTGCCAAAGAGTGCTCATGTTCAAGCATCACATATCGGATAACACCAGCATGAATTGTTACATCCTTTTGTTCCACGACCGCCTGTCGTTCTTCAACCTGCTCTTCTAACTCATGAATACGATTTTGCAGTTCTACATTTTGATTATATAGTTCTCCAAATAAATCCTCCTCAGGTTCCTCTTCTTCCTCACTCTCAGCTGCTACCTCTGCGACTAGCTCGAGTGTAACTATTAATTCTTCACTCACCACATGAATATCTCTAATTTCTTCTTCGCCTGACACCGCATTATCCTGGTTGGTGATTAGAGGAGTCTCCACGGTCTCATTCACTCCATTGTTAACATTTTTAGCTGCCATTCTCAAATACTGCCACAAAACAAGGGTTAATTGATATGCAACATATTATCCCTATATTCCGACCGGCCAATTAAATAACAAATAAACTTCGGTAGGTCATACTAGCGAAGGAATTATCCGCCTCTTCCCTCCTAGTTCTACTCTCACATCTCAGTCAGGGATCATATCCCTAAGCTTTGATACTAACTGTGACGCCCCCAAAATAGGCATACATCACCCATTCTGAGTCGCCAAATACATGGTACAGAATATAAATACAAACTTAAATATATAATATGAGCTGTGAGTTTTAATACAAATATTGTCTTCTAGACAGTATTCAAACTCAAAATAAGTCCTCATTACATTTATTATCACACTATTTCACATAATAGTGAGGACTACTAATGCTATCATCTAGACCGTCACTCCGTTCCCCGACTAGTCCTAGCTATATTCTCATTTCCTGAAGAGAACAATAAAAGAAAGGGTGAGCACAACTAGCCCAGTAAGAAATATTATTACTAAGATAATGCAGAATAAATTATCCTTAGCCTTCAACAGTATAACAACTGATAGAATATAATAGACAACAAGTTTTGGATCAACAACAGCAGCGGAAAAAAATAGTCCATTAGAAGAGTCAAGTATAGCATGATATCTACTATCTGCTATGATTTAAAAAGTTTACCATAAATTTTATCGCTGAGACTCAACTTAATAAATAATCCACATCATCCATGCACTACGGCCAAGGATATTCTTTAGTATCACGACCACGAATTATCCATGCACTACGGGCCAATGATAATCGTGTTTTCTTTAACGGTCATGATCACACCATAAAACAATTCATCTTTTCACTCTTGGCCGAAGAGAACCCATGGTCATGATCATACCAAAAATTATCCATCAATGCACTACGGGCCAATGAGGACTTTTACCACATCATTTGTAACATTACGGTCATGATTATACCGAATAATCCTTGGTCATTATCATTCCAAGTTCATCTATGCACTACGGGCCAAAGATGACTTTAATAACAATATAAGAATGATGATGATGATAATGATATAATAATTCAATCAAACGAGATCAAGGATAAATTTTAAAGATTTATAATTTAATTTATACAGAATTTAATAATGTTCAAATTGTCAACATGATACTGCTTTGTGGAGTAAAATTTAAAAATAATATTATATCAAAAATGATTTGGACCGAAAAGAAACTAATTTTTGTCATGATTATACCGAATAATCCAGTTTTATTGCTCTATTTAAAATACATATAATTAAACCTCTACATTTTTTTTCCATGCAACAGCCGAAACTAAAAAAAATACAAATCCAAACAAAATATCTTTACATGCATTTATATATACGTTGCTAAATATCTAATTTGTAGTTATTATGAAATAACTTAGCCAAACAGAATCAGAACTCATAATTAAAGTTCATGGCATAAATTAATTAATCTATTCACACATTAGTTCTGAACCAACCTGATGAAACCCTAGTCTGACAAGGACAATGAACATGGATGAGGTATTTTAATGAAAAAATCAGAATATTTCTTTCTAAATCGCAGACAAGCGGTTGCCACACTCCATAAACTTTCTTAATTAATCTCATATTATTATCTGAATTAATTTTCCTTACGAATATTAAACGAAGGCAATATTCCTACGAATATTGAACGAAAATAAAATTCATTACGAATATTGAACGAAAATAATATTCATACGAATATTGAACGAAAATAATATTCATACGAATATGAAAAATAATATCTCTTCAGAATATGAAATAAATCATACCCCTTACCTTGAAAAAAAGAGTATTCTAACTGGTATAGCGAAAATATTCTTGAAGAAAACTTTTACTGTTTTCTACACTCAAAGCTTTCTAAAACTCGAAAGAAATGCGCTCAATATTATAGAAGAAGAATTCTCTGATTCTGATGTGATTTTTATTTCTAACTAATCATCCTATTTATAGAAAAATGGAAAGGATACTAGTTGAATTTCTCACGGACGTAACAGTTTTTTAAAAATTTCACGGACTGAAATCCTGTAATTCACGGATGACTAAATCTTCAAGTAAAACAAAAACAATATATATATATATATATATATATATATATATATATATATATATATATATATTCATTACATGCCTTATAAGGCACATAACTCCACCCACCAAAATCTACACCACCACCCACCCACACTTTTAATATATATCCTTCACACACCAACACACACTTTTTCACGCACACACTTAATATATATATATATATATATATATATATATATATATATATATATAATATATATATTAATGTACTCCTTCATTTCCACACATCCAATATATAATATATGCACTCCCTCTTCTCCCTATTGACGCGTAATTAGGTGACCACACCTCTCCTCGACAGAACTTTCTAGACATCGTCAATATTACAAATAATAATATGAATAACTGTATCGTCACAATTATTGATTTAATAATATATAAAATATCGACAATAATTGAATCAAATAACGTGAAATACTGTGCAGCAATTACTGTAGCAATAATTGAACAAATTTGGGTGACTTCTCACGTAAGCATCAATAATCAATACCGTGTGCTACTATGCAACCACGCGTATTATTGTACTTTTATCACCAGGTATTTCAACAGTTAACGGTAAAACTTTCGCCGTTATTTTCATAAAAATATATTTATGTCGTTTTCTCATTTCGATAATAATTCTGTTGTGGGGTCCACCAATGATTGTGTCGTCGTACAAATATTCTCTGTTAAAACGAATATTCCCCGACCAATCGAATATTTTATGACAACTTGCATACTTTACAAAATTTATAAATATTACCCACAACTATAACATTATATCAAATCCACACCATAATATTAAAAAATATTTTGAGAAAATTAAATCTTTATTCATAAAATTTGGGGTCTTACAGTAAATAATATCTCTTACGAATACAAAATAAATAACACACCTTATCTTAGTAGAAGATTGAATACTGAAGTAGGGTAGTAGCAGAATACTCATCTTCTTACTCTCTATAGTTTCTCTCTCCAGAGTTTTAGTGAATTCGTGAGAAATAATGAAGGAATGAGCTTCTATTTATAGGAAAAATGATTGAATAGTTACTAATTCATGAACGACCCATATTAATTCACTCTTAAACGGATGATCCATATTGATTTACTATTAAAACTTAAAGCAACGGTCCATACTGATTTACTATTAAAACTTTAAACCAGCGATCCATATTGATTTACTATTATAACTTTCCACCATCGGTCCATATTGATTTACTATTATATCTTCAACCAACGGTCTGAAAAATTAGCACATCCCATCATAGAATAATAAGCCAAACTTATAACAACCACCTCATAACAAACCCCTCTATTTATATAAAAAATTAAATAAATAATTATCACAAATCATTTATCTTTAATCAATACATTTTTAATCTATTAACAATTATTCATCATTAATCTTATAACTCATAATATTTAACAACCAGATCATTCCCAAGAAAAAGGGGGCTTTTCGATAAGGATTTTTCCCTATTGGCACGTAATTAGGTGACCAAACCTCTCATCGACAGAACTTTTTAAACATCGTCAATATTACAAATAATAATATGAATAACTTTGTCGTCTCAATTATTGATTAAATAATATAAAATATTATGCAGATGATACTGTGACAATAATTGAATCAAATAACGTGAGATACTATGCAGTAATTACTGTAGCAATAATTGAGTATAATTGAGTGACTTCTCACGTAAGCATCAATAATCAATACCGTGCGCTACTATGCAACCACGCGTATTACTGTACTTTTACCACCGGGTATTTCAACAGTTTAACGGTAAAACTTTCGCTGTTAATTTTTATAAAAAGATATTTCAGTCGTTTTCTGACTCCGACAATTATTCCATTATGGGGTCCACCAATGATGGTGTCGGCGTACAAATATTCTCCGACAAAAAGAATATTTCCCGACACAACGAATATTTTATAACAACTTGCTTACTTTGAAAATTTTTTAAATATCATCCTTAACTTTAAACTTTTATCAATTTAACTATTTACCGAAATAAAAAATTGAATACTTTTATTTCATAAAACTCGGGGTCTTACAATCTCTCCTCCTTATAAAATTTTATCCCCGAAATTTACGTACCTGGTATTTCGAAGAATTGAGATTACCTTGCTTTCATTTCAGATTCCATCTTCCCTATCATCCTGATTTCTCCATTGCTCATCTCCTATATTTTAGATATCATTCTAGAATATAGCTTCAAAACAAGGGTTAATTGACATATCACGATTTGTAAATTTATCAAGTAAACAATTTCAGCTTAGGCAAGTCTCACACTAGCAAAGTATATTACTCGTCTCTCCCCTCCTAGTTCTAGACTCATATCTCTGCCAGCGACCATATCCCTAAGCTCTAATACCATTTGTGACCCCCCCAAAATAGGTCCACACGACCCATCTTGAGTCGCCAGATATCAGACTACAGAAATCAAAAACAAACTTTATTTATTCAACTGTTGAACTGTCGTGCAGAGTATGACAACACATAAGCTGTGAGTTTTAAAACAAATATATGTAACTCTCATGGTGTCTCTACCACAACACCTTACAATGGTACTTTACATAAAAGTACAGTCAATAATTGTTTTATAAATTAAAATATTTAGAAAATGCTCAAGAAAACCTTAGTACATGGGAGGCCATGCATCTAAGTTATGATATATATCATATGACTCTAGAATTATCCTTGGTTGACCCAATAAACCCCAAAGAAAAATGAGAAGATTACTATCATGTTCTTTCCAATGGTGAGTCTTCTCTTGACATATAATTATCTCAATTGTCTTCAATTGAGAATTATATTTCAACCAAACTCCAAGATGATATAGGTAGTGCTCATAGATATAATCAGCAAGTGCATGTGCACAACCCTATCTTATGATACCACGAAGTCGTCTGTCATTAGACATCTTGTGTGATAGCGGCAAAATACCCTTCCAAAATTGGATTCACCTCACCCTATTCGGTTCACCAAAATCAACGGTTAAAATGACATATAAAATACTACACACTTATCTAAAATTCTCAATAAAACTATTTCCATACTATTTTAGGGGAAACCTCAACAGCTATATACCATCGTTCTACTCCCCTGTTACCCCCGCTCGACCCAGCTACACTTTTATTACCTGAAAGGAATTGTGAAGAAAAATGGTGAGCACAACTAGCCCAATAAAGAATATCATGATTAAAGATAATTAAATTATCAATAGCCTTCATCAGTAATAAATCAAAGATTTAGAACATATGGTAGATGATAAAACTTTTCAACCATAGTAGAAGTGGAACGTGTAATCCATTAGAAGAGATTATCTTCTCCATGTTAAAAGTCCACCAATAACATCAATCAACAGTTCCTGTCCATAATCATGTGAATAACTCATAATCATAATTGTAGTTCTAAATTCCTCTTCTCATCCAAGATGAAGATAATTTTTATCACCTATCTTTACCTGAAACATCTAAGATCATGGTTATACCAAATCACAGTTCATGTTCATAATCATACTAATAAATTCATCTTTGCACTACGGGCCAAAGATTTTTAGTAACCGTTCATCTTTGCGCTATAGTCTAAAGATATTTAACAACATGTCATCTTTGCACTATAGGCCAAAGATATTCAATAATAGGTCATCTTTGCACTATGGGCCAAAGATATTCATCAACAATTTATCTTTGCACTACAGGCCAAAGATATTCAACAACATGTTATCTTTGCACTACAGGCCAAAGATATTAATATCTCAACGAAATATATAATCATTTCAGAATTTATATAAACAATAATTATACCATGTTAAGCAATTCACCTTTGCACTTAAGCTAAAGATAAGCAATTATAAATTCAATGGACATGATCATACCAGTCAACAATTCATCTTTGCACTACTGGCCAAAGAGAACCCATAGTTATGATCATACCAATAATCTACCCATCTTTACACTCAAGTGAAAGAGAAATTTCAACACCAGAGTTATAAAAATATTATATATGATAACAAAAACAATATAGTCAAAACATGGATTTAATTTCAAAAGTAAGATTCATAAATCAACGATAATTTGGTCAAAAAAGAAACTAATTTTGTCGTGAATAGTACCCCATGAATAGTAACTCGTGAATAGTAACTCGTGAATAGTAACTCATAAATAGTAACTCGTGAATATTAACTCGTGAATATTAACTCGTGAATAGTAACCCGTGAATAGTATTCTGTATACGTGAATAGTGCCGTATACGTGAATAGTAATCCATGAATAGTAATCCATGAAAAGTACTCATAAAAGGAAAATACAAAAGACAACGATATTACATAATGAGTACAAAAGAAATGATATCTCATACAAGTATAAAAGAATATATGAACTGCAAATGGATTTTCACCCGCCATGGAGTAATCCACGTAGACAGATCATTTTCACAATTTAATAAAGAATGAATACTAAGGGTCATTCACCATGCATGCCGTAATCTGCGTAGACAGGTTACTCCAGCAGATTAATAAAAATGAATACGAAGGGTCATTCACCATACATGCGGTAGTCCGCGTAGATAGGTTATTTCCACAGAATAATAAAGAATGGAATAACGAAAATATTTCACCATGCATGCGGTAGTCCGCGTAGATAGGTTATTTCCACAGAATAATAAAGAATGAAATAACAAAAGATTTCAACATGCATACGGTAGTTCGCGTAGACAGGTTATTCTTATAGAATAATAAAGAATGGAATAACAAAAAATTTCACCATGCATGCGGTAGTCCGCATAGATAGGTTATTCTAATAGAATAATAAAGAATGGAATAACAACCCTTACGAGTATTGAAAGAAAATAACTCTCTTCATGAATACGAAAGAAATAATACCCCTTACGAATACAATAAATAATATCCCTTAAGAATACAAAATAAATAATACCCCTTACCTTAGTAGAAGATTGAATACTGAAGTAGGGTAGTAGCAGAATACTCTTCTTCTTACTCTCTATAATTTCTCTCTCTAGAGTTTCAGTGAATTCGTAAGAAATAATGAAGGAATGAGCTTCTATTTATAGGAAAAAGGATTGAATAGTAACTAATTCAGGAACGACCCAGGTTAACTCACTTTTAAACGGACGGTCCATATTGATTTACTATTAAAACTTAAAGCAACGGTCTATACTGATTTACTATTAAAACTTTAAACCAACGATCTATATTGATTTACTATTATAACTTTCCACCAGCGGTCCATATTGATTTACTATTATATCTTCAACCAACGGTCTAAAAAAATATCACATCCCCTCATGGAATAATAAGCTAAACTTATAACAATCACCTCATAACAAACCCCTCTATTTATATAAAAATTTGAATAAATAATTATCATAAATCATTTATCTTTAATTAACACATTTTTAATCTATTAACAATTATTCATCATTAATCTTTTAACTCATAATATTTAACAACCAGATCATTCCCAGGAAATAGGGGGCTTTCCGATAAGGATTTCTCCCTATTGGCGCGCAATTAGGTGACCAAACCTCTCATCGACAGAACTTTCTAGACATCGTTAATATTATAAATAATAATATGAATAACTTTGTCGTCTCAATTATTAATTAAATAATATAAAATATTATGCAGATGATACTGTGACAATAATTGAATCAAATAACGTGAGATACTATGCAGTAATTACTGTAGCAATAATTGAGTATAACTGAGTGACTTCTCACGTAAGCATCAATAATTAATACCGTGTGCTACTATCCAACCACGCGT
Source organism: Panax notoginseng (assembly GCA_016801055.1). Classification (NCBI taxonomy): domain Eukaryota; kingdom Viridiplantae; phylum Streptophyta; class Magnoliopsida; order Apiales; family Araliaceae; genus Panax; species Panax notoginseng. The sequence continues at coordinate 160,861,247 of CM029013.1, forward strand.
ATTACTATACTTTTACCACCGGGTATTTCAATAGTTTAACGGTAAAATTTTTGCCATTAATTTTTATAAAAAGATATTTCTGTCGTTTTCTAACTCCGACAGTTATTCCGTTCTGGGGTCCACCAATGATGGTGTCGTCGTACAAATATTCTCCGACAAAAAAAGAATATTCACTGACTAAACGAATATTTTCCGACACAACGAATATTTTATAACAACTTGCTTACTTTGTAAAATTTTAAATATCATCCTTAACTTTAAACTTTTATCAATTTAACTATTTACCAAAATAGAAAATTGAATATTTTTATTTTATAAAATTCGGGGTCTTACAGACGCTGCAGCGGCCCCCAAGCTTGTGTAACTCGCGCCGCAGCGCCGGGTCAGAGAAGTGGTTACTACCAAGTCGCGCCGCAACGCCACTTGTATAGAGAAGTCTCGCGCCACAGAACCGAGACGGGTTTAGGTACTGCTTAGTGGCGCCGTAGTGCCAATGTTGTACCTGAAGATGGCGTCGCAGCGCCGAGAAAGGAGAAATGTTTAACTTAGTTATTTTTAAACCCAATTGTTTACCTGACAACTATGGGGCATGTATATACTTAATATACATGATAAGACCATTCTTAAATCACGTTTATAGTGATGACTTCAGGAAATGAGCATTGTTTAATAGTAATTAAACGAAGAACATAAAGTTGGAGAAGGTAAATCATATTCAATTACTATGGTACTTAACCAATGGTTGATGAGTGTTGGTTTAGTGACGTAAGAACGTTAATAAGCCGTAAGGAAGGACAAGTAACTGAAAACGAATATTATTAATGAAATAAATTCGAATAAGTTATAGAAGAAAAAAAAAGTTGGTAAAACAATGTGATTAGATTGTTTGGTAGCTAATTTCAGTGTGCTATGTGAATATATAATGTAAAAACTATAAAGACCAAGAACTGTTAAATTTTAATTGAAGATGCTTGAAGGCAAGTTTTCTTAACGCTTGTTTAACCTTCGTGTTAGCCATATTTTTTGTGATTCATGTTATGAGATGCATGAATTGTTTTATGAAAGAGTCGATGCCAGTTTTAACATGGCTAGACTAATCTTAAGAGTTTGATTAATTTATTTATAAGTCTTTCGATATAGTATTGATAACGCTATCCTATGCCAATTATTCGGTACGGATTCAAAGGTAAGCCTGAGTATAAATAAACAAATGTATTTTACATCGATTATTCGATGAGCACGTGAGGTAGCCAAAACTTAAACGTAGATACGTTTAATGGATGAGTGTTGATCAACATAGAGTACTATAGGCTGATCACCTAGAAATGCTCGTAAGATATATCGGATTTACGGGCTTAGTGTCGGGTTGTCCTTTTTCATGAATAAAAATCAAAGAGAATGTTCATGGTCTTTTGACCTACTCAAAATTCCTAAGTTACTGTATATACTTTATGAAAGTAGTATGCACACAAGCTAATCATGTTTGATGATAAATCATATACTTTGTAACAATCTTATTCATTTATCAATAAAAAACATTAATTTATTAAAGACTTTTAATTATCTACATGATGCTGCATTATAATATGTGATAAACCCATAATTTTAAGCAATGCTTTTAGAATAATGATGATGATCATTCTAATGAGATTTAAATTCTTAGAAAGCTTAAAACTAAAATAGTTCTTAATCGTTAGATTACTAAATTGGGGATTAGTGAATCCGGATAGATGGGTACATACGTTGCTTGCTCATTAGATGAGGATGATTGATCTCATGATCATTTACGTGGAGACACTAAAGCAAGTATCTAGGTACTTATTAGAGAATAAGTTCGCTGAACGTGGCTCGCTAAAGAATACCTAATGCAATTTTACTTACCTGTCAATAGGAATTCATATGGTGATAGTAGTATAAGTGATCCTTGGACTTGAAATCATCATAGTATCTTGTGTATGATGAGTTATACTTTGACTTATTCCTTAAGACCCTTAGGGTATATCAAAGGGTATGCTTGAGTATAATAAGTTGTACATAGAGATAATGTATGATCAATAAAGAATCTATCACTTCCAGTAAAAGAAGAGAAATATCATATGTGATTCGATAAATGACAACCCAGTAGTCCTTGGCCAAGGTAGAATGAAATTAGAAAGGAATTTCTAATTTGTATTATTTAGAGTTGTGTATTTAAGGATCGAAACACATATAATTAAATAAAATAAGACTTGACAGTAATTCCATACTGTCATGACTTATATTTAATTGAGACATTGTATGGTGAAAAGATTGAATTGTACGGTAACTATTTACTCAAATGTTCTTTTATGATTAATGTTGAAATCTATATTATCTGGAAAGTCGTTAATCGCTAGGGAGGTTTATCCCTATTGTAGAATAAATATTATTTATTTAAATAAATTAATATTTTAATTTATTTATTTAAATAAGATTAGAGTTGTTCTAATTGATTTATTCACACCCGGTTTAATATGGAGAACCTAAAGGGTCACACAGTAAAAGGAAAAATAATTATTTAAGAAGTTAATGGCATAATCATAATAATAAGTTAAGTATATTTAATTTAATATATGGTGATAGAATAAATTAAATAGCTTAATATTTATTATTTAATATTTTGGAAATATTAAATATAAATTAATAAGAGGAGTCTTATTATTATTATTACTATTATTATTATTTAATTCCTAAAGGGGTTTGAGAATTAATTAATAAAAGTACTCTCATATATTTCTAATAAGATTAGGAGGCTAATTAATTAAAAAGTTTAATTAATTATTCCTAATAAGATTAGGAGCCTAATTAATTAAAGGAGTTTAATTAATTAAAATAAAACTCAATTCCTTAATTGATTAAGGAGGGTTGCCTACATCTATAAATAAGAGGAGTCTTATTATGGGTGGGGTTGATTGACGTTTTCACAATAGACGTAATTTTAATAGTTGGGTGAGTACACCCTTTTCTACAAGAGATAGAAAAATTAGGATTTTGTTAAATACTCATCTTCTTGAATTTTTTTTCTTCCTTGGTGGATCACCTCTAGAGGCCAAACAATTGGGTGGCTAACATTGATCAAATGAAGGAACCAAACTCGGTAGATTTAAGTTAGACGCGAAAGGATTTGCAGGTAAACTTGTACCTGAGTAAGCTTGAATCTCCAGGGGTATAATTCTTGTTCTTTATCTTTTTATTTAATTAATAATTGTGCATAAAGGATGATCCGGGTATATGGTTTGTAAAATATTAAAATTCTATTTTATCACGTTTCCGCTTACTTTGTACAATTTGATTGCGTTCATGAATATTACAAACCTAATAGTGGTATCAAAGCCAAACCTTTATGTGAATTATTAATTGTTTAGATTCGACATGCATATTGACATGTGTTTAGAACAATTTAATTGGACATAATTTGTAGTATTAAATTTTATATATATAAAACAAATAACAAAAAACAAAGTTGTTTTTAAAATCGGTAATCCCAATCTTTTTTTTCTCTTTCCGTCATTCGCGCGCGCGCGTGTGTGTGTGTGTATATATATATATATATATATATATATATATATATATATATATATATATATATATATATATATAATATTCTTAATAATTTTATAATTAAAATAAAAAGTTTATTTTAATTTTAAAATTGGATTTCATGCTAACTAATTAGAGTTGAAATTTGATTCCATGTTTTCTAAAATAAAGTAGTTTATTTGTGAATAAGAAAGTGAATTCATGTTTTCTTAAATGAAGGAGTCTATTTAGATATGAAATAAGATTTTATATTATTCAAAATAAAAGAGTTTATTTGTGAATATGAAAGAGAATTCGTGTTTCCTTTAATAAAAGTTTTTTTTGCTTGGAATTGGATTCCATAATTAATTAAAATAAATGATTTTATTTTGATTAAAGAATTTGATTAAAATAAAATAGTTTATTTTATTCAAAATTGGATAAATTAAAATAAAAGAGGTTTATTTTGATTCAAAATTAGATTTTATGCTAACTAAATTTGCCCATTAAATGATATCATATATATATATATATATATATATATATATATATATATATATATATATATATATATATATATATATTGAATGTTTATGATTCAAGAGATGAATGTTATTTATTGATGCATATGGTGATGTGTATGATAACAAATGAGATTGATTATGGACTATTGACCAATGTGATTGGATTTTATTTTAGTTGGATGCATGAATATATGAGTTTTATTAAATGGGGTCTGCGTACCTCGTCTTCTCTAATTCTTTCTTAATGTAAATTCTAACTCCCTCTTATGTACTTCCCCTTGACTGCTGATCAAAGTTTCTATTTATTTTAAATAGTTTTGTAATAGGAATAGTTAGAATTAATTTTGAAGAATAGTAGATCAAGGAGCAAGGAGCGCTTGAAGACCCATTTGTAATGGAACCCGAGTTTAAATATAATAGTTATATTTAAATATTAATTCTTGCACCCCTAGGGTTTGCCCTTTTAGTTCACTTGGTGACTCTAGTGAACTAAACTAGAATAAAAGTATATAATCAATCCGGTTAGAATATAGTATTCTATATGTGCATGCTTATATATATATATATATATATATATATGTGTGTGTGTGTGTGTGTGTGTGTGTGTGTGTGTGTGTGTGTGTGTGTGTGTGTGTGTGTGTGTGCATGCGCGCTAAATGTGACACCCCAAAATTCGGGTTACCTGACTCCCGAGTTTGGTGTTCACGATCCACAATATAATACCATTTAACTACCCATTCATGTATAAATAGGAATACATAAGCTTCATTAACTGATATAGTTAATACATTACCTCAAGTTCTCTAACCTTAACATTACAAACATACCCTTTAGTTATACAAAAAGGGTTCACAAATACAACATAATAATAATGTTATTCATAACTAATTAATCACTATGTCATCGCCCTTGTTCTTCACAGCACCTTCTGCCACTTCTTACCTAGCTGAAAAGTTTTATTTAGCAAGGGTGAGCAACAAATTTGCCCCGCAAGTTAAGATATACAATGAGTGTATAAGTATCAGAATAATAGACTATCTATTTTGTTAGAATGACACCAAAGTTCGGGGAACTTTGAATTAGCTGAACAATGCGTTAATCAATAACAAGGCTTCTCCCTTTCTATGCAACAAAATATTATAATAATGAAAGAGTACAACGCTTTCAAGTTTCTACGATATTCTATTGAATAAACAAGAATCAATTCTACGCAATAACAAAGTGGAATATTTTCCAGATTTATGCTGAGTGATCTCACCAGATCTTTGAACTTATTTTCTCGGGTATCTATCAAAGATTTACTTTGATACATACTCAGGCGTATCAGATAACCATAAAGATTAAATCATACCCCTCTGCAAGTATAGCAAGTGATCAGCTTTATTATACCCTATATTATGCATAATACTTAACAGCCCGCAATGGTCGAATATACGACCCAAAATGTTCCCTTTATATAAAAGTTGTTCTTCTCAGTCTCAGAATCAAGATTTTTGATTTACAACGAAATACTGTGATTTCAAATTCTATCTACTTATTGATCTAGCCTAAACAATTGGCATCGATCTATCAATAACAATTGATTTCTCTTCTCGTATTTATCAAGTTCTAACAATTGTTCGTCTAGCCAAAATAATTAGCTAAGACATTTCTCAATATAATTTGACAATAAACAGGAATTATCTGTACTGTCAGTATTAGTTTCTACAGATATAAATATCCAACAACAGTAATTCTACGAATATATATTTTTCCGAATCAGTAATTCAATTTGAATTTTAATCATGCACTAACTGCGAATAATCAACAATAAATCCCCTGGACATGGTATAATTATCAATAATTAACCATTAAAATAATTGAATGAATATAACTCAAGGTTGAGTTAGGAAACTTTCCTTCCGCGTTGATTACAGCTACACAATATAATTAACTGCGTTCGTAAGACCTATAACTAATAATATCGGTCTCACAATTAGCACAATATTTCATAACACGTAGTACTGTAATTTACAGTCAAACTTCTCCTAGGCACATTACCATATAGCCACATTAGTGTTTATAACCTATATAAACACTTATCAAGTCTAACTAGTTCAGTCTGGTTGGACTTTGGTCTCATCTCGGTGTTCTGGTCACCCTATCCGACAATTAACACATTGATTGTCTAACAATCTTAGTCTCTAAGCTTCAATATTATTTTAGATAAGTCAAATATCGTTTATAATATTTTTCGGAAGCTTTTAATAATTTATAAATAATTATTATAATTTATAATAATTTTTCAAACACTTAAATCATTTTTAAATGATTTAATTATCAAATAATTTTATCATTATTAATATTTAATAATATAAAAATATTAATAGCATACTTGTCAAAATATTAAAGTTATTATTAATAACTTAAAATTTTTTTAAATCATCAATATTCTACTTAAATAATTTTTAAATCATTAAAATCATTTTTATCTTATTTGTATAATTTAATAATTAAATAATTCTAATATCATTAATATTAAATTATTAATGAAAATTCTCCAAAAATATTAAAAGTTACATTTTATAACTCAAAATATTTTTAAATACATTATTCATATTTAAAATAATTTTTTATAATATTAAATCATTTTTCTCTAATTTATTTAATACACTAATTAAATAAATTAAATACCTCTAATATTTAAATAATTATAAATATTAAAGAAAAATATTCCAATTGGTCAAAAATTATTTTTTATAATTTAAAATAATTTTTAAAACTATTTTTAATAATTTTTATAATTTATTTTCTATTTTTAATTAATTACTGAAAATTCTGAAAATAAAATAAATAAAACCGTCGCTAATAGCCTTTAGCGACACTTGTCTGTTGCCTTTGGTGTTCTTGGCTCAAGAACACTGACTAAATCAGTGTTCAAGGTGCATGGTTTGACCGTGCGTAACATTAAATCCATAGATGTTCTGGGAAATATTGAACCTCGATCTTGTAGTGTTTATGTAACACTACACCAATCAATTATCAACTAGGTCATAACACATTACACCAAAAAGATCTAGCCATCCAAAGTCTCTGTCAGATAGCTTCTAGGTTTTCTGGGTAACCTAGAAACCCAGGCAGTCTCTTGGTACCCCCTTTCAACCCATTATAATCTCATGTTCCTGTAATGATTCATGTGTTCTTAAAGTTTATATTTGTAGTCCTTATGTCAAGGAACAACACGAAAGTAACATATCAACCAAATTACATTAACCTCGTCAGATCCGGCTCGGTCAAAGCTGTCAGAAGCTTAGTTCATCCGTTTAAGAGATCTATTAATTACACTCGATCTTATGTATTGTTTAAGAGATCTACTAGCATGGATATAGAGTTCAACTAACAAGCTACAAGATGTACCAAATAACAACATCAAAAACCAAACTGACTAACAGATCCGGACCATATAAAAAGTTGTCAGAAGCTGTTTTAAATTTCTGGGCTGCCCAGATTTTTGAGAGCAGTCAACGATGTTTGACCTTAAATAAAACGAACTCTAGACATCTAATGGCTGCAATACCACTTCCAGATTAATGACAACATAATAAACCATAGATCCAAACAATAAAACATCAAAAATCATAAACACACAAAGATCTAGAACGTCTGACATTAGCTTGTTAGGCGACTTTTTGACTCAAGAACAGATTTTGAAAAACATGGTTTTTATCCATTTTGATGCTATGGATCCATCATGGATCAACATAGATCACTGAAAAGCATTATCTAGCAAAAATCCAAACACATAAACACCAATTTTGTCATAGCATACAAGATCAAAATGGCTTAGAGCTTTATACCTTTTTGATTCTAACCTTTGATCTAAGCTTGCCTTAACTTTTCTTAGTGTTCTAGAGGCTGATTATATGACTGAGGGACTAAAAGAATTCGGAGGTTTGAAGAGAGGAAGAGTTGTTGAGAGCTTTGAGAGAAAATAAGCCAAATGAGCACACTTTCTCTCTCTCAATCCTATATATTCTCTTGATGCAATGAATGATGTGTTGTAGTTGTCACTTAGGGACTGATTTGCTGATAATTTAGTGCCTCCAAGTCAAAATAGTGGTTGAACAACTAAATCTTTGGCAATTTTTACAAGTTACCTTAAAAAATCCATAAAAGGGCATTTTTGTAATTTGATAAATACATTTAATGGCATTCTTGACATTTATTCAAATCCTTAGGGTTTATTGTTTGGGTTTGGGTTTAGGGTTTGGAACCCTTAGGGTTTAGGGTTTAAACCCTTTAGGTTTACACTTTAATTTCCAAAATTTTCGAATTTCTGTTTTCAAAATAAAAAATTAATAATTCCAAATTACCATTAGGATTCAATAATTATATTAATATTTCCTAATCATAAAATTCAATCTTGCTAATTAAGATTAATAATCCTAATTAAAATTACTTAATTTAGCAATTAAGGTCAAAATGGTCATTAGGGTTTATAACCCACGAATTAAGGTTTTAATTAGAAAAATAAATTTTGTAAATTACAATTAGGGTTTGTAAAATAGAAATTAAGATAACTAAAATATAATTAGGGTTTTCTAATCATATTTAAGTTTAATACACACATTAGGCTTACCAATTAGGATTAAGGTTTCCTAATTTAGGATTTAGGATTCCCGAATATGAAATTAGGGTTTCCCGACTTTCGATTAGGATTTCTAACGGTACATTAGGATTTCTCATCCTGAAATTACGTTTTCTAATCTCTTCTTAGGGTTTATAAATATTAAACCTTACCCGATCAATCATTGATCAATACTACCACACAGTACAAACACGTAATCAATAATATAATTATTTTAATTATATTTTATATCGAATCCCTATCCGGACTTAGGGTTAGGGTTTCTATTCTCCGTTAAGCACAACTCTACTCTATTTTTATTAGTCAATACACAAATTGACCTTCTCGATACATGTATCACTGATACTTGTCACATAAATGATAATTAATATTAATATTAATTAAAAAAAATCTATTCGCAAATTTTGGATTATTCGAAATCCCGGGTTATCACATTCACCCTCCCTTAAAAGGATTTCGTCCTCGAAATCACCGCTTTCTTATTCTCTACAATCTTTTAAAGTTGTATTATCAATTTATTTTTAACAACACAATATTAATTTGTGTCATATTCTAACCTGTAACTTGAATCGTATAAAAGAAAAAAAATCACAACAATATCTAACTCGTATTTCTCGCGTAATTTAATTTCTAACCGAACTCGTTACCTGTCACCTCTTCATGGGCAGCTGCTGCATTTGGAACTGTCATGCTAAAAGTGAATGTTGTTGGTCTTCTTGGCTATGCAGGTCCTCGAATCGCCAAGGTTCTGCTACCGGGTCCCTTGTTGGCACTTCTCCTCTCTACATTTCTCTTCGTACAATTTCGAACCAGATGATCGGTCGATCCACACGCAAAATAACCTTGTGTCTTCTTTGGAATGGGACACTAGGGTGACATGTGTCCCTCTTGACCACAGTTGTAACAGACTCCTTTGTTCTTTAAACAAACTCCTTGATGATGCTTCCCGCAAACTACGTACCGCACGCCTTTCTTCCTAATCTCTACTGGATTATTAATGTCACCATTCCTCTTACGTTTATTAAGATTACCACCTCCACTATCACTTATCATAATATTTCCTTCAGCCTCCCTTCTTTGTTCTTGACTATTCTTCAATATAGCTTCAATTTCTCCTTCAGCGATAATGGCTTTTTCTAATAACGTTGAAAATGAACTAATTTGCAGCACATCCAACTTCTCGAGTACCAACGATTTCAATCCGTTCCTAAAACATCGTGCTTTAAGCTCCTCAGTGTCCACTCGATGTGGAACAAATTTTGCTAACTCGTTGAACTTGACAAAATATTATGTCACCGTCATATCTTCCTGCTTCAAATTCAAAAATTGTTATTCCATATTTCTCTTTAGACTTCCCTTCCTTGGCGGCATTATTTGATAAAAATCTTCCATTAATTCTCCTTCTTTACACAAATTCTTATTAATAGTACAATAAGAATTAAAAATTCCGCATATAATCGCATATAGCACATAGTACATTTAGCTCTTAACACATAGCACTATCCCTTTTTAAATAATATCAAGATTAACAACACAACGTTAAACAAAAGTTATAATTCTCCAACTTTATACAAAAAGTTTTAATTCCCCATTCACACATAACTATTCCCAGTTCATCAAACTTACCACACCTAGGGGTTCAGGAACTTGCCACAATTATATGAGTGTATGAACTTATCCTAGTCAGACCTTTGGCGTCCATTCGCTGAGGGGTTCAAAATATTTCATATAATTATGAGTCATGAACTTACCATAAGTATGAGTTTTAAGAACTCAAAAATTATCTTAAATCTTATATTCATATAGAAAATAAAGATTTCATTCATACATATATATTTACAAAAGTTCACACATCTTTCTCGATACACTATCAAAAAAATACTATTGCTTAAACTTAAGCTATCTACCGTCAATTCCCTTCACCCGTCTTCTTCTTACTGGAACACTTGATAAATCTGTGACCCGTTCTCCCACATGAGTCTTTCCACACTTGCTGCAGACTTGCTTCTTCTTCGGGTTTGAATTTTTAGAATCCTCAATGTCGTTGTCCCTCTTTCTCTTTTTTTTTTCTTGCCCTTCTTGCTGGTTCCTTCAGACTATCCATCACCCTTGGTCTTCATACTTTCCACATACGCCTTTAGCTCGTTTCGTTCTTCAGTAATTTTGCATAACGCTCGCTCTGTCTTCCACAACTCCTCCAAGAGAAATACTTTTCTCCGGAGTTCTTGAACTTCTGCAGCTAGTTGATCTTGTTCTCCAACTTTAGTCTTATTCTTTAACTCTACCTTAGCTGGCTTAGACTCTACCTCCTCAACTCCACTCAGATACATCTCGGGATAATCGTCATGATCGCTCTCAAGATTAACCATTGGTTCATCTTTTCCCACCTCTTCAACTAAATCGCTTTGCGATGGAACCTCGGCTACTGGCACTAGTGTAACAGCCGCTAGCATCTCTACACTCTTTTCACCTTCTCCAGACATCCTACAATCAGTCTAAATGACTTGATTAATACTTCTCATGTACGAACTTCTCACACTATGTGTCCACATATCTCTCTATCGATATATTTCGGCAATCCCTCGCTTAGAACTCTAAATGAGTTTTCTCTATTTCACTTATGGTTATATTCCTAGGGTTTTTCCCCACCCCACTTAAGGTTTATAACCTACAGCTCTTCTACTAACTGGTGACACCTTGGTCACTACAACTTTGATACCAACCTGTGACACCCCCAAATACGGGTTACCTGACCCCCGAGTTTGGTGTTCACGATCCACAATATAATACCATTTAACTATCCATTCATGTATAAATAGGAATACATAAGCTTCACTAACTGATATAGTTAATACATTACCCTAGGTTCTCTAACCTTAACATTACAAACATACCCTTTAGTTATACAAAAAGGGTTCACAAATACAACATAATAATAATGTTATTCATAACTAATTAATCACTATGTCTTCGCCCTTGTTCTTCACAGCACCTTCTGCCACTTCTTCCCTAGCTGAAAAGTTTTATTTAGCAAGGGTGAGCAACAAATTTGCCCCGCAAGTTAAGATATACAATGAATGTATAACTATCAGAATAATAGACTATCTATTTTGATAGAATGACACCAAAGTTCGGGGAACTTTGAATTAGCTGAACAATGCGTTAATCAATAACAAGGCTTCTCCCTTTCTATGCAACACAATATTATAATAATGAAAGAGTACAACGCTCTCAAGTTTCTACGATATTCTATTGAATAAACAAGAATCAATTCTACGCAATAACAAAGTGGAATATTTTCCAGATTTATGCTGAGTGATCTCACCAGATCTTTGAACTTATTTTCTCGGGTATCTATCAAAGATTTACTTTGATACGTACTCAGGCGTATCAGATAACCATAAAGATTAAATCATACCCCTCTACAAGTATAACAAGTGATCAGCTTTATTATACCCTATATTATGCATAATACTTAACAGCACGCAATGGTCGAATATACGACCCAAAATGTTCCCTTTATATAAAAGTTGTTCTTCTCAGTCTCAGAATCAAGATTTTTGATTTACAACGAAATACTGTGATTTCAAATTCTATCTACTTATTGATCTAGCCTAAACAATTGGCATCGATCTATCAATAATAATTGATTTCTCCTCTCGTATTTATCAAGTTCTAATAATTGTTCGTCTAGGCAGAATAATTAGCTAAGACATTTCTCAATACAATTTGACAATAAACAGGAATTATATGTACTGTCAATATTAGTTTCTACAGATATAAATATCTAACAACAGTAATTCTACGAATATATATTTTTCTGAATCAGTAATTCAATTTGAATTTTAATCATGCACTACCTGCGAATAATCAACAATAAATCCCCTAGACATGGTATAATTATCAATAATTAATTAAAATAATTGAATGAATATAACTCAAGGTTGAGTTAGGAAACTTTCCTTCCGCGTTGATTACAGCTACACAATATAATTAAATGCGTTCGTAAGACCTATAACCAATAATATCGGTCTCACAATTAGCACAATATTTCATAACACGTAGTACTGTAATTTACAGTCAAACTTCTCATAGGCATATTACCATGTAGCCACATTAGTGTTTATAACCTATATAAACACTTATCAAGTCTAACTAGTTCAGTCTGGTTGGACTTTGGTCTCATCTCGGTGTTCTGGTTACCCTATCCGATAATTAACACATTGATTGTCTAACAATCTTAGTCTCTAAGCTTCAATATTATTTTAGATAAGTCAAGTATCGTTTATAATATTTTTCGGAAGCTTTTAATGATTTATAAACAATTATTATAATTTATAATAATTTTTCAAACACTTAAATCATTTTTATATGATTTAATTATCAAATAATCTTATCATTATTAATATTTAATAATATAAAAATATTAATAGCATACTTGTCAAAATATTAAAGTTATTATTAATAACTTAAAAATTTTTTAAATCATCAATATTCTACTTAAATAATTTTTAAATCATTAAAATCATTTTTATCTTATTTGTATAATTTAATAATTAAATAAATCTAATATCATTAATATTAAATTATTAATGAAAATTCTCCAAAAATATTAAAAGTTATATTTTATAACTCAAAATATTTTTAAATACATTATTCATATTTAAAATAATTTTTCATAATATTAATTCATTTTTCTCTAATTTATTTAATACACTAATTAAATAAATTAAATACCTCTAATATTTAAATAATTATAAATATTAAAGAAAAATATTTCAATTGGTCAAAAATTATTTTTCATAATTTAAAATAATTTTTAAAACCATTTTTAATAATTTTTATAATTTATTTCCTATTTTTAATTAATTTACCAGAAATTCTAAAAAGAAAATAAATAAAACCGTCGCTAATAGCCTTTAGCGACACTTGTCTGTTGCCTTTGGTGTTCTTGGCTCAAGAACACTAACAAAGTCAGTGTTCAAGGTGCATGGTTTGACCGTGCGTAACATTAAATCCATAGATGTTCTGGGAAATATTGAACCTCGATCTTGTAGTGTTTATGTAACACTACACCAATCAATTATCAACTAGGTCATAACACATTACACTAAAAAGATCTAGCCATCCAAAGTCTCTGTCAGATAGCTTCTGGGTTTTCTGGGTAACCCAGAAACCCAGGCAGTCTCTTGGTACCCCCTTTCAACCCATTTAATCTCATGTTCCTGTAATGATTCATGTGTTCTTAAAGTTTATATTTGTAGTCCTTATGTCAAGAAACAACACGAAAGTAACATATCAACCAAACTACATTAACCTCGTCAGATCCGGCTCGGTCAAAAGCTGTCAGAAGCTTAGTTCATCCGTTTCTGGGTTTTTCCCAAAAACGTTATCCGTGAACAACATGCCTACTTTGACCATTAATTACACTCGATCTTATGTATTGTTTAAGAGATCTACTAGCATGGATATAGAGTTCAACTAATAAGCTATAAGATGTACCAAATAACAACATCAAAAACCAAATTGACTAACAGATCCGGACCATATAAAAAGTTGTCAGAAGCTGTTTTAAATTTCTGGGCTGCCCAGATTTTTGAGCAGTCAACGTCGGTCAACGATGTTTGACCTTAATTAAAACGAACTCTAGACATCTAATGGCTGCAATACCACTTCCAGATTAAAGACAACATAATAAACCATAGATCCAAATAATAAAACATCAAAAATCATAAACACACAAAGATCTAGAACGTCTGACATTAGCTTGTTAGGCGACTTTTTGACTCAAGAACATATTTTGAAAAACATGGTTTTTATCCATTTTGATGCTATGGATCCATCATGAATCAACATAGATCACTGAAAAACATTATCTAGCAAAAATTCAAACACATAAACACCAATTTTGTCATAGCATACAAGATCAAAATGGCTTAGAGCTTTATACCTTTTTGATTCCAACCTTTGATCTAAGCTTGCCTTAACTTTTATTAGTGTTCTAAAGGCTGATTATATGACTGAGGGACTAAAAGAATTCGGAGGTTTGAAGAGAGGAAGAGTTGTTGAGAGCTTTGAGAGAAAATAAGCCAAATGAGCACACTTTCTCTCTCTCAATCCTATATATTCTCTTGATGCAATGAATGATGTGATGTAGCTGTCACTTAGGGACTGATTTGCTGATAATTTAGTGCCTCCAAGTCAAAATAGTGGTTGAACAACTAAAGCTTTGGCAATTTTTACAAGTTACCTTAAAAAATCCATAAAAGGGCATTTTTATAATTTGATAAATACATTTAATGGCATTCTTGACATTTATTCAAATCCTTAGGGTTTAGGGTTTAGGGTTTGGAGCCCTTAGGGTTTAGGGTTTAAACCCTTTAGGTTTACACTTTAATTTCCAAAATTTTCGAATTTCGGTTTTCAAAATAGAAAATTAATAATTCCAAATTACCATTAGGATTCAATAATTATATTAATATTTCCTAATCATAAAATTCAATCTTTCTAATTAAAATTAATATTCCTAATTAAAATTACTTAATTTAGCAATTAAGGTCAAAATGGTCATTAGGGTTTATAACCCACGAATTAAGGTTTTAATTAAAAAAATAAATTTTCTAAATTGTAATTAGGGTTTGTAAAATAGAAATTAAGATAACTAAAATATAATTAGGGTTTTCTAATCATATTTAAGTTTAATACACACATTAAGCTTACCAATTAGGATTAGGGTTTCCTAATTTAGGATTTAGGATTCCCGAATATGAAATTAGGGTTTCCCGGCTTTCGATTAGGATTTCTAACGGTACATTAGGATTTCTCATCCTGAGATTACGTTTTCTAATCTCTTCGTAGGGTTTATAAATATTAAACCTTACCCGATCAATCATTGATCAATACTACCACACAGTACAAACACATAATCAATAATATAATTAATTTAATTATATTTTATATCGAATTCCTATCCAAACTTAGGGTTAGGGTTTCTATTCTCCGTTAAGCACAACTCTACTCTATTTTTATTAGTCAATACACAAATTGACCTTCTCGATACACGTGTCACCGATACTTGTCACATAAATGATAATTAATATTAATATTAATTAAAAAAAAATTATTCGCAAATTTTGGATTATTCGAAATCCCGAGTTATCACACTAAACAAGTTTGTTGGGCACACACAGGGCATGTATTAAATATTTAAGATGTTATTTTATCACATTTAATGCTTATAAATAGACTGAACAATGCTGTTTTGTTGTACACACACAAGGACAATGTTTTTCTTTTGAATATATGGAGTGCTAGGTATAACTTTACTTAGATCATTTTAGTTTGGATGTGCATACACTTGACCATTATGATCTAAGATGCAAAATACAAGGAGTTGCATAGTTAATGTAATTGACAAGAGTTGTCTACCTATTTATTTATATATAGTTTGTTGTGCACACACAAGGTTATATACATTTGAAATGAGATCCTTATTCTCACTAGCATATCTTTAATTAGATATTGTCGAACTATATAAATTGAGGGTAATATAGTTTGAAGAAAATAGTGGGAGATACCAATTTAAAACAAAACCTAAATTATTTTGGTAATTAATAACAGAATGCATGCTAAAATGTTGTTAATTACAAATTCATTTACAGAATTTTACAATGTCTAAAATTACTATCACTGCGTAGCATATTAGATGCTAAATTAATCGGACCGAATTAAACAGATTGGTTAAGAAATTTGAAAATAGTTCTTGTCGATGTCGAGATTTTTATTTGTCCATTTTATGTTCTTGTCTTTTGGTGTTTTCATATTAGGTGAGATTTGTTTAAAAAAATAAGTTGTGAAAAGGTCAGACATGCATATATCGATGATTGGACTGTAAGAGTCGCTAGTTGGTATTTTCAAATGGTTGCACCAACTCAATTGAGAAAAGGTTTGCACTTTAACCTAGTGATGTGAAACTATTTGATTGGTCTGTGAAACTGAGATTCGTTAGGGTCCGGGGGCTTGATTATGAAGGGGGAAGGTTTTAGGCACCCCCCGACATCCATGTTACCACGGTGACCGCTACTTTTCAATTAAGCTATTATCTGAATGTGTGTGTGTGTGTGGGTTAATGTGCAATTATCTGGAAGTAGTGCTATGCCTCGTTTGCACCTATATACAAAGGGTTTGAATTTTATATAAAAGTTTAGTTTTAACAAGATATAGCAATGATGTTTTGTAAAATACTTTTTTTAAACTCTTTTGCTCAATAGTAATTGAGGCATTTGATACTTCCATTTTATTATGGGTTCGGCTGGATTACTTTTATTTTCGAGATGCGAAGCATCTTCGAGAAAATAAGATAAAACGCAGCGCCGAATTCCTTGTGGGCATAAAAGCCGTCTAAGGAAATTCAAACACCGTGAATAATTTACAGGCCATGTACAGCTGAAAATGTCCATCACGGGAACCGAATCTAGATTTAGGAGACTGAATATGTGATCACATGATTCGTAGGCTCACATGATGTAGCAGTTTGTATTCAAGCTATAAACAGTTATATATATATAAGTTGTAAATATATATATATAGGAACGATCAACCGCCACGAAGTAAACTCCAAGCGAAACGAAAAAGTAAATATATAAAAGCTGTAAATATATATATAGAGATGATCAACCGCCACGAACTAAACTTCAGGCAGGACGAAAAAGTAAATGTATATAAGCTGTAAATATATATATAGAGACGATCAACCGCCACGACGTAAACTCCAAGCGGGACTGATATATATATATATATATATATATATATATATATATATATGCATAAAAGCAGTAAATGGCCACGAAGTAAACTCCAGGCCAGACATATATATATATATATATATATATATATATATATATATATATATATATATATATATATATATATATATATATATATATATATATATATATATATATATATATATATATATATATATATATATATATATATATATATATAAGCGATAAACGCACTGGATATATATCGATCCATGCTCATTTCGTTATGTCGCGTTCGAGAATAAATATATAGATATAAAAGCGGTAAACGCACCAGATGTGAAATCCAGGCTCAATCAAACAGGGCTTGATGACAATAATATATACATAAGTATATATATATATATATATATATATATATATATATATACATATTTGTACTAACATCATCGAGTTATGCCTCGATTGAGCCTGGATTTACATCCGGAGCGTTTATACAACAGAAATAAAAAACCACGGACTAAAGTCCGAGTATACACACGTAACACGACTCTCAATGTGAATGATTGTGTGTGCCTAAAGTGGAGAAAAGACTATAAGTAATGCAAGAATGCTTACAGTGGACTGCCAAAGAAGAATTCAATAGCATTAAATGGATGAACACTCGGTTCCCACCGGTAAAATGTAGCCAAATATAAGCTCACAAGTGTTTGAAATGAGAATGCACTGAATTTATAGTGTGTACAGAGAAAACAAGACAGGGCTTCCTCGCCTTTTTCTTCTTACAAATGGCCACCCCAAGCCCTCTATTTATAGAGGGAGTGAGCCGCAGGTGTACCTGCGGCTACCAGGGGTGCCCCGAGCTCCGTGGGTCCTGTCGTCTCGAAGTACATGCACTCATACAACATGTTGTCTGCTCAAACCTTCAAAACTTTAATCTGGGAATCCGATCAAGGTGTTTAAGACCTTTTACGGTATGTTATTGTCGAGAGATACATAAAGACATAGGATAAGAGGTTGTATGAAGTCAGGAAGATAGGTCCATGCCCAGATCTTTAGGCTTCAAATTCTATCCGGCGTGCTGTCTTGTGTATTAGTCATTCGAGATTGGAGCTATGGTTCTTGTAGGACACTTCTGTGTAGCATGTAGGTTGAAATGTCATTGAGATGGTGCGAAAGTGGGATTAAGGTGGCAAAATGATGATTTTGCCCCTGACCAGGGTTATCTCCGGTTCTGGGCTGATTTAGCAATCTTTGCTCAGGGTTATCTCTAAGATTGGGCTACTGCAAGCTGACCATCCTTAGGGTTTTCTCTGAGGTGTGCCTGTCCTCCCGAGGTCATCTCCAGGCTTGGGACTGAGTGCCTCGAGACTATCACCGAGTGTTGAAGCTGATTGATGGGGTTTGAAACAAGTATTTCTGGGGTTATCTTCGGAACTGCAACTGCATGCCTCGGGGTTGTCTCCGAGGTTTAAATTGTATCTCCCGAGGTTATCTCTGGGACTGGGACTAAGTATCTCGGGGTTGTCTCCTAGATGGCAAAGGTCTCTGGTGTTATTTCTGGAACTGGAACTGTATTCCTCGGGATTGTCTTTGAGGTTGAAACTGAACATCCCGGGGTTATCTTCGGGACTGGAACTGAATATCTTAGGGTTGTCTCCGAGATGGTACTTGCTTCTCTGGTTTTATCTCTGGAACTAGAATTGCACTTCCTCGGGGTTGTCTCCGAGGTTGAAAATAAATATCCCGGGGTTGTCTCCGGGACTGTGCTGACTTGACTTTCAGGGTTATCTCTAGAAATGATTTTTCCCTCCTATAAGGTTAGAAACAGGAATGTAAAATTTTTGAGTGTCTACAGATGCCCCTCTTTATCATATTCAAGCAATGTAATGGCATGGATAGGATAAAGAATACTAGATACTTAAAATATGGCAAGATACTCATGTTGCAATGTACTGCAGCATGATGCAAATGTATGATATGTGTGGTTTGTTCGACTATTTTCCAACGGGATGTGATGATTGTCTGCTCCCATAACTTCTGATGGGGACTGGAGTGATCACTGAGGTCTCTGAAGAACTGCTTGGATGTGTGCTCTAAAGTTCCCAGGAAATACCAGGATGTTAACTTTTGGGTTATCACCAAAGTCTTGAATCCTTGGTATAAACTTTCCACCATAGCTATTCCTCTTATGTACAAGAGACTCTTGGGGGTTGGGTTTTGTTTAAGGAAGATGTGCATAATAGATTCCATCATCGGTCCTCCCCGATGAGGATGTCATTCCCTATTTGTATCGGAAAGTCTTTCTAGTGATCTGTCAGAGTTACTGCCAACAGTCTGTGTTTGTCAAGGTTGCCTGACCCTTGCTGACATGTGCATCAACGGATACCATCATCGGATCATTTTTGACGCTTCGTTGGGTTTAATTGCCAATGGTTGGTGATGTCAAGGCTGCTTAACCTTCGTTGAAATTTACATCAACGGCTGAAGATGCATGAAATTCCCGCTAGGGAGAGCTATTTTGGAGTTACGATTCCTAACTGACGGCATCGGACCTTGGTGAGGTATTACCGATTATAGTTTGCAACAATTGTGATCATCGGTATAGTGAACCCTGTGTTTGGGCGAATACTAATGAGTGATAAAAAGACCCGCAGTTTGGTCTGTGAGAACCAGGATTTCTAGCTTTTCTGCTCAATCGTGTAGCATCTTTTTTTTCTGATCTGACTATTTTCGTCTGCGAGACCTCCTTCGCAACTCAAATTAGACCAAGCTGGAGGTGTGGGGCCCACCTAGGGGAGCCATAGGTAGACCTGTAGTTGCTGCAGGTACACTTGCGGCCAACCATGGGTGGTTTTAAATATCTTGTTGCTTCCACAAGTCATTTTCATACTGCGCTACACAGGAAATCTGAAGGGCTTCTTTAGATATGCTGAGTTCAGGCGTCCTTCTGCAAATTTTGTCATTGTACAAGTGTTTCACACTATCCTGGTAACATATGCATGTCTTCTTTTCTAGTTTTTGTCCGTTAGAAAATGAATTATCGCATGAAATGTGTCTAAACACATAGTAGTGAATATGCATGCTTATATGACTTGATAAAAAATATTCAACATAGTAAATGTTAGTATTTAACCATGCTGAACATAATGATGTAAAAAAATTTGACTTTTAAAATAGTCAAATTGACACCTTTTTTTGCTATTTCTTATCCTATATGAGGACAAATGAGCCAAGGTAGTAAAGCAAAGTAATCCTGGTAATTAGTCCACCATCATGGATTGTGACTTTTATATTTGTATGCACGTAGGATGTTTATGACTGTGGGTAGGTGTGCTACTGAATGGCCACCTAGTCATGCCTATGTGTATGTGGATAGTCCTGTTTACAAAGGAGACTATAAGCGTATGTTAAAGTAATGCATACATGCATGTAGTCATAAAATACATTTTGAAAAGCTCTAGGTTAGAATTTTCCACACCCTTTCTGAGGTGATTTGGAGACTGTGTCCAGATATATATGGATCTACATCAGCCGAGTAGTTCCCGTAGGACCACTTCAGGTGTGCAGAGGAGGGCTTCTGATGTGCCTCGACCCCGTTCAGTGAGACAGCCTCGTCGTTTGGCAGATGCAGTGATACATCCTATCCGGGTTGATGTACCAGATGTTGAGGATGAGGAGGAGGATGTACCGATTGCAGCTCCAGCTCCTGCTGCTCATATTCCCTGCAGGGATCTTCCAGGCATAGTTGTGGCGATTCTAGATCTTTTGGATGATTTAAGTCTCCACCCCTCTGTTTACTTGCAGGCAAACGAGGTAAAAGCTGGGCTTGATCTTTCTTTTTCCTATTGATAAGGAGCAAGGACTCTGATGTTGCTTTGCATTTGATGTAGGTTCCCGGCTTTACACAGCCTCGAGGGAACTGGTTCAGCATACACTCTTTGTATCAGACTTTGCATCCAGATTACTGAGGTATTATGCATGGTTAGGGGTTTGAGGCGTTCTTTTTTATCCTCCCCCACTGTTGTCCCTGGGGTTACCTCAGGGCATTGTATGAGTGCTGGTTTCACCAGACTCAGTCTCTCTATTTGTTGGATTATGAGGTGATGATGACACCGATGGATTGGCGATTTATCATTGGTATGGAGTTTGGAGGGGCGCCAGTGCCATGTACGGTGAACATTACCATTACGTCATCAGATCTTTGCTAGGAGTTTCGACTGAGGTACTCAAGGGCAGGACCGTCCGTACAGGTCCTTTCAGCGTAGATGCTATGAGTGGGCTATTGAGTAAGCCCATGCCCGTTGATGTGAGAGTCAGGGATCGCATTCTTCGGCGATGGTTCCTGGTTATTATCAGGGGTTGTTTCATAGCAGATAACTCTTCCACGGTGTCATTCGCTTTGATCAGTACCACGTGAGAGGTGGACCATATTGGAGAGTATGATTGGGGCTCCTACACCTTTACCTATTTCCTTAGGGGAATGTGCATGCGTTCGCAGGGCTTGACAGAGGCTTAGCTAGGATTTTACCCATTTATGCTGGTGAGTATTTCTCTTTTGATTTCCAATGTACATATAAAGAGTGTTGACTGACAACAAATGTTTTGCCTTTGTGTTGGCAGTCTTGGGCCTATGAGAGGCTCCCTTATCTGCGTCCTATTAGTGTGTTAGGTTTGGAGACCTATCAACGAGGGCGACGATGGCATCACTCTATATTGGCAGAGGTTCCTGTAGCTGAGGGTTTCACCCATTGTCGCTTACAGTTGGAGTTGTTGATAGCTGATGCCATCACTTGGGTTCCCTATTCTGGGGACCATTTGACAGTTGGATTTGAGGATGGATTCCCGACTAGTGTCGAGTATGTGATATCCACCCGTAGGATTCCTCTCTTCACATATGGAGGATGAGAGCTCTATTTAGGAGAGCATGCTATTAGGAGTACTACATGAGAGATTCGTATACCGAACTTACCTCTTGCTAGGCGTTATTGGCCTGTGTTGCAGTTTCCTATCAGTGATATCCCGTTAATGGGCGTTAACGGCTACACTTTGTTAGAGGGTCCTTTTACTCAGGAGGCATTATACCGCTGGTGGCCCCCTCATACCATCGGAGCCCAGACCCGCGCTACTCAGTTTATGGGGGATATGGTTCCTAGATCCATGATGATGACAGATTGGATGGCATGTGTCCGAGATCCGACTCATTTAACATAAATTAACAACATGACCCGGTAGTTGGACCGGGCACAATTTTTTATCCGGCATTTGGGCAGAGATCCTTCAGAGGCGGATACTTTTGATCTTTTCAGCTCAGGGGCTAGCCCTTCAGATGACCCATATGGCTTTATCGGTGTAGATCCTCCCTTGTATAGGCTTGGCATCCCTCTTGGCGGAGATCTAATGACTCAGGAGGAGTTACATCAGGTGGACATGATTAATGATGTAGACACCATTTTCTTCTTCTGATGTGTATTCTCGCTATATCTTTTGATAGGCCTCTGTTAGATACTGAGTGGTTGTGCCCCATTCTCGTTATATCTTTTTATAGGCCTCTATTAGTTGTAGGGCGTCTGTGCCCCATTTCTCTGGATTTTTTAGCTGCACAGAGATGATGTATTCAGATGATGATGTACTTAGGAATGTATGTATCATGTCATTCATATGTATGTCCAGAGATATTCAACATTGACCCCTGGATGGTCTTATGATATGGCCCAAACATATGTCTTCCTCAACAGTCAGCCGTATTGATCACACCCCAACAGTATTGGTGGCCTCACGCTTGAGATCTTGGTATGATAGTGTATCCCCTTCAGACAAGGTGATTATAGATAAGCTATTACAGGATTTCATGACCCTCCTGACGTTCTAGGTTCTATTGCGCTTTGTAGATGGCATGCTAGAGCATTGGGTACCGGAGAGGAAGGATTTTTGGTTTGGTACCCATGAGTTGACTCCTACCTTGGAGGAGTATGAGCGATTGACGACTTTACCCTTATACAGGCCTTGCGCTCGGATGGCTGTCAGATATATGCACCGACAGTTCATAACCCTCACCGGGTTACAGCGTAGAGTAGTGCAGGATGAGATTATATCCGGTCATGTAGTGTCCCAGCGTTTTCTGATAGACAAATTTGGCTCAGTGGACAGTTATGCATGATATTCTGGGGATTTCACCACGCGAGAGGATCAGTGGCATATGGGAAGAGTAGATGTTCTTGTGATGTGTGTAGTGGCCTATGTGTACATGCCACTATACATGGATGAGTTAGACATCTGTGTTGTCATGGTAGTGAGAGCTCTCTGGGAGGGTCATACCATTATTCCGATGATTATGGTAGAGACATTGAGGTCATCCATGTACTGCAACATCCACTTTGTAGGTGTATTTACAAGCAGCTCGGTCATGTTGTATGTGTGGTTCATGTCACACCTGAGACCGATTGGCACCTTCCGACGGCATAGGTATTGTTTTTCCCATGAGATAGACATATCTTACTCCTTTCAGGCGGCGGAGTGTATAGATTCTGCATCCTGGTCGGTGTTCGTGGCAGGGATTGGAGATCCATTTGACATTCTACCGTGTACAGGGCTCAGCTCTCCCTACAGCTTCATTACTCATGCACCTAGTGTGACACCCCCAAATCTCGGTACTTCATTAACTCAAGAGTTGGTGTTCACGTAATCAAAACATTCATTTATAACTACCCAATCATAAATAAAATTGGATAATAAACCTGCCCATACATGAAATTACATAAAATAATATCTCCCAGGTTATCTAACCTTTACATACAATCATTCATGCGGAAAATTTAAATAAACTTCATTACATTCCTTAACCAAAGTCTGATAATAAAACTATCAAAACCATTACAAGTCTTCAGTACTTGTTCGTCTTTCCCTTTCCTTTACTGGTGCTAGGTACGTCACCCTTTCCATCTGTAGCTGTAAGGATTTTACAAGCAAGAGTGAGCAAACAAGGCTCACTTGAAATAACAATGAATAACTTTTACATTCTCTGCCCATTCAAGGGCTCAATAGAACTGAATAATAAGTTCTATTAACATCTTAAACATTCCTTGCCCATTCAGGGGCTCAATAGAACTGAACATTAAGTTCTATTAATACTTTAAACATTCACTGAGGGTCTAATGACTACGAACCTTGTCCACAGTTATAAGTAATCTTTCAACTTAAACTTTTACGGTCATACGACCATAATGACTTTAAGGTACTTAGGGGGATCAACCCTTCGTACATGTATTGTATACAAACATTTCAGCGCAAAGTACAAAACTAAGCGTAACCCCTATAAATAGGGTTGTTCATCTCAGTATTTTGAGTACAAGTCCGCCCCAAAGATAGTTTGGTTTGGATACACTTCAAGGTAATTTGGAGTTCAACGGACATCAACTAAGGATTAGTTGAATACACGATAATAACACTATGTTATTGAATGATCATACTGAATAAACATTTCGTTCTAAGTTCATGCTTTAGGAATAATCTAATAGCATAACAATTGAATAATTTATCATACCTTGCTTTGAATAACATTAAGCTAAGGTTACATCTTAGAATTTAATATCAAGCATGCACAATAAATAATGTGACAACCCCAAAATAGGTCCATTCCATCCAACCTATTCTGAGTCGCCAAATACATGGTACAGAAAATAACTACAACTTTATTACAACAATTGTCGTGCAAAATACAACAACATATATGCTGTGAGTTTGGATACAAATATATACCAAATGTGACTCATGTTCCAACCGTGGACATCACCTCACAATGACACCTTACATAAAGGTATAGTCAAAAATTATTTTAGAAATTAGAATCTTTGGGAAGTGCTCAAGGAAACCTTCGTA
The DNA here is from genome assembly GCA_016801055.1 of Panax notoginseng. Lineage (NCBI taxonomy): Eukaryota > Viridiplantae > Streptophyta > Magnoliopsida > Apiales > Araliaceae > Panax > Panax notoginseng. The sequence continues at coordinate 160,886,578 of CM029013.1, forward strand.
CATGGGAGGTCATGCGTCTAGGTTATATGATAGATATCATATGGCCACAGAATTATTCTTGGTTGACCCAATAGACCCCAAAGAAAAATGATAAGATTACTATCATATTCTTCCCAATGGTGAGTCTTCTCTTGACATATCATTATCTCTACTGTCTCTAATTGAGAATTATACTTCAAACAAACACCAAAATTATATAGGTAGTGCTCGTATATATACTCAGTAAGTGGATGATCACATCCCTGTCTTATGATGACACGAGGTTGTATGTCGTTAGACATCTTGTATGATAGTGGCAAACCACCCTTCCAACGTTGGGTACACCTTACCCTATTGGATTCACCAAATAAAACTACTAAATGAACTTTTCTATACTGTTTCGGGAGAACATCCACAGCTAGAGACCACCGTTTTATTTCCCGTTACCCTCGCTCGACCCAGCTACACTCTTATTACCTGAAAGTAATTGTGAAGCAAAAGGGTGAGCACAATTAGCTCAGTAAAGAATATCATGACTAAAGATAATTAAATTATCAATAGCCTTCATCAATAATAAATCAGAGATTTAGAACATATGGTAAATGATAAAAATTTTAACCATAGTTGCAGCGGAACGAGAGCAGTCCATTAGAAGAGTCAAATAGACTATAAAGTCTATTATCTTCTCCATGTTAAAAATCCATCAACAATGTTTTATCCCTGTAACATCAATCAATAATTCTGGTCCACAATCATATAAATAACTCATAATTATAACGGTAGTTCTAAATTTCTCTTCTCATCTAGGACGAAGATAATTTTCATCACCTATCTTTACCTGAAACATCAAAGATCATGGTTACACCAAATCACATTTCCTGTTCATAATCATACTAATAACTTCATCTTTGCACTACGGCCAAAGATATTCATTTGTATCACCAGTTGGTCATGTTTATCTCAACATCTGTTCATCTTTGCACTACTGGCCAAAGATATTCAACAACATGTCAACTTTGCACTACGGGCCAAAGATATTCATCAACAATTCATCTTTGCACTACATGCCAAAGATATTCATCAATATTCATCTTTGCACTACAGGCCAAAGATATTCCTCAACAGTTCATATTTGCACTACGGCCAAATATATTCATCAACAGTTCATATTTGCAATACAGGCCAAATATATTAATATCTCAAAGAAATATATAATCATTTATATAAACAATAATTATAACCATGTTGCTCATTTCACCTTTGCACTTAAGCTGAAGATATTCAATTATAAATTCAATGGTCATGATCATACTAGTCAATAATTCAACTTTGCACTACTGGCCAAAGAGAACCCAAAGTCATGATCATACCAATAATCTACCCATCTTTACACTCAAGTGAAAGAGAATTTCAACATCAGGGTTATAAAAATGTTATATATGATAATAAAAACAATATGATCAAAATATAGATTTAATCTCAAGAGTAATATTCGTAAATCAACTATAATTTGGTTAGAAAAAGAAACCAATAGTAACTCGTAAATAGTAACTTGTGAATAGTAACTCATGAATAGTAACTCCGACATAAAAAGGTAGAAATTCCACAATAAAATATATACCAATATTTCGGTATAATGATATTGAAAGAATAATATTTCTTAAGCTTATAAACAATTTATTTTAATTATTTACACTTTACTAAATAATGTATTTAATCATTCTAAAATGTCAAACTCATAAGATTTCATCACCAATAACCAAAACCCTCATCAAAAATATGCATATACCTCATATAGGATTCTCAAGTCATAAAATCCTATTTTCTAATTTTCTTACTTCACAAAACATATTTAATTTATTTACTCATAACTAGACCATTTTCATGAAAAATACCAAATTAGTTCCAAAAATATTTCTTTTCTGGAATTTAGCATAATATAGTCTCATAGTGAACATATATTTTTCTCAGAATTTTTAAAAGTCATTTACTATTTTTCATATGGCCAAAACAGCCGAATATTTAGACATTTATCAAAAATTGTACTTTTGTCCAAAAATTCTGAAATTTACATAGTATACTTCTATCATATACATGTACTCCCAATAAAAATTTCATCAATTTTGGAGTTAACCACAAGGAATTATAAGCGATTACTTTTAAAATAGTATTTTCTCATAAAATTCATAACTCTCAATTTATACATCAAAAAATCACCATTTTTGGACACAATCAAGAAAACTCATCAAAATATCATTTCAAATTTTTCCAGAATTTTTGAAGGTCAGAAAAATTACGAAACTGAAAAATATAACAACCTTTAAAATCCCTTATTATCCCTTACCTCAAAAGAGCAGTACTTCTGATCGGTATAAGGCTGAAGGAAACTTGCACTGATGAATAGAAACTCACAGAGTATCTAAATACTCACAAATTACCCTCAATAATCTAGAGAGAGAAAGAGAGAAAACTTATGAATTCTGGTGTGATTTTCAATTCTAACTTAGCCCACTATTTATAGAAAAATGTTAGCACGCCGAATCAGACTTAACCTGTAACCTGATGGCTTTACCTGCTACTATTCCCACCCACCACATTTGAATAAAAATCTAAGCATATTTCTTCACCAACCAAGAGTGGGGCCCACCAATTCTAGAATTTTCCACCAAAATGATTAACTCCAAAAATTTAACAATTTCTGAATCAATCATCTCGTAAAATTCATAACAAATCATACGTTCATTTTTAACGGTTCAAAATTTGTGGACATATACTCAACTTATATATGTATAACATATCCAAATATTACCACGATCCAACGGTCGGATTAAAAATTATAACCCTCGCAAAATATCTTAAAAACCTAATTGATTTTCAATACCTCCGTTCCGACAAAAATACAGATAAAACACCTCAACATTAACTCCTTCATTTTTGACCACAAAAATATATTCCTCATTTATATCCACATAAAATAAATATTTTCTTATCATATGAACTAATAATTAATTATTCATAAATAATATTACAGAATCACATTTATGACAACCAGGACGTTCCCAGGAAAGAGGGGGCTTTCCAATAAGAATTTCTCCTTACTGGCGCAATTAGGTGACCAAACCTCTCCTTAGACAGAACTTTCTAGACATTGCCAATAATGTTATCTAATAATATTATTCAAATAATATGAATTATTGATCTGATAATGGGAAAATACTGTGCAGTGACAATTATTGAAACAACAATAATATAAAATTTTAACGTAGCAATTATTGAATCAATAAAATAAAATATTGAACAGTAATTACTGTAACAATTATTGAGTAGTGCCTTCTTACGTAAGAATCAATAATTTCAAAAATACTATGCAATACTGTGTGCTACTGTGCAATAACGCGTATTACTTTATTTTAACCACCGGGTATTCCAACAGTGTTAACGGTAACAACTACGCCGTTATTTGTAAAAACTCAAATTTTATCGTTTTCTTCACCCGACAGTTATTTGTTATGGGGCCACAAATGGTTGCGCCGTCGTACGAATATTTCCCGACAGAAAGAATATTCCACGACCAAACGAATATTCCCCGACAACAATGAATATTTTATAACCACTTGTGTATTTTGGAAAAAAATTTCATATATCACCCTTAACTTTAACATTTATCAATTTAACCATTTACTGAATACTAATTATAAGAAAAATTGAATACTTTTATTTCATAAAATTTGGGGTCTTACAATCATCTTCCTTATGAAATTTCGTCCCCGAAATTTACGTACCTGGTATTTCGAAGAGTTGAGAATACCTTGCTTCCATTTCAGATTCTATCTCTCAGATCATCATGATTTCTCCATTGCTCATCTCCAATGATAACTTCATTTGGGTTCCTCATTTGTTGGAAAGTCATGACAACCGCCATCCTTCAAACTACTCGGCTTTGACTTGTCTGGAGTAGCATTTGGCGTCATCATTACCGTTGGAATATACCTTTCTATAGGACATATTCCTCCCTCAACTGCCTCTTCGTACTCCTCATTCATGATCTGAATCATTAATCTTCGATCCATATCGGATTCATGTTGACCGCTATGTATAGGGTAATTCAAAACTCGATGTTGGGTTCTCCCAATTGCTTTCCAAAAAGAGAAATTCATTTCATCTATTTTAGCCTTCTTAGATCGAACATCTCTTTCCATAATATCCATGTGTCGTGCAGCTTTTGCCCATGCATCACTTATTCTCACTCGTTCAGTTTTTTCTTCTTTCAGCTCAGATTCCATTTTTATCATCTTATACTCTGCCAAAGAATGCTTCTGTTCAAGCATCACATATCGTGTAACACAAGCTTAAATTGTTGCATCCTTTTGTTCCACGACCGCCTATCGTTCTTCTGCCTGCTCTTCTAACTCATGAATACGATTTTGAAATTCTACATTTTGATCATATAATACCTCTAATAAAACTCTCCTCAGGTACTTCTTCTTCCTCTTCTTCCTCAGTCTCAGCTGTTACCTCTGTGACTATCTCGGGTGCAACTATCAGTTCTTCACTCACCACATGGATATCTCTAATTCTTCTTCGTCTGACATCACATTATCACAGTTAGTGATTAGAGGTATCCCACAGTCCCATTCACTCTATTGTTAGCATTCTCAGCTGCCATTCTCAAATACTGCATAAAACAAGGGTTAATTAAACAAATTAACATATCACATAATAATATTCCAATATTATGACTGACCAACAAATAAGCTTAGGTAGATAGAAACACACTAGCGAGGATTTTACTCATCCTCTTCCCTCCAGTTGTATACCCCGATCTCCGCCAGGGGGGGATCATATCCCTAAGCTCTGATACCAAAATGTAACATTGGACACCATAATGTGTCAGCACCTCACAA